>JAYKAV010000477.1:2453-83774 GCA_035582835.1 Phoebastria nigripes | reverse complement strand
GGCCGGGCCCAGAGAGTTGTGGTGAATGGAGTGAAATCTAGTTGGTGGCCGGTCACGAGCGGTGTTCCCCAGGGCTCAGTTTTGGGGCCGGTCTTGTTCAATATCTTTATCAATGATCTGGATGAGGGGATTGAGTGCTCCCTCAGTAAGTTTGCAGATGACACCAAGCTGGGCGGCAGTGTTAATCTGCTCAAGGGTAGGAAGGCTCTGCAGAGGGACCTGGACAGGCTGGATCGATGGGCTGAGGCCAACTGTATGAGATTGAACAAGGCCAAGTTCCGGGTCCTGCACTTGGGCCACAACAACCCCATGCAACGCTACAGGCTGGGGGAAGAGTGGCTGGAAAGCTGCCTGGCGGAAAAAGACCTGGGGGTGCTGGTTGACAGCCAGCTGAACATGAGCCAGCAGTGTGCCCAGGTGGCCAAGAAGGCCAATGGCATCCTGGCCTGTATCAGAAATAGTGTGGTCAGCAGGAGTAGGGAGGTGATTGTGGCCCTGTACTCGGCACTGGTGAGGCCCCACCTCGAATACTGTGTTCAGTTTTGGGTCCCTCACTACAAGAAGGACATTGAGGTGCTGGAGTGTGTCCAGAGGAGGGCAAYGAAGCTGGTGAAGGGTCTGGAAAGCAAGTCTKATGAGGAGTGGCTGAGGGAACTGGGACTGTTTAGTCTGGAGAAGAGGAGGCTGAGGRGAGACCTTATCGCGCTCTACAACTACCTGAAAGGAGGTTGCAGCGAGGTGGGTGTTGGTCTCTTCTGCCAARYAACTAGCGATAGGACGAGAGGAAATGGCCTCAAGTTGCACCAGGGGAGGTTTAGATTGGACCTTAGGAAAAATTTCTTTACTGAAAGAGTGGTTAAACATTGGCAGAGGCTGCCCAGGAAAGTGGTGGAGTCACCATCCCTGGAAGTATTTAAAAGATGTGTAGATGAGGCGCTTCGGGACATGGTTTAGTGGGCATGGTGGTGTTGGGYTGACGGTTGGACTCAATGATCTTAGAGGTCTTTTCCAACCTTAATGATTCTATGATTCTGTGTCCTATAATCTTAATTTGTACTAAAATCATAGCAAGAAAAGCCTTTCAACTTAAATCAAATTTTTTTCTTCTGTTTTATAAAGCGATAAAAGGATACAGGTAAGACAATGAAATATGAAAACCCTCTCAACAGTTTTTCAAGTTTTGGATAAAGATGTGTTAAACCTCTGCAATCTAAGTAGCAGATTTTGAAGACAGGACTGAGCAAGCCATAATACACGCATGCTCTTCAATAGGAATTTTTTACTCTTTTGAGGAGCTCAGATCATATTTCTTTTGGAGCACCGGAGCTTGCCAGGTTTCGGTTTTTGGGTGGTTTGTTTTGTTTATTTGTTTTTTTACTTTAAGATGAAGCATCAGAAATTAGTCTTTCTTATTTAATTAAAAAAATAAGTCTCCCTTTCCCCTTTCTTTTTTCTCACTGAAACAAAGTAAAACAAACCAAAAACCCTTTCTCACTGTAGTTAATTCTGATACAAACCTCCCTCAAACCTTCAGCCATCCAGAGGAGCACATGGTGCCTCTGACCAGGAATGTTTGAGGAAGGGTGGCAGCAGCTGGGGGCAGGAGGCACAAAAAGGAGATATGTGAGAGGAGACACAGGAGGACACATAAAAGGGGACCTGTGAGGAGGTATGTGAAAAGACCTCTTTGGAGAAAAAGGAGGAGGAACGTGGAAGAGGACATTGTTGGGGACATGGCTGGAGATGGTCTTTTGGAAGGAGGCACTTCTGGTGGAGGAGGGGTGCAGCTGAGGGACTGTGGGCCATGGAGGACCCACATTGGAGCAAGGACACCCCCAGAGGGACTGCAGCCCACAGACAACCCATGCTGGAGCAGGGAAGCAGTAAGAAGCAAGGGACAGCAGAAAGAATCCGCTGCACACTGAGTCCTACCTCCTGCATCTCCTGTTGCCTCACTGAAAGGGTTGGGAGTGACCAAGTGTAATGTGTGGTGAAAACAAGGGGAAATTGAGGCAAGGGAGGGGGAAGCTGAGCTTCGGGAAGGGGAACGAATTGTTTTTCTGAAGTATTTAATTGTTTATAATCTTTTTTTTCAATACCTGAATTTGTAAATAAGTTTGTTAATTGGCAATAAATTGAGTTAAATTCCCCAAGTTGAGACTGTTTTGCCTGTGACAACGATTGTTTGGAAAACTGCTGGAATCACAAGTATATTTCTTCACAGTGGCATAATGTCATAATATTTCCTTAGGAACTTCATAAAACTGTAAAAATTTGATTAGTATCCCTTTTTATTTTCTGAAACAGGTATTTGCTCGTTTTATTATTGTGATCATAAATATTCTTTTTGGATCAGAAAAATTAAATTCCATTTCACTTAGCATAACCAAAGCCTAAAATAGTACACATCTTTGGAAACCCCTAAACCTTCAGAAAAAACTGCATAGTAATTTTAATACATGGAGGTACCATTCTAATCCTATTTAAATGGCTCTGCTTCTTTTTGTCTATCTGCAGTATTACTACTTGTGCACTGCTTTCAAAGCTTAATAAATCACTTGCCATAAAGCAGCAACATTTCAATTTTCTATGATATATTCATCCATGTATCTTATCCATGAATAAAACAAATTATCATCTTAATTAACAAATGTTACTTTTTCATGTCCTGTTGCCAGTTGCAGAGCAGGATTATGATAGTCAGAGGTTATTTGTGGCACAACTGGAGTGCAAAAAATACTGTGTGCCAGTGTAAATCATATCCTGAAATATGAACTTCAGCTTGCATTGCAATTGAAAATATGGATTCTGCAATAATATTATTCATATAACATTATTCTAGATTTTATTACTATCTACAAGGTATCTGAAAAAGCAAAGAGACATCTTTGCCAGAGACTACAGTTTTGAAATGATTTTTTTTTTTTTTTTTAGTAATTGAGGGACCTTTTCTGGGGGAAAATGAAAAAACTTATGTGTCTCACAATTAAAACATTATAATATTATTTATGGAAAAGCTATACTGTGGATTAGCCTATGGGAAAAGAGGAAATTGGAGTTAAATCTTAACTTTTATAAAGATATTTTAAGAGCACCTTGTGGCAGACAATTATGAAACAGCAACAAATGCATCCATCTGAAAAAAATAGGCTTAACTTATTTAATAAATTTCTAAGCATCAGACAAATGATTATAATAGAGTATTATATGGGAATAACTACAGAATAAGGAACTGAAATGTAATTCCATAAAATGGATGTCAGAGCATTTCTGTTAACAATAAAATATGAAGAAAAAAAAAGAAAAAGATTAATTGGTCATCAGACTGAACAAAAGGCAAACAAAGAAACTATATCAGACCATTCCAATTTCACAACTTGGTCATGTTTGTTTGTGTCAAGCAATCTGCTGATCTCCCTGGTACAAAAAGAATATTTAGAGTTAGAGTAGGCACACAGAGGGACAAACAAGGATAATTAAACAAAGGAACAGATCAGCTTTTGTGTGGCACATGATTAGATGGAATAGCTCTAAGACGACCAGAAAAGACAATCCAGGAGGAAGAAAAGGCCTTTAAATCCAGGAGTTATGGAAAGAACAAGGATAAGAAATTACTATTAATCATCTCTTCTAACACAAGAACAAAAAGGTAACAATTAAACTAACTATAGTTTCCAAACAAGAAAAGGGAATTACACAATGTAAAGTTAAGCTGCGAAAGTCCTTCTCACAGGATGTTGCTAAAAACTCAGATGGGTTAAAAATTGGGTTTAGATAAAACAAATAACTGTCACTAGATTTATTATTATTTTTGCCATTTAACAAAGACACAGCTTCTGGTTCAGAAGTTTCTGAAATACACTTTACTAGAGACAGGGAAAACATTTTGAGGAATTATTGCTAGAAACTTGTGCTGTCTTTATTCTTTTTTTCCTGAACATCCACAGTATTCACCATCATTAGGCCTCCTATTTAATTAGGAGGCCTTAGGTTTGCTCCAGTAGATTAATTTCTTTGCTTTACATATAAATATCTCTTTTACAAATCTTTGCACACCTTGTGATACAGATCTATTCTATATTGCAGTTTGTTATGTTTTTCTGAATCAGATTTTTCTCGATATTTTAATAGCATTTGAAAATGCCTGCACAACGTTCTACAGTTCACGTGATAGGATAGAATAGAATAGAATAGAACAGAACAGAACAGAACATTTCAGTTGGAAGGGACCTACAATGATCATCTAGTCCAACTGCCTGACCATACTGTAAAGAAAACCCTTCATGGAACACAGGTGAATGAGTTGACCTAACATACCTCTATCTGTAAAATCAAGAATTTCTGTGAGTTTGTAGGAGAATTTTCTTTTTTATGGAGAAACAAAGAACAGAACTCCAGCCAGCTCTCTTTTTCCTCGTAATCATAAAAAACCACTTATTTAGCCATATGCCCTTCAGACCCCAGTGGAGATGACCTCGATCTCTGATGTACACTAAAAGGGAAATTTAAAAAAGTCCTTTACCCTACCCAGGAAGTAATTTCTTATTTTCAGTAATTGTCTGTTTTCCCTTTTTGTTTGAAATATACAATCACTTGCTTATGCAAAAATAATCTATTGTATGTATTAACACTCATGGAGAACAAAATATGTGGTTATTATCAGTAGACAAGTTAATTATTTTGCTTTTACCTCCAGGTATCTAGATACTGATGGCTCTTTTATATTTGTATTTATATTTGTGGTTGTATATGCCATTGTGCCTTCAGAGGTAATATACCCAAACTGTAAACATGTTTTTGTATAGGGTGATGCAATGTGAAATGTTACGATCCAGAAGTACTTCACTGAGAACATTTCCCTGCCTTTGAAGTACCTTTTGACAGTTCTTGTTTAGAGAGGTGTGAACACTTCAAAATAAAAACTACCTTGTGACCCCTAGTATTAAGATGAATCTCTTCTTATATGCTTGTGTTTCATTCAGTTAATTGTTTTCAGCTAACACGAGCGAGATCTAGTTACTTTAGCATTCCCCAAAATAAAGTGACTGCACATAAAGAGAAAACTTGCATGGTGGATGAAAGGTCTGTTAAATTTTTGTAGAATTACAAAGCTCAGCAGAAACTACTCACTGAGTTTGCAGAAAGAGAAAAAAACATTCCTGCAGAAATAAGTTTCTGAAGTAGAAACTTCCCAGTAAATATACAGAAGCAAGCCTGCAGGAACAAACAAGCAGGCTCCTAAACTTGTATACATGTTATTTAATAAATCTGTTAAAGCAACTTGTTACTTCAGACAGCTGGTTATGTAGAGTAGGATTGTATATGATGACGGGGATTACACATGACTCACACTACCTAAAATCTACTTCTGAGTATAATAATATGATTGAGTCATCTAGCACTTTCACTCCCTTTTGAGGCCATATTTATCAAAGCTGTTCAGCTTTAGTAACTGAGAAAGCAGTGTGGTCTAAGATAGCGTCACTATAATTCTGATATTTGGAACCACCTTACTATCTTATACGCTYACTACCTCTCCTCGGAGATTCTGGTTTATTCTTATCTGACTTGCCATACTAGGTGAAGGGTAGACTGATAAACTTCAGAAAGGACCATTTATCTTGTRAGACAGTGCTGTCACAGTACTATCCTGAAGCTTAATAAAACCTTATCGTTCCTCATTTATCCCAGAGTTGCTACCATATCGTCTTTCACACATTATTTATTAGCTTCACAAAATGAGTATTTTTACTCTTTGTTTGCATGATAGACTCTCCATTCTTCTGACCACCTTATTACTTTTCACAGCATACGGTATCTAGTTTGAGTTTGTCTGTCTTAAACATGTAAAAGTGGACCTCTGGCCAATGTTCCAAACCCCTTTTCATTATAACTTCTCATCTGAGCAGCTCCAGCTGCTTCAAGTTTTTCTTGGTTTTCGAAGCAAGAACAGACAACTGCATGTTTTCCTTCTTTCTTCTGCATGTGCTGGGCTGGAAAGAAAATATAGGGGAATTGTAAATGCCATAACCATATTAAACAATCAAGAAACACAACACATATTCAACATTAAAACAATTTTTTGTTTATTACCTCTATTTTGTTTAAGAAAAAAACAAACAAAAAAAATTGCTGGTCTTATGGAGTGATTCACCGCATACAGTTTGCAGGCCAAMCATCCAACCAGCAAAAATTATAAGAAAAAAGAAAATGCAGTGTTATCTATGCCTCTGTAGCTGTTAAAAGAATAAAATGGACAAATGTGAACTACAGGTAGGGCTGTATCTCAGTAAAAGAGTGTGCTTCAGTTGGCAGATGATACCTTTATACACATACTTAAAGTGTAAAAATGTGTTTTTCCATATAATATCATGTAGGAAAGGAGCAACCAGTTTTATGATACTATTCTAGGATTGTATATAGAATTTATCTAATTAAATTTTACTAAAGCATCAATTTACCAAGTCTTCRTATTAGAAATTATGCTGTCTGTACTTTAATTTCATTTTAGCTGATAGCCCATTTATTTGA
Source organism: Phoebastria nigripes (assembly GCA_035582835.1). Classification (NCBI taxonomy): domain Eukaryota; kingdom Metazoa; phylum Chordata; class Aves; order Procellariiformes; family Diomedeidae; genus Phoebastria; species Phoebastria nigripes. The sequence goes on along the minus strand of JAYKAV010000477.1, from coordinate 77,243 downwards.
CCTATAGCTGCTGATAGTTCCTGTATTTCTAATTGTATTTCTATAGTCACACTATCTATATCTTTTTTTGCAAGATGCTTTGTGATAGTCTTTGACAATACTCTTGGAAGCTATAGCTCCCCATGTGACAGGCACAACATGTTCTGAAGGTCTGATTGACTTATATTCGTATTTGGGTCTAAATAATTGAGAAGCCAGTCACTTACTCAGAGAAGAGGGCTTGTGKTTTATATTTCATAATGTCTAAATAAACGTAATGTGAATGTCTTATGAGTGAAACAATCATGTTTTATTTTTAGCAAGTCACTGATTTTGTATACTAAATACTGTTTTTTTAAAAGCCTACCTATAATATGCCACTATTTTAAGGATGCAGAAAGTAAAAAGAAAAAAAAAAAAAATTGTCAGTTATGCTTTCATTTTTCTCATGGGCTTGCAACACAAAGGGCACTTTTGGTTCTGTCCTGGTTTTGGCTGGGATAGACTTAATTTTCTTCCTAGTGGCTGGTATAGTGCTGTGTTTTGGATTTAGTATGAAAATAATGTTGATAACGCACATGTTTTAGTTGTTGCTAAGTAGTGTTTACACTAGTCAAGGACTTTTCAGCTTCCCATGCTCTGCCAGGTGCACAAGAAGCTGGGAGGGAGCACAGCCAGGACAGCTGACCCAAACTAGCCAAAGGGATATTCCATACTATATGACGTCATGCTCAGTATATAAACTGGGGGGAGTTGGCCGGGGAGCAGTGACCGCTGCTTGGGAACTGGCTGGGCATCGGTCGGCGGGTGATAGGTAATTGCATTGTGCATCAATTATTTTGTATATTCTATCATCATTATTATTATTATTATTTCCCTTCCTTATCTGTTCTATTAAACTGTCTTTATCTCAATCCACGAATTTTACTTTTTTTCCCCGATTCTCTCCCCCATCCCACTGGGGGCAGGGGGAGTGAGCGGGCGGCTGTGTGCTGTTAAGCTGCCAGCTTGGGTTAAACCACGACAGGTTCTAACAGACTCTTTTGATGTGAATTTTTCCTTAGATTACTTCCACCTTGTTTTTTTCATCCTTTGCAGCGAATATGCTAATAGAATTTACTGAATACAGCTCTTTTCATAAGTTTCTGCCTTTTTTCCTTTACTGTAAGCTGTAAATCAATAGTAACTGATTCCTGGGGCCAAATATGTTGACAGCAGCTTAATCAACTTGTGTCCATGCTACTTTCAATGTCATGTCTAACCACAAGGTAGTAAATTCTTTCAGAGCATTTTTCTTTGAACCGTTCTGCTGTATTTTCTCTTTGTTTGTTTTGGAACATATTTCTRGCCCTTTCCCTCAAGAAGTGCTTTTAGTCAGCAGTTTTAGAGAGTGCCTCTTTCCTCCCAGCCATCCTTGTCTTCATGTATTTCCTTTATACTTTCCCTCTTAAGAATTTGTACAAGTTCTCTTTGGCAAGRTTAGTATGCTTGATCTTAATAGACATTTTGTGCTTGTGATAACTGCACTATGATTGAGGCAATGTACTTCCTATCTGTCCTATATATTCTTGTGTCAGATATCTGGCTAAATTGCACTCACAATTTCTCAGAAATGCTAAATGAAGCAAATTTTGAAAAACCCTCAATTGGAAATATYATTTTGGAGGAGAAGTAAAGAAAGGAGAGAAAGAAATAAATAGGAATATTCAGTATTTACAAAGATAAAGGAAAATATCTGGTATGTCTTTCCATTTGTTAAGTTATATTGCTGTTTGTAATGAATAGTCTAGCAATATGATGTGTATCACTAGGTCGTCAACAGCATTTTCTGAACATCTTAAGTTCAAAGCTTAACTGTAACAGGTTGATGAGCACAATTACTAAAAAAGTGTTTCCTAAACATAAATACTTTAATTAGTCCTCTGGACAACTGGATGTAGCATGGAAAAAGCCCCATCAATTCATCTGCAGAAAGGAGTGCCACCATCTTAAATCTATAAAAATAATATTAATTGCAGAATAGGAAAGTGATACATTTATAACTGTTTCATAAAGCATTGCATATATACCKGCCAGCCAAAAGTCAGCCTTACAATCACTTTGTTAGGTATAGTCTCTAAAATGCACTACAAAAATATGTTTTCTCTCTCTGGCAATTGAACAGGAGTAGCTGTCTTAGGAACTTGTAAGCAGTAGCCAGGAACTTGTAAGCAGGAGCCATTCATGCATCAAACAGTGAAGTTTACCTGTGATATTATTGGTAAGAAAAATCCAGAATCTGTGGGTTGGCCTTTTTTTTTTTCCTTCTTTCTTTTTAGAACAAAACTAAAAGCCCTGCACAGGTGGGACAAAGTAAACAACGTGTAGTGGATGTGGGTACTGCATTAGTTTCAGAATTTACAAGATTAGACCCTTTACTCTACTAGGATATCCCCCTTCCTAGAAGGGATCTAGACCTATATTCCCTAGATCTAGCCTTGCCTTCCCCAAGCAARGACACTGCTGTCGGTCAGGCAGAAAATCATGTTGGTTTCTGCTGTGCAGCTGCTTGCAGTTACTGGTCCCAGGTATTACTAGTTAAGGTCCTGGACATATCCAGGCATTTGTCTTCATACAGCTCCCTGATTTCCAGGATCTTSCCCCACTTCCCATATCTTTTCTTCAGCTAAGATCTTCACCTTCTTTTCAGGACTTTAAGACCACAGTTTTCTCAGTCTAAATAGTATATGTGCAGAACACATGATCAGTCTTCTAATTGATAATTCTGTCTCATTTTTTATTATTTGGAGGATTYAGGACTTTTTTGTTTAGTCCAGGTGTTACCAAAAATTTACAGCCAGCCCATACCAGTTGTAGCTAGCAAGTAGCAAGCAGGCTTCTGCTTGAGAGATCAAAAGTTCAATTTTGAACATTTACATACACAATTATCTGRTGCCTGTCAGCGTTCACAATTTAAGTTATTTTTTGCCTACCACAACCCCCAAGAAATCTGTTCATTTTGAATGTGAGGTTCAGGTGTATTGCACTTACTAAAACCACCTAATATTTAGACAAAGATACAATTGTCTGATTTGACTTAAGGTGTCAAAAATTAAGAATTTTGTTTAAGCTGGTAACCTACTTCCTTTTGATCACTCTAGCATACAATCCCAGCAYGTAACATAAGTCATCCTAAAATACAAGCTGAAAGCAAACAAAATGAACTAGTAACTCAGGAATCAAGACCTTCTCCTGAAGTGTGCCCTTTGTCCAGTTCAGTCTATTTATTTAAATCTGTTTCTCCCACATCTAAAGCAAGTACAGGAGCCATGTGTTCTATGCCAATGTTTCCTGAAGATTRCTTTAAAGATCTTTTTCTGACTAGATTTCCACTTCAATGCACTGAGAAAGCAAATATTTCTCAAGGCTTATTTTTTTTAAAATATATCTCTCCTGACTATGGTCTAGAAAAGACTGCTGTAATACACAATATTTCTAGATATTGTGAACACAGGTGTTGTATTTGGGAAGACACGGAAGAATTGTGTGTATACAAAATAATATGCAAACAAAAACACATTCTCTTGCATATGGGAAAGTCAAATCCATTTTGCTCAAGGAGGAAGTCTTTGAGGTCAGAGCCTTTGACTATTGTTTCTGAAAGTTTTATCTTTTTCATCTCAAGCCACATAAAATTACTGTTTTAATTTCCTTTCACTGTACAGGAATATTCTAAAATGTATTTTTAATGGCATCAATCTAGCAACTTTCCTAATGCAAAGGTATAAGGCTGTAAAAATTGAAAGTATATTGGTCAGTTTTAACAACAACCAGCAATAGCTTCATTGATATATCATGAYAATATAGGCTTTTGGTTTTTTGGAGAGGGTGGGAAGAGGGTTGTTTTGGGTTGTTGGTTTTGTTGGATTTTTTTTTTAAGGTTGAGAAGCAAAATAATTCTGGATTTTCTGATAATATTACAAAGGTGGTATTTTTATAGTTTCACAGTCATACCACGTTACAACTCTTTTACTACAACTAGTACTTTTATATGACATGTAACAGATTTCAAAACACATACTGTATTGCATGACGAACTTCAGAACAGAATTTGGTCTCTTCAAGGATCTGCTTGAAAGAGTCCCATGGGATAGGGCCCTTAAGGGAAGATGGGCCCAAAATAGCTAGTTAATATTCAAGGATCATCTCTTCCAAGTTCAAGAGCAGTCTATCCCAACAAGTAGGAGGTCAAGCAAGAATACCAGGAGGCTTGCATGGATGAACAAGGAGCTCCTAGCAACACTCAAACACAAAAAGAAAGTATGCAGAGGGTGAAAGCAGGAACAGGTGACCTGGGAGAAATATAGAGGCACTGTTGAAGCATACAGAGAAGCAGTTTGGAAAAACGAAGCCTACCTGGAATTGAAGGCAACAAGAGATGCCAAAGGCAACAAGAAGGGCTTCTATAAGTATGTAAGTGGCAAGAAGGCGGCTAGGGAAAATGTGRGCCCACTGCTGAATGGTGCAGGGGCCATGGTGACACAAGACATGGAAAAGGCTGAGGTGCTGAATGCCTTCTTCAGCAAGACTGGCCTTCAGAAATCTGAGGCCCCAGAGACCAGGAGGAAAGGTTGAATCAAGGAAGATGTACCCTTAGTGGAAGAGGATGAGGTCACAGAATACTTAAAAAACCTGGACATAYGTAAGTCCACAGGCCCTGATGAGATGCTAGCTGAGGGAGCTGGCTGATCTCATTACAAGGCCACTCTCAATAATTGTACAATCATGGCAATTGGGAGAGTTGCTTGAGGACTGCAGGAAAGCAAATGTCACTCCTATCTTCAAGAAGGGCAAGAAKGAGGACCAGAGAAATACAGACCAACCAGAAAAGGCTGACAGATCTGGGATTATTCAGCCTGGAGAAGAGAAGGCTCAGAGGGGATCTCATCAATGTAAACAAATGTCTGAAGGGAGGGTGTAAAGAATTGTGGTGGGTGGCTGGCTACCAGACCCCCAACCAGCTGCTCTCTCACTCTGCCTCCTTAACAGGACAGAGGGAGAAAATAAGATGGAAAAGCTCATGGACTGAGATAAAGACAGTTTAAAAAGAAAAGCAAAAGCCGCATGTAGAATCGAAACAAAAAGAGGAATTTATTCACTACTTCCTATCAGCATGCAGATGTCCAGCCACTTCCTAGAAAAGCAAGACCTCAGCATGGGTAACGGTTGCTTGGGAAGACAAACACCATAACCACAAAAGTCCCTGCAACCTCCCCCTTTCCCTCAGCATTTATGGTTGAGCTCTATGTCATATGGTGTGGAATACCACTTTGGTCAGTTTGGGTCAGCTGTCCCAGCTATGTCCCCTCCCAGTCTCTTACCCACCCCCAGCCTTCTAGCCTTTGGGGGAGGAATAGGTGGGAGGGAGGTTGGCGAGAAAGTCTTGATGCTGTGCAAACAGTGTTCAGCAATAACCAAAACACTGGTATGTTATCAACACTGTTTTAACCACAAATGCAAAGCACAGCACCACAGGGGCTGCCATGACAAAAGTTAACTCCATCCCAGCCAGACCCACCACAAGAAGACAGAGACAGGCTCTTTTCAGTAGTATCCAGCGACAGGACAAGAGGCAATGGGCAAAAAATGAAACAGCAGTGGTCCCGTCTGAASATAAGGAAATACTTTTTTAATGTGAGGGCAACTAAGCAAAGAAACACGTTGCCCATATAGTTAATGGAGTCTCCATCCTTGGAGATATTCAAAAGCTGTCTAGACATGTTCCTGGGAAACCTGCTCTGGGTGGCCCTGCTTGAGCAGAGGAGTTGAACAACATGACCTCTAGAGGTCCCTTCCAACCCCAGACATTCTGTGATTCTATGATAATATACAAAGGTAACTTTCTTTTAGTAGGTGTTTCATTAATGTGTTGAGAATCTTCAATACAACATACCAAAAGGGAATGCTATTGTCTATAACCTACCATTAATTTATGTTACTTTCTCTTCAATTTCAAATAAAAACAGACAAGATACAGGCCAACGAATTACAATGACCAATCAAGCTATCATTAATAATGAGACAAACAGGTACCTGCCTGTATTTCATAGATGTGTTGAATGGAATAAAAAGAACTTTTGTGGTTTTGCTAGAATGTAAAGGTCACAATGATAAACTAAACTTATTTTTTTTYCCCCATAAAAGATTTCTACAGGCAATAATAACTCACATGGAAATATATACAAGGACTTTATGGGGAGATGAAATGGAATTTTCACCCCACAGTGATGCACACATGAGGCATTTACAGCTTGAATATATAGGGTTTCCCCTAATGAAAGTAGAATGAAGTCCATTCTTACTAATTATACTGACTTGATACATGTTAAAATAAAATGATTCTATTATTAGGTACCCCCTATGAAGAATTATGGAAACATTATTGCTGGAATTCTGTACTTATGTTCAAAAGAAACYATACCAGATGTGAGCTAACATTATTATTAAGATCAAAGCAAAAAGTAATAAGCAAGCGTAGTAGGAAATACTTTTCAAAAACTTTCACAGATTCCTTAGCATAATGCAAAAAGCCATCTTTGAAAAAGCTGCTTCAAAAAAGTCCTAAAAGATATCTTAAGTTCATCTACTTTGCATATGAATCCTCTCACTCATATACATATGCTCTATTGTCTCACGTAAACCTTTATCTATTTATGTTTCACCACTTCTTCAGTAATCTGGATATAGTCACTTTGTTATTATCCTCACCTTGTGGGTGTCTTACCATTATACTCATTGCCAAAAAAGTCTGAGGCCTATATGACACATCTTTCAATAAATTGTATTTTTCTTCTTTATTCTCATTAAATACAAACCTACACTACTTTGTTTAGACAAAAGTCACAAAGTAAAATGGTCTTATCCATAACTCATTGGTATATGCACAATAGAAATGTCACTATATGATTAGGCATCTCAGGACTTTCAACAACCTGTTTCTCTTTGGGTGTGCCTACATTAGTGTTTTAATTCAGAACAGGAGTGTGCTTTTGAGCAGGATTTCCTCATCACCCCTTTTACTTAATTTTGGTTTTCACTATGGATTAACCTTGGATCCTGCAGACTTAATTCCCTTTCAGATGAAACCAAACTTGAAGAAGTGCTCTAGAAATTAATTTAATGTACTGCAACTGCTAAAGAGCTTTAAGTCCATGGGACCACAGTGGAACTATCCAGGATAAAGCTACCAAAACACATATAATGTGATGGCTCCACAGCCTGTTAAAGGTAGATGATACCTTTAATATTTGAAGGCAATTTTGTTTTGCAAATCGAGGATGTGAAACACAAGCTGCTTCATAAGAGTGTAATTGGATTATGACAGTAAAGTATGTAAACTTTGCTTAACTATGCTTCTTGACTTCTGCTGAAATAAAGCTACAACTTTCTGTAGTGAATTTAATTTAATTGATCATAATCAACCAGAAAAGATATGAAAACTTTAAAAAGGGCCCTGCTAATTGCAACTCAGTATAATGACTAAGGCCTTTATTTTGACTCATCTACAGTACATGTGATGGAATTTCCACAGTATCTATGTAGGAGGAACCATCTGGAGTATACGGTGTTCAGCTATTCTAACATTTTGTATTGCTGAATATATATGCCCAACATACTGAAGCTGTAACAAAAAATATTGTTTGGCAGAATTTATGATAACATAATAAGGTCATAGAAAAATTCCAATTTTGAATAACTCATCATTACAGACTRTGGGGAACAGGCAAAGTTATGTGACATAGGTCATTGCAAGTAATTAACTAGTTTTTAAACTGTAACTTCAGTTTTATGAGGATTCATTACTGTATTTGTGTTAAATATTTGTACAGCTCAAAAGAGTTGCCTTATGTTTGACCAGAGAAAGACCTGATGATGTCCAAAAATACCAATGCTTTGAAGTTAAGGCTATTGTCTCTTTTTTCATTGTGTCCTCAGAAAACATCAAACAGTTGCAAAGACACCACGTAACCTCAATTTCATTCTGAAATTCTATTACTTTCAGATACAGATATTGCAGTGAATGTCATTGCAGGAGCAGAAGACGACTACTTCTCTCAGGTGATTATTTTATAATGGAGATCATAATTTCTATCACTTCTTCATTACTTTTTAACTGTTCTGTCTTGCTTGGCTGCATGCAAACACTTCATGAAAGTTGCAGCTGTTTTTGTATAAAAGAGCCTTGCTACAAAAAGGGCTGGTCGCATGCCAGAGTTCTATGTATTCCAGTCATTCACAGACTGAATTCAAAGTCTTAAGGCTAATCTAAAAGTGCAGCTATAGTGTACTTCAATAGTCAATAGACCAACAGAAATGACTTTTTTTTTCTTTTCTTTTTTTTTTTTTTTTTGCTAATGATTATGCACATTAATAAGCAAGCCAGAGAAGACCTGGGAAAGAAAAAAAAAGACATTTCTTTCTAAGTTGCTAGGCTTCCTGTTTTGAAGTATCCCATTGACGTTGAATTCAACCTGAATTCACAACCAACTCACACTGACATCTGGATCAGAGTGTCCTTAATGGTTTTTACCTCAAAACATGTTATTCATAACAAGTGGGACAAAGGAGAGACAATGCACACAAGCCAAAGGAAAAAGAATGAAAAAAGAAAACCTGAAAAACCTTGAAAATTTGAAAGAGAGAAGTGTGAGTTGTTTTTTTTTTTTTTTAGTACTGCTTACTTGCTCAATGTAAAAACGGGAGCCTAAAAGGCAGTGCATCATAGCTGCAAGAACTAGGTGGATTTGTTTTGTTTGTTTGTTAAGGATCCTACTTACAATTTCCCTATTAATTGACTTGTTTACAAACATATTCACAAACACAAAGATGATGTGAAAAATGTGATTTTTGAATAAGACCTACATTTGCACAAATTCCTAATGGATTGACAAAAGTTCATTATGAAGTAATGCAATTGAAAAAAAGTTGGAAACACAGTGAGTACAAAAGCACATTTTGTTCCCCAAAATCAGCCTTAACTGATTTGTGCCTTTAATAARCTGTCATTTAAAAATTCCTATGCATAAGAGAGCCTTTTGTCTGTAGGTAAGTATAGTCATTCATATACATGAATCTCTCCTTGACCCAGAAAACATTTCAGGTTAATTTTCAGTACTCTTGAACTAGCTTCCTAAATTCATAGTTTACTAATTATTTTTGTTTCAGACTGACTTCAGGTGGGAAAGGATCCACATTATGTCCTCACCTGAAACTGAATTACAATTTTAGGTAACAGTGTGTAGATTCTTCTACACAGCTAATGCTGACAAAACTTAGGAGTATGCACACCCAAAGCTACCTGTACAGGCAAAACAAGACCACCACTACCACATTACACACCTCTAGGGGGTGATTCAGTTCACTTGAAATCTGGCTGGTTTGTCGTCTTTAGACTGTATATGGACTGAAGAACTCTTTGATATCTAAAATTGGGTGAGGTGAATTCATGCCATGGTACTCAATACAATGGGGCCTATGGGTATATAGYGTACACATGTATTTCAAAGTAAAGCAGTAAAGAGCACGATGAATCAACAGGAATACACCTATTCCCTTGCTGATTACAGCTGTACTAGGAGGTTAGTCACCCATTCCCTAGGCTTTGGACCAACAAGGACAGCCTATACATGTGTAGGTTATGAAACCTAACTGTCAAAACAGGGTGGCTGCATGTAAATGGGGAAGATTCTTCAGCCATGCTAAACCTTTAATCCCCCCAGGGATTAATTTGAGAGAGTGCTCTGTGCCAAAGCCATACCAAGAACTATTGTAATATTTTAACAAATAAAACATTTGAGTTTCAGTGTCTAGGACCATGCCTTGTCATGGTTTTTACTACTAATGGACGTAGCCATTATGTCTTTTCCTTCAGTCAATACACACAAGCTCACTAGTTAAAACTGTGGCTACTAAAATGATCATAGTCACCTTCAACACAGGTATGGAGCTTGCTAGAGTTATTTTATCCTCCCCCAAACCCTACAATAATGCTGTGTATTTGTCAATAATTAACTAATTCTTAAATTGTTAGGTAGTCAACAAATCTCCAACATACAAATTTCTGCCTTCCTTAAAATTAAACAGATATATAGAAAATATATCACCACGAACAAGAACTTCTTCATGTTATTGATTTGTATCTTTAACACCAGTAATTGCTGTCTTTCTGGCTATCAAACATTAAAAGCCCTTTATATACCAAGAAAGAAAACAATAGTAAATATTACATTATACAGTTTTGTCAACTATTCTGTTTTGGATCAAACATACAGTAATTTTAATGAAACAATATTTAAATGTAAATAAGTATTTGTACTCTAGTCTGTGTTCCCCTTTCTTCTCCAATTAATATCTATTCATCCTACATGTACCAAAAAAAATGTAAAGAACTGCTATGTGAACTCTAACATCATCACTATGACTGCCTTAATTTCATATTATTGTTTCATTATTCCCAGGTAAGACCAGGTTTTGTCTGTTATAGGTTTTTTATTTTCTCTAACAAGCAGATAATTTAACTATTTATCATGTCATTAACACGCTTGTTGATATTAAATACTAAATGTGCAAAGTAATTTTTGTTGCTTGATAGTGATTTTCACATCTTTTGATCTTTTTTGTCCCCCTTTGGTCATTATCACAAGTTTATAAGGCCCCAATTATTTTTAATTCAATGCCTCAGATACAGATCCTTTATTCCAATATTTTTAGAAGATGAAAAAGGCAAGACACAAGAAAGCAAAACAAATTAGCCTATCTTTTCACATCTGCATGTGAAAGAAAAAAAAGGAAGAACACCACTTTGAAATGTTTGGTTTCAGTAAGAATGTTTTATCACCAACCAAGTACACTAGTTGTAATTTTTAATGTGTTGTGGTTTKGGGTTTTTTTAAATCTCTGAAGAAGAGGTTTTCCAGAAATTTTATTATATTATATAAATATAATAAACAAAATAGAGAAATACACAAATAAATTTTAATAGTGATACTTAGTAGATTCAAAATAGTGCATTTATTATTTAACTAAGTCTATTGTTTAACTAAGTTTATTATTTAACTATTTAATTTTGTCACTTGTAATTATATGCAACTATTTCCATCTATCTCTCTATGGCTTTTCCCAAAATGCTGCAGGTTGCCTGAAGCTATTCYAATCTTCAGTGTAAGATTTTGACATTTTTAGGATGTGCCTATTAGCCATTCAGGTGAGAGACTGCATTGCAACACATTCTGTCAATTTCAGAAGTATTTTATGAGCACTGTTGTTATGCATCTTCTCTTTGCACAATAAAAATTACCAAAGTTGATAAGGCCACTAAAGACTTAAGCTGTATCTGAAAGAAAGAACTGATAAAGAATTAAATCCTTCACAGGTTAATAAATCAACATTTGTATGTACAATATGTACAATATCCTTTAATAAAGTAGGTATTATTAGTTATAAGGCTGGATTACTAAAGATTCCCTTCCACCTGATTTAGTTTCCTTCCAGATTTAAAGTGACTCATCACATTACATGATCACTGATCCCAGTGAAATGGAAGCTGGTGGAGCTAGACCATCCTTCTCAGCAGYGTCTGACTGTTAGATCAGTTGATTAGACATCATATAATATATATCTGACAAAGTCTGATCTTGGAGGGAGGATGCAATCCAATGCTTTAAGGTGATATTTAGARGAAGTGTATTTCAAAACTCAAAACTGTGAAGTTGTAATGCTAACGAAACATTATTTACAGAAGTGACAGGATAAATCTGTCCAGAAACCTACATTTCAGTAGGACAATACCAAATTGCTTTTCCTCCCACCCACCTGCTTGCTCCTGTAATAAAAGAATAAGCCAATATTTATCTCAAGTTCAGTATTTATGTTCACTGGACATTGGTGAATTACTGTGCAGAATTCAAATGAAACACAAAGGTGTGACTTCAACACTCATTCAGTAACAAATGCTGGTGCTTCCAAACATTTGTGAGCTGCTGCATTTGTGCAATGGAGCACCATTCTGAGAAAACAGCTTATAAAATAACAGCAGAATCAGAGAGCAGGCATTTCATTGGACTAATTTACTGTGTCTCTCAGTAATTAGTTTGAACCTCACAATTCAGTAATATGGCTATACTGCTGCTGGGAGCTGGTGTTACATCTACAAATTTTACCAAAGATTAGATGCCATATCATTTAAGTAAGCAAATTCATTTATTAAGCAATATTCTGAATAAAGGTTAGAAAAGGGATCTTGTAACTTACAAAGTGTTTTAATATGTGCAGTGCCTTTTCAGGCCTAACAAAGATGTTTTATATTTTCATTATATTCTTTAGCTATGAGTCCTTTCTCTCCCTGTATTGTATAGATTCCTCTAGTCCCTTTCTCATTCTGCTGCCAACCCATTCTTCTCAGAAAGAAAACAGTATTCAGCAGTTCTGCCAGTTACATATGAACACTGTTCATCTCTTCTATTTCATCTCAGTTGTCAGTTATGGCAAAGCTTAGACAAAGCCTCTAAACTTTTCGAAATATCTAAAAATACGAACAAAACCAAGACTTTGACATACAATGCAGAGGTGTAGCATTTAATGTAAATCTACTGTGGAATGAATATTATTCAGAAACCACTCATTTGGCTAAGTTGATACACATTCTCTTTCACAGCTTTCACTTTCTCTCCAAAATAAAGTCTTGCAGATAGATGGTAATTTGTCACAATGTATTTGTGTGCTAACTGTCCTTCCTGAAATGAATTTCTTCTTCTTTTTTTTTTTTTTTTTTTTTTTTTNTTTTTTTTTTTTTTTTTTTTTGAGAAATAATATCTCTGTGAAAAAAACATGAAAAACATTTTCTGAACATGTTAGACGTTGAAAGCTTTATCTTGCACCATCTACACCTTAGAGTAATTTGAAGTTACTACTATATGGTAACATTTGTTTAAGTTTGTATGTCTTTTAAACAGCTATTACAGTTGCAAATATATATAGTCTATGTTTTTTTACCTCCAATATCCCATGTTAATTAAAARCAGAGTCTCTACAGATATCACTATCAGAGAAATTACTTACCATTCTACCACAGCTATATGTTGTACAGATTTTATGATGAAAATGGGATAATAATGGAAAGTTTACAAGTGTCAGCAGAACTAAATCTGGAATTGGTTACAGGAAAGAAATCTGAAATAAATAATCCAAATCCCCTAAATAGTTCTGTCACCTGTATTTCCCCCTTTGCATCATTCTTCAACTCGGCTTTTGCACAACTTCATGTAATAGCAGGTAGTACAACACATAGTTGTATCCAAACTACAACCAAACTACATCATAAAATTTATGTGGGCTAGAGAAACATATACAAAACCAAGCATTTATTGATAGTCTAATTAAAGTATTAACATCTAATCAATTATTGTTAGTCCAGTTACAGTGATAGTAACAATTATAGACCAGAGTATCCAATTACTTGTAATTCCCTTTCATGATACAGTCAAAACTGATCAAACTGTCTAGTATCTGACTGTTTCTTTGGTGTTATTCTCACCTTTCCATTTTTGTGAAACAAAACAAAACAAAAGAACAGCCAAAAAACCCCCAAAACAACCCCAAAACAAAAAAACCCCAACACACACACACACACTAATGACAAGTCCTTAGTATCCCCAAGTTCTTCACTGGAAGGGGAATGATGTCACACTCACTTCATCGTCTGTTTAGGGTCATATATGCTCTACGCCTTCCTCTTTCTTTATTAGTCCACAATCTACAATTTTTATGTAAGTGCTGCATGTTATATGTGTGTTGGATATTTGCTCTTTGTTCCCTTTGTTATCTCTAAAACTGGTTCTACCCAACTTCCAAGGTAACATTTCTTTAATGCCTAGTAGTTGACTACTGATGATTTCTTTATAGCCCTGGGGACTCTGCTCTTATCCCTTGCTCAGACTTTCAGGGTGTCTATCCTGTACATTATTATTCTAGAGTCATAGATAATTCACTTTCCACAGAATAAGTGCTGGTTATCACTAGCTATTAGTAATAACATTAGTAGAATAGAATTAGTATCCTTTAGTTACAGAAACATCAAAATTATTATAACAGTAGGTGTTACACTAAAAAATTATACTAAGCAAAAACTGAAATAAATTAGGTAATATATTGTTAGCTTTTTAGCAGTAAGGGGGATTGCCAAAATTGCTTCAGGTAGGCCAAGTTCAGACAAAGCAAGCCTAACCAGTTCAAATTCTGAGTCTTTGTGGAGTTAATGCAAAGCTGTGGCCTGTTACTAGAATGGTAATATACTCACTGTGTACTGGAGTACAGCATTTTTACATTTGTGCAATTGAACGTGCAATGATAAAGAAAGAGCTCTATTTCTCCTTTAAGCAAAGGCTGAAGGTAGAGGGGAATTGTTCTTTCTGTTTTCAGAGAGAAGATCCCAAGATGCCTAATTGGTACCTAGATAGGCTGCACTTACATTGTTGACAGCAGAAGTCAGCTCCTGACACTGAAAACTCTGGAAGAGTTCTAACAATATAAACCAGTCCCCTAATTGCTACAAATCAACACAGCTCCTCTGAAATCAATTACGTGCAATGTCTGGCAGGAACTGAGGATGTTACACCAAAAACCTTGTTACAGAAAACAGGAAACACACTTTTATATGCAAAGCCAAAAATTTTTGTTTATAGAATTGAAACCTTAAGAGTCTAATCATTTATTGGGCCAGATTTAGTTATCACAGAATGAGAAGAAGATAAAGAAATTAATACTATTAAAGGCTTTGCTTTTCTTCATTGAAATTCTACTTTACAGCCAAATGTATGGAGTATCTCACATATGTTGGATAACTATTCTTATTTTTCTTTATTGACCTTAAAATTGCTTTTGCCAGCAATCAAGTCCACATTTTCTTAACTGACCAGTGGTGAGTTATTTACAGATATGGGATCTGCCTCCCCTTTCATGTCATATGCCTGCACTCTTCTACACTGCACTGTGTCCCTTTCAAGGCTGTTGCTGTCATATGATATCTGTATTACTGTATACTACTACTACCGTTAGTGTGATCAATATTTCCTTCTATACAGAATAATTACTTTCTACTACCATCTATAGAAAAAATATACCACATGATTATATAAAGCTAAATTAAAACTAAGAAATTGGGTAATAATTACCTGGTCATTAGAAAACTGATGATAYGGTTAAACAAGTTAATTTTATTCAGACAGGCCAAGATGAAACAGGACAAAACCTGCAAAGTCCTAAAGCCTAGAAAAGTTGTACAAAGCCTGTCACTTGTTGCTAGCAGTGGCAACTTCATATTTACTAAGCCTCAAGGATCCAGACCAATATTTTACTCTTAATATTCAAAGATAGACTACAGAGTTCTTGTTAGTTCACAATACTGTAAAACACACTTTCCTAGGTTTAACCCATGACATCGGCTTGTGGACAGGCTACCTATTTAGCAGTTCTCCAAATGAACATTCAGCCCTTATATCTCAGAACTGTTGTCTGTGCCTCACAGGCTCAAGCTCTGCATTAGTAAGAATTTCAATAGTTACAGGTGAGTAATTATTGTGTGATGTTCACAAGAGGGATTTTACCTAGTACTTCTGGATATTGCAGAAGTTTGTAATTCACTCCCACTTCATGCTGGATTCACATACTACGAACAGTATTTCAAAGCCTGTCAGACTTGCAGAAATAACTAGGTCCTGACCCACAATTGTTGAACAGAAGAATAGCGATTTCATTAAGTGCTTTTAAGAGCAATTACTAGAGGAAAGTTCCCCGGGTTATGCCTGTTCTATAAAATCTAAAGGAAATAAATCATAAGAATTCCCTCAAATCCTCTGTGCATTTCTGGCACAATCCCATAAATTCAGTGGCTGAGCTGCCGGCTTTGTCACGTATCACACAATTTCAACTTCTGTTTTATGTTAACTTTACACTCTTATTTAGCAGTCACCCATATCAACAGTGGTGACACACAGAAGTAAATGCATATCTTCCCTGAAAACTGGAATGGTAAATTAACCATCCAAAAGAACCTGCAGTCAAACATATCCAGCAAGCCAAGGATCTATATTCAGGGCCAAATATGCAGGAACATGTTTAGTTTTAAATATCTGTTCTGGAAGTGTTCAAAGACCCTTGTCTGTATTCAATCTTTAATTGATATTATCTGAAACTGGGAACAAATCRCAATTACTGTTGTGTGAAAACTACGTCAACTAAGTGGGACTAACACTACTTTAACAGTTACTAAGGTAATATTGCTAACATAGTGTATAGGGACTGGTACTGTAATGCTGATCATTTTGCTTTTATATTGCTTGTAATAGTAAAGCTACTACTGCTGGAAGTAGAAACAATGTCTTAATTTCTTCAAAAGGAGAGAGAGATAAGGAAATCTAAATCAGTCTAGAATTGAGTATCTGGTCTTAAAGTAGAGCCCAAGCCATGTTAGACACCTTGACTCTGTAAAAACTTCATAAGAAGTTTAAGACAACTGAGAACAGRAACCCACAGATGGATCTTAAAGAGATGCATTTCTACATGAAGTTCCTCATGGAAGCAGATGACTACACAGGACTACTTCTAAAATACTTCCATAGTGACAGCCTTTTGTATAATTGCATTTAACAAAATACRGATCAAAGCTATTGTATCTGCTGAAGAGTATTCCAACACACAACTTCTACCTTTCTGGATAACAGCCAGAAATATAATTTTTTTTTTTTTTTTGAATGGGGTAAGAGAAGGACATTCTCCATTTTCTTCCTTTAAAGCTTTGCAATGTTATATAAGGAAGAGAATCCAGATTCATAGAGCAAAAGAGAGAATAAATGTGTGTAACTACTCTTTTGGCTATGACACTCACTTATTTAAAATAATGTCTTTTATAATGCACAGACAGTATTAGGATAGAATGGGAATGAATAGGACACTATCATTTCCATAAATAGCACGYAAATTTTCACCACCACAAAAGAATCCCTAAACGCTAGGTCATATGGTGCTGTTTCATTGGCACACAGGGGAGACTTCCTTTTCTTCTGAATCCATTTTTCCTCTTCCAGATACAGGAAGATCATCTACATTTAGCTTTAATCTGAATTTCTTTCTGAAGTCTATTCTCTAAACAGTCCAGGTAATGGGACTTGTAAGCAACACGTTGACTGTGATTTTAAAATGATTACTGGACTAATCAGTTCCATTCAAGAGTGAAAGGAACCAAATGGCCTACAACAACATGTGCCTAGCTACTCATACAGTTAAGAGGGATATCTACACACACTAAACCAAACTTTAGGACCTTTGAAATTGCAGGGTATGAAGACAGATGTTTGCTAGGTTTAGATGCAAAACCAGGCGTAAACAGCAACCACAAAGAGGTTTTTCAGTATCTCAGTAAATGTTCCACTTTAACTATTTATATCCAACTTTATAGATAGTCTTCCCCCTCCCCCCCCCCCCAGCATGGTAAGGCTACTTTGTTCTGTATATAAATAATTTAAAGAACAAAAGAATTTAATCTCTGTAACTTTTTAGTTTTCTACCCACAATCCAACACTASAATGAGTTTTCTAAAAGTGGTTATTCAAAGAATGAGAAGAATTCCAGTTTCCATGATTTCCCAGTATCTGAAATGTTCTTAGTAGATGACAAATTATTTGATATATTTTTGTAGCTCATGAAGTAAAAACAAACAAACAAGCAAAAACAACTAGCAGACCTGCATAAAATTTTACAGGAGAACAATTTATCTATTTTCCTAAGAAAAACCCCACCCTTTTAGTGAAGATTGCATTTTATAATAAAAGTGAAACTAGTAGCAACAAAATGGTTGAAATTCATTCATTTTTCAACACAACATTTTTCTAAAGGAAAAACTAGGCTAAAAAGCATCACAATAGGAAATTTTGTGTGAAACAATGTGTACAGTACTTGTAAAAAGAAGACAGGCACAGTAGGTAAGTAGCTCTACAGGAATCTCTCTGGAAAATTAGTGTTATTGTTCAGTGCAAAAATAACAATAAGTTAGACTAATGGAACAACTTACGGAAAATATTATTTTCCTAGAAGTGCAATATAAATTAATCAACATACCGGAAATGTTGACTTCCTCATATGAAAGGAAGACTAAGCAGATAAACTACTCAAAAAGTTTATTACTTATACATCACAGTACTTTGATTCCCTCCCATACTACCACTATGCTTAGCTCTCCAAAGTACCACAGAACAAGCATTTCTTCTATATCAAAGGCTTAAGAAAAAAAAAGACCCTGACAGTGGCGTTATGCTATAAGTTGAAAGTGTTTCCTGATACCTTGAAACCTCTTTGCCGGTGAAACCTTTAAAAAAACCAAACAAACAACAACAACAAAAAAACCACAACAAAACCCCCCAAACCCTCTCATCCTTTCTTTTACCAAATATGCCCAGTACAAATATCTTTTCTACATACTTGCTTTCAAAACACTTATCCATATGAGGGTGCATTTTTTTCAGTGTTGTGAATGAGTTATTAGACTGACTTTATTTGCCTCCCAAATGGAATAATCAGGCCACACGTTATAAGTAAAAAACATAAGAGATTGGATAATTGTTAGGTGTAAAGTAGCATTTATAGTTTCTATAGGTCTAGAAATTATAGAATATGCTATTATAGGGTATCATTCTATCGCTGTTTCATAAYGAAACATGAGGAAATAAGCTAAAAGTCCTTTTCAGACAGACCAGTTATTTTATATCATTTTAGTTGTGTTCAGAAAGCATAGTAAAGACTGCTAGAAAGATGTAGAGGTAATAGTTTAAGCAACTTGAGTTCAAAACAAAATGTTAAGTTGCTTTAAAGTGTATTTATAGGTCTCATGAATAAGATATCAGCTCTAAAGAGCAAAGCAAAAAATAGCAGAGTAAAAAGGCAAGTGCTTGCTGGTGGAAAAAAATGGTATTTCCATCTGAACAGATGTTTCTTCRAAAGTTTGTTGCAAGTACAACATTCTGATAATTTCACTCAATGAAATACGGGTTTTGCTTAATCAGGTGATTTTTGTCAGAGAAATATAAAATTAAGAAAACAGCCTTCAGCTGAATTATGCGTAACTAGATTTATAAAAAGGTCTGTGCATTACAAGGACAAGGATCTACAGTGAAGCTAAAAGTTTGAAACATGGGAAATGCTTTTAGGGCTAGCTTTACTTTCAAGCTATGCAATCAACAGTTAAGAAGCTGAGGCCATAAAGAGGCCCACTTTAGACTAAACCAGGCAGAGAAACTTGTTCAAAAGAGAGCAGGAAAGGTTCCTACCCAAGGACCTCTGACCAAGGATCTAAGTTTAAGATCATAGAATTCACCCAATCACAGAATAGTTGAGGTTGGAAGGGACCTCTGGAGATTATCTGGCCCAGCCCCTCTGCTCAAGCAGGGTCACCTAGAGCTGGTTGCCCAGGAACATGTCCAGATGGCTTTTGAATATCTTCAAGGAGGGAGACTCCACAACCTCCCTGGGCACCCTGTGCCAGTGCTCAGTCACCCCCACAATGAAAAAGTGTTTTCTGATGTTCAGACAGAACCTCCTGTGTTTCAGTTTGTGCCCATGGCCTCTTGTCTTGCCACGGTCCACCACTGATAAGAGCCTGGCTCTATCTTCTTTGCACCTTCCTTTCAGGTATTGATGTACATCAATGAGATCCCCCCCTGAGCCTTCTCCAGGCTAAACAGTCCMACCTCTCAGCCTTTCCTCAGAGGAGAGATGCTCCAGTCCCTTCATCATCTTAGTGTCCCTGTGCTGGACTCTCTCTGCAAGTCTGTCTTGTACTGGGGAGCCCAGGCCTGGACCCAGCACTCCAGATGTGTCTCACCAGTGCTGCGTAGAGGGGAACGATCACCTCCCTTGACCTGTTGGCAACACTCCTCCTAATGCAGCCCAGGATACTCTTAGCCTTCTTTGCRGCAAGGRCACATTGCTGGCTCAATGTTCAACTTGGTGAAACTCATCCATTTATTTAAACTAAATAAAATCTAGACATAGTTGCAGCAAAAGTTACTATTGGCAAACCTTTCCTGAAAATAACTTCTGAAAACTCTTACAGATTATCATGTAGGAAGGAGGATTTACTTTTACTGCTGGAAATATTCTAACTGATATACCTTAGGATAAATAGCTTTTTCTTTTTATAACTGTATCACATTGCTAGCCTATACTCTTGATGAAATTTACTAGATATTTTGACTCTTCTGTTTCCAGCTGATGATTCCCAGTGTAAAGCAAACTTTTTTTAAAACTAATTTCTAAGTCTGTGGCCTTGTGGTTTGTGTATTAAGTTCCATCCCATTAGAGTATTAACTCATCTCATTGATAATTCTATCCCAGTAATACCTCTTCAAGTTCTAGATGATAATTAGTACTTCCTGCTTCAAAATCTGTGTTTTTACAAACTTGGTTTCTTATTTGGCTAGATTATGAATGCAATACTTTTGCTTGAACACTTGGAGTTCAAAGTTTATCCTCAGATTACATTTCCATCCCCTCCTTCACAGCAGCCAGACTAGATCTTAGAATCTATTAATGAGATAAAATAATACTTATTGATGGGATAGAGATTTTGGTTTGACTGTTCAACATGAAAGATATAGGGCCAAGTAATTTTTCATATCCAAGTATTTCAGGATACAGGAAATTYGTGATTTTCTTACCAGTCTCTAAAACTGGACATGTTATCAAAGATAGTTGTCTTTCTCCCTCAACAATCAATGTAGGGGTGAGAAGAGAGAGAAGTCAGTCACTCAACTCTAGAGAGATTCATCCTTTCTTATGTTTCTGTGGAAAGTGAGATGAACTACCCCTGAAAGTGTCTCTCTGCAATTTAATTACTGAGAAAGATTAAATTAGGGTTAGTTTAAATTAGATGTCTAGTTTGCAAACAACTAAGATGATGTGAAACTTCTCCAGGTCAGATATGATTTATTAGATAAGAATTTCAGTTGCCAGTTAAGATACATGTTCTCTACTTGTTGGAATTATTTGAGATATTTATATAGAGTTCTTTGCAAGCATTCATATTTTTGTGGTTTGTATGYGAGAAATACCATTCAAGATGGACAGATAGAGAAAACTATAGGATACTAGCAGTCTTATGAAGGGGCAAGAATCAAATTTCAGGACAGGATTTGTGCATTGTTTCTCTACTTTCCTATATCTGGAGCTGTATTAAGTTTTATGCCGTTCAAAAGACTTAGATTTTAATATAGCAGAAGGATAAGAACAGTGATCAAGCTGAAGACAGTATATGCCTGCTTTTAATGAATGAATCCCACTAATGAGAAACCATTACTTTTAAGTAAGTGCCAATATTTTCCATTTATTGAAGGTTTGGTACTCCACGACTATATTGAAGACTACTTTTGGTGGAGTTTGACGTATATGCTATTGGTCTGAACTAACTTCCACTGAAATGTTTAGGAGACTTTCTAAAAATTTTAATGGGAATTTCATAGAATCATAGAATAGTTTGGATTGGAAAGGACCTTTAAAGGTCATCTAGTCAAACCCCCCTGCTGTGGGCAGGGACATCTTCAACTAGACCAGGTTGCTCAGAGCCCTGTCCAACCTGACCTTGAATGTTTCCAGGGATGGGGCATCTACCACCTCTCTGGGCAACCTGTGCCAGTGTTTCACCACCCTCAGCGTAAAAAATTTCTTCCTTATATCTAGTCTAAATCTACCTTCTTTTAGTTTAAAACCATTCCCCCTAGTCCTGTCGCAACAGGCCCTGCTAAAAAGTTTGCCGTCATCCCTTTGTATCTAGTATAACAACATACATACTGGTAGGTATTTAACAGTTAAAAATAGGACCACGAGCTCTGGGAAATAGTTTTCAATCCAATGCCTCATCTCAGTGTTATTACYACAGGGATTCTAGGTCAACATTAAACTGGAGCCGGTTCTCTTGCTGTGATCTGAAATTCTCTTGGAAAAGGTTAATGGGGARTAATAACTCTACCTGAGCCACACTTCCCCCCATCTATCTTTCTGTTCACATTTATACTAGGCTCATCACTGCCACAGAAGGGGGACAATGAAAAGGCTCAGATCTCTGAATCTCTGTGACTCAGGTATTGATCAAACYGCCTGCCAGTTGAATGAAATGGCACACATGTATGCAGACAGACAGGTTTATAGAAAACTCCAGGAGTTTCCAGTCTACTTTATGGGAGTATTTAGGCCAAAGGCTTTTGAGATACAGTGTTTCCAGAGACATTTTTGGCAGCAGCAGCTTTAAGTCATTTTTCAACAGTCTACACATATGTTAGATCTGTCTAGTCTACTGTTTTCCCTGAAGACTTTAGGTTTTAGGTTTGTTCCACAAGGAAGCTTAATCAATCAACTTCCCCTCCCCTCCAATGTTATGCTTGAGTTAAATCATTCCTTTTTGCACAGAGGATGTCCTGCACTTTCTCAGTTCTCAGACTATATGTAGGTCAAAACAAATTTGGTACCAAAGATTTAACCAACTTGATTGTTTTGGAAGAGGACACAGTAGAAAACAGTATGTTTATATTTTTGACCGGTTTAATGCATTGCTTATAGTTTTCCGTTTTGTTGCAAATGATTATTTATAAATCTTGCAATTCTGTTTTTCTGATCTTAAAAACTTCCCTTGAAAAATCAGTCACTCCTTTCTTTCAAAAACAGAGTGTTTACAAGTAGGGAATACAATACAGCTTCATTACCTTGAATAGTAACTCCAGTAATATCCAAGATTTTTTTTTCCCTGAGAGAAAGTTTGCGCAGCTCTAAATATGATCAGTAATTTACAATATTTCTGGATGATTGATCATGACTTTTTGCTTCAGAAACCCAATGAACTGGAATAAAAAATATATGAATATTCATTTCTCCAAAATAATGGTCCATAGCTTTGTATGAGGCCTTTAAAAGCTATTAGCATTCGTATAGCACCATAACTGACATTTATAAAATGTTATAGAAGGTAGACATAGAGGTAAATGGTCTGACCAAGTCAGTCATGTTATACTTTTAGATCCTTATGTTTTCCTTTTAATCCCATATTTGTCTCAGAGACTTCAGAGAACAGAGGAAATAGGTTTTCAATTGAATGTTTCATCACAATTATATATCATACAACAATTATTTGAGTAATTGCTTCTCGAGGTACTGTGAAAACTCTTGTGTAAACTATGGGAAACGAGTGAATATAGAATATGAAATAGAATATTTTTAAGATCACTATCTCAAGCGAGAGATCAGCACTAGGCTGATTCTGAAAGAACCGTAGAATTGCAAATACTATTTTTAAGTTCCTGTTTAACATTTTGATTTCTTAAAAAGATTTAATTCAAAATAAAATAATAGAGAAAGAGGACATCTTATCATCCAACAGTCAACATTTCCACTCATACTCTTCTCTTTACACTGATTAAGGCCTACTAACATGATCCTAATTCACCACTGCAAGCTCTAGTTAACTAGAGTCCAGGTAACAAATGAATGAAACCCAATCAGGAGTAAATTTGAGTGAAGCTAGGTTTCTATAGCAAGAAATGAGACTATAAAAGACTAGATCTTCTATTTGTTTCCTTTTTTTGGGTTGGTTCCCACCCACCTCCCCTTTAATTCTGACAACTTAGGTTTCCCTTGTGAAAAAGGACCAATTCTCTGAAGGTTTAAAAAAAATCACTGCACTATACAGAGCCATTTCAATTTTGAGGATGGCAAAAAGTCACTCCTGTGAACCACAGCAAAAATAACATGGTTCACTGAAGCAGTGGGGCAGGAAGTTTGATGTCTTAAYTCTCAACACAACAAATATCCTGACTTCTAGGGATGTATGCTGCAGAACAGTGCAAGTGCCTAAAAGTCAACTCATTGTTACTACAGTGTCTAAATATTCTCTTTTAGAAGCACACACAGCAGCAGTGCAATCTCAAATCTACTCAAAAGATGAACTGCATCTAGAGAACACAAGGCTAGGCCTGTCTTCTGGCTGTGAGATCCTGTGGACTGTTTGCCACGAGGCCTAAAACTCTCTAAAGATCTGTCTCCCTRTTTCCCTGATACGTAGGCTGAGCCCAGGCTGCCAACCAGCAACATATAGGTAAATATTAAGGACATCAAAGGTGGAGCCAACTTAATCTTCTACTTTCAGGCACATGGAGACATCCAGGCCAGAAACAGGATCCCAGACCTTATTTTATTACAATCTAATCCTTAAACATTAATCTCCGGTGGGAAATTAATCTGAAAATATTTCTGAAAGTTCACTTCATTGTCTTAATTTCCCCCCTATACTCAGTTGTAATAATTTTAAATAAATTGTTATTGTAATGGAACTATTTCCCCTCCTCCAAATTGCACTGCTGGAATAATGTTAAAGTTATTTGATTATGTATAAATATTACAAGTTAATAATATATAAATATATAAAAATAATAAAGGAAAGCTTGAGCTCTGTCTATCCTCTTACTTTAATCTCATGAAATGCACAGCCTAAGAAAATTCAAGGTTACCTGAAATTTCATATGCTTATAATTTCCTAAGATGTGATTTGGATAAACACAAATCAGTGTCTATTTAGCCTATGATAGAGAATTATGTCACAGTAGTTAAAGAGAGAGTAAGGATGGAGAGATTAAATAGCAAAAAAATACAAATTTTTGTAAAGACAGCATGAACAAACTCAAATGAAAAAACTTTACAGTCATAGAACAAAGGTTATTAATAAAATTTATCTTGCTTCTGTGAGTTCTGTTCATCAGAAACATGGAATATTGTATAGGTAACCCATTAAATGTCAGAAGATGAGGCAATTTCTAACTCACAATGAAAAAAGAAAAAGAATTTAAAAACAGGCCAGACATCAGCCTTACTCAAAAGGGGGGAACTATATATGCACTAC
Source organism: Phoebastria nigripes (assembly GCA_035582835.1). Lineage (NCBI taxonomy): Eukaryota > Metazoa > Chordata > Aves > Procellariiformes > Diomedeidae > Phoebastria > Phoebastria nigripes. The sequence continues at coordinate 52,300 of JAYKAV010000477.1, read as the reverse complement.
CTTCCAAATTGTCCATATTTTGGAAAAAATTCTTAAGATCTAATTCTAATAGTCCTGTTCCTTTGTTACATGGCTTTCGGGAATTCATTTTAAGAAGATTCATTTAGAGGTTCTCAAACTGTAAGTTACCATTTGTCAGTAGTTTAACTGTCTTATTCAGTAATTGAACTTTGCCAAACTTTTCCCTTTGAGCAATCACTCAAATTATTATAGAAATTGACAAATATATTTGTCAATATCTGATACGCATATTAAATGCTATTTTAGCAAACAAAAGCAATAGTAGTTTTACCCAGTACACACTGACTGGGTAAGAAAGACTAACACTTCTGTTTTACAGTTTCTAATTCCATGCTAAGGACTTAATCCTTTCTATCAAGGTGAACTAAAAGGGGACAGTAAGAAACTAATAAACGTTCTGGGAAAGAAACTGCTTCTTGAAAGTAACTTATTTCCTACTTYCTAAAAACATTTGTTCATAACCATATTAAAATATACTATATCATAATTTAATTACCTTACAAAATAATTTATATTTTTTATCACTAAAATTTAAGTTCATAAATGGCCCATTGTCAAAAACTATTCTGTCAAGTTAGTGTTTTAACATATTTCCCTCATACATCATTTTAGCCAAGAAACAAGGTCAGCATATACCAACTATGCCCACAATTTAACTACCTGTGCCAAGCAGCCACCTCATGCCAACAGAACTTGTAGTTAACTAGATCATGCAGGGGTCTCATCTCCTCTGCCTGAATTTCTGCAAAGCTAAAAATAGCTTAATTTTGTCAAAACATTGTGGTATTTTATTAGCACATTGCTTTGCTATATAACTCATTTCACTGACTTAAAGGCCATCTATCCTTTTAGGTACACATATAATTAAGATATATATGGAATAAGATAGATATATTTATATATTAATATCTATGCCTGCATTGTTAAACATGCTTACAGATGTCAGCAATTATCCTCAATTTTGTAAAAATACCTCTTCAGTTTCAGTTATTGTAATCTAATTTTGATTGTAAAGGAGAGGAAACATGATTATAAAAGTTTAAATGTGGTCCTCCATTGGGTAGAAGTACCAAYGTCATGTTTCATTTTTCAATGGAGGAAGTCACTGTGATTTTCAGACTCGTTCTCTACTACCTATTAGCATAAGCATAATCTAGTTACTAAATTTCATACATAAACAGCAAGCAATATCCATAGAAGTTCTTGAAATTTTATTCCACTGCAGTCATCCTATGCCTTTTCAGCCTTTTCAGGAAACACACACTGCTGCTAAAAGGCCAAGGGAACACAATCAATGCTTCAGGACAGATCCAACACAAGAGAAATTCAGAGGCTTGACAAAGGGAGCGTCTGGAAACATACATAAGCCTTCCATAGGGAGAATAAAGTCCCTTGGATCCCACTGACAATGAACATAAATTATCATAGAATCATAGAATAGTTTGGGTTGGAAGAGACCTTTAAAGGTCATCTAGTCCAACCCCCCCTGCAACGAGCAGGGACATCTGCAACTAGATCAGGTTGCTCAGAGCCCCCTCCAACCTGACCTTGAATGTTTCCAGGGATGGGGCATCTACCACCTCCCTCGGCAACCTGTGCCAGTGTTTCACCACCCTCAGCATAAATAATTTCTTCCTTATAKCTAGTCTAAATCTACCCTCTTTTAGTTTAAAACCATTCCCCCTTGTCCTGTCGCAACAGGCCCTGCTAAAAGTCTGTCCCCATCTTTCTTATAAGCCCCCTTTAAGTACTGAAAGGCCACAATAAGGTCTCCCCAAAGTCTTCTCTTCTCCAGGCTGAACAACCCCAGCTCTCCCAGCCTTTCCTCATAGGAGAGGCATTCCATCCCCCTGATCATTTTCRTGGCCCTCCTCTGGACCTGCTCCAACAGGTCCATGTCTTTCTTGTGCTGAGGGCTCCAGAGCTGGAGGCAGTACTCCAGGTGGGCTCTCACCAGAGCAGAGGGGCAGAATCACCTCCCTCGACCTGCTGGCCATGCTTCTTTTAATGCAGCCCAGGATACGGCTGGCCTTCTGGGCTGTGAGCACACATTGTCAGCTCATGGCCAGCTTTTCATCCACCAGTACCCCCAAGTCCTTCTCCGCAGGGCTGCTCTCAATCCCTTCATTCCCCAGCCTGTATTGATACCAGGGGTTGCCCCAACCCAGGTGCAGGACCTTGCACTTGGCCTTGTTGAACCTCATGAGGTTCACAYGGGCCCACTTCTCAAGCTTGTCCAGGTCCCTCTGGATGGCACCCCGTCCCTCAGGTGTGTCGACCACACCACTCAGCTTGGTGTCATCTGCAAACTTGCTGAGGGTGCACTCGATCCCACTGTCTATGTCATTGATGAAGATATTAAACAGTACTGGTCCCAATACGGACCCCTGCGGGACACCACTCGTCACTGACCTCCACCTGGACATTGAGCCGTTGACCACTACCCTCTGGATGTGACGATCCAACCAATTCCTCACCCACCGAACAGTCCATCCTCAAATCCATACCTCTCCAGTTTAGAGAGAAGGATGTTGTGGGGGACCATGTCAAAGGCCTTACAGAAGTCCAGATAGATGACATCTGTAGCCCTTCCCATGTCCACTGATGTAGTCACTCCATCACAGAAGGCCACTAGGTTGGTCAGGCAGGACTTGGCCTTGGTGAAGCCATGCTGGCTGTCTCGAATCACCTCCCTGTCCTCCATGTGCCTTAGCATAGCTTCCAGGAGGATCTGTTCCATGATCTTGCCAGGCACAGAGGTGAGGCCGACAGGTCAGTAGTTCCCAGGGTCCTCCTTTCTACCCTTTTTAAAAATGGGTGCAATGTTTCCCTTTTTCCAGTCACTGGGGACTTCACCTGACTGTCATGACTTTTCAAATATCATGGAGAGTGGCTTGGCAACTACATTAGCCACTTCCCTCAGGACTCTGGGATGCATCTCGTCAGGTCCCATAGTCTTATGTATGTTCAGGTTCCTCAGGTGGTCTTGAACGTGATCTTCTCTTACAGCGGGAGGGACTTTGCTCCCCCAGTCCCTGTCTTGCAGTCCATCCACTAGAAAGGTGTGGGAAGAGAGATTGCCAGTGAAGACTGAGGCAAAAAACTTATTGAGTACCTCAGCCTTCTCCTTGTCCGTTGTTGCCAGTTTTCCAGTCTTGTTCATAGTGAGGGTATGCTTTCTTTGACCTTTCTTTTCTGGCTGACATAGCTGTAGAAGCCCTTCTTATTATTCTTTGCATCCCTTGCCAAGTTCAGCTCCAGCCATGCCTTGGCCTTCCTGACTCCATCCCTACACAACAGGCAGCGTCCCTATACTCTTCCCAGGATACCTGTCCCTGCTTCCACTGCATTTCCTTCTTGCCCTTTAGTTTGACCAGCAGGTCTCAACTCATCCATGCTGGTCTCTTGCCTCCCTTAATTAGAGCTGCTCTGACCTGTTCTACTGCTAGGACAAAATATTAAAGGATTATTACAGCTTCTATTTTTCTCTTCTTTTTGGATTACTGCTGTTGGCACTGATAGGGATAGCGATCATCCGCACATGAGGCACACTTTGAAATGCATGAAATAGGTGTCATCATCTTATTTTTGCTCACCCTGGAAGTCCTACAGACTACCAGCTAGTATACTAGCAACTAAGTTGCTACTCCTTCCTCCAAGTATGATAACTCAGGTACAGAGATAATAGCAATTGCTCAGTGAGTACCTCTGCTTGATGCCTTTCCCCCGCCCCCGCTTAGGATTGCAAGCAAACAGTAGAATTATTCAATTACTTATGTCTAAAAGACACTGCATAGTTCAAGCAAAATTTATCCTTAAATTTGATTTTAAAAAATACTTTACAGTTTTAAAATTTAAATAACCAACTTTTAAATGCCCACCCAGCCACTCACTCACCCCTCTTTCTCTCCCTTTCCCTCAGAATTTATTGCTGAGCATGACATCATCTGGTATGGAATGTCAATTTGGGTCAGCTGTCCCAGCTATATCCCCTCCCAGCCCCTTGTCCAACCCCAGCTTCCTTGCTTTGGTTGGGGGGGTAGGGTAGAGCAGGAAGAAGACAGCTTTGCAAGCACTATTCAGCGATAGCCAAAATATTGGAATATTACCAACACTGTTTTAGCCACAAATCCAAAGCACAATATCATAGGGGCTGGTATGATGAAAATTAACTTTGTCCCAGCCAAACTGTGTACATAAGGACATGGTGGACATTACTGCCCTAATATTCCAAAACCACAGAATCTCCTAGCAAAGATTTGAGGGTTTGTGTTTGTTTATCAATTCACTTTGTTCCATCATGAGGAAAACTTGGTGGACATTTCTCTCAGTAAATGAATGCTTAGACTCATAAGTTGAAGGCTTCAAAGAGCCATAGGATGTAGACTGCAAAGTGTGTGTTTGGTTGAAGTTTGGAAACAAAATTATGAGTACAGACTTCGGCATCCAGAATTTCTTCACTGGCTTTAGAGGAAATGTGTATGAGTATAAAGATACACTCTGTATGGACTGATGAACTGGCTAGGGCTTAAGGGTGAAGAGTCTGAAGACAAAAACTAGAAAACACACATCAGGAAAAGGAGTTATGAAATCTGGACCTTATCTGTTCATAAGACAAACAGGGCAATGACTTCCACAACAGCTCTCATCACAGCACGAGACAAGATATGTAGTATCATTAGATCTACAATGTATTCTTCTACAAAAGTTATAATGCTCATGCCAATGATGATCTTTACATTATCATGGCAAAATTAAAACACTGCATGTGTAATTTGATTATATTGCATGTTATTGTAAGTTTTAACTAGATCTTCAATATGTAATTTGGAAAGCACAAACCCAGGGCAATAACCTCATTAATCTTACCAAATATATTTTCACTTAACTCTGTGACATTTTTAGTGATATATTTATTATTGACATTTATAGTACCTGATGCACACATTGAAGCTGTTATCATATGATATGTAATCATGCACAAAAAATTCTTAGTGTAAAGATTTCACGTTTCTGCTGCTTTCTATACCATAAAAAAAAAAAATCTAGTAAAACTTTTTTTTTTTTTTGTTATTCTTAACAGTATGTTGCGAATGGGTGGTTTAAAGGCCACTTAAAGAATCACCGTCAAAGGTACCAGCTGAAAGTGATTTTAATAGACATTTATAACAGCGTGACTTAACAGAGTTCAATGGCACGGTTCACTCTATCACTTACCACATGGATGAAGCATACAAAGGAAAATCGTATTAGAATTGAGTTGGAACGATTTATACAGAGACTGAGGACAAAAACGGTAAGGGAGACCCTCCCGTTGAGTCACGAGGTTCAGAGAAGACCTGACTGGATCCAGTCTTAGTCTCAGACTTGGACAATGGTTTATGTCTAATACAAAAAGGGTAAGGAAACTCTCCCATTGAGTCACAAGATTCAGAGTAGACCCCCTTGTTTTCTAAACTCCTTCTCAGAGAGGAGTCTAGGTGCGGCTGGATCTACCCCTAGTCTCAGACTTGGTCAATGGTTTATGTCTAAGGGATTATAGGTGTTTAGTAGCAGTCTAAGGTTCATTCACAGTTTTAAGTGAATCACAAGACTTTAGCAGCACTTAATCATTGACTAATTTAACATTTATAAAGTGAGTTAATAAGGTCTACTACAATTACGACAGTGACTTAATTACAGATTATGCTTACTATTGGTTATCTAAATCAATTCACACACACACACACACACACACACGGGCCCAAAGCTAGATAAAGGTACCCATTAAAAATTCCCCTCGAGTCTCGTGAAATACTCACGTTAAATGTCTTGGCATTTCTCAACGGGCGAAAGGTTGAGCCCCGAGGAGTGTTTCAGCTGAGAAGTGGTTCAGCTCAGGTCCCAACGGTCCTCCAAATATTGCAAACTCAAGAGTTCACGAGCTCTGAGAGGCGTCCCACTCAGAGTAAGATTCTGGGTGCAGCCCGCTGCAGTCCAGGAGAGCTCAAAGGGTCTCACTTAGGACAACTGTTTATAGGGTCGCAAGATGATTGGTTTTAGTCATCYATGAAAATTCTCAAGATTTCAGTAAMAATGGTGCCATTCCACTCGAGTTACGACTCACATAAGGGTGTCAGGGGATGACGAATTATCCCTGCTTTCATCCCCCACTTGGGCCAGGCAGCAGGAGTTCCTGGTACAGTCAATACCGTTCCCCCACCTCAGCCATGCAAGAGTTCTGGGTATGGTCAAGGGACGCTTCACTGCCCAACCCATTTCACAAAGGCCAAAGTTCATCGGCAGTTTCCGAGACCATAGTGGCTGGGGGTGCCGGAGGGGGAGGAATGCACCACCACACAGTAATAATAAACATTTATGCAGTGCTATAACTTGGAGTTTAAACAGAAATTTGTAATACTTGGGAAATCATCATAATTGAGGCAAACAGGGAAAAGAAGTACAAAAGTTAAATAAGCTACATTAATATTAGCAAGTAAAAAAAAAAAAAATCTATTTTTTGATAAAGAGAATAATCTGGGAAGGGAAAGTATACACACATAGAACCTCTTAGAAGAAAGTAAAATAAAGGCAACTGGGATATTGCTATCATACTATCCACCAGATCAGCTAACTGTAGTTACCTCTCAGAGAAATTCTCTTTACAAAGAAGCTTACGAGCCACTGTATTCCCTGGTTTTGGAGATCCTGCTAGAATTCCAGATACCATAGCATATTTGACCAAATGCCAGAAAATTGGGAATATTTCCTGAGATTTCCACTCTATTAGCAAAAATGAGAATGTTTGCTTTAAGCACTTAAAATCAAATGCAACACTTCCTAGGAAGAACAACCACAGAATAAAATCCATATAAATGCAAGTTCTGAAAACATGAAATATTAACAATTCAGAAATAGATTCTAGATTTGAACCATGTACTCACTACATGGTTATTGCAGACATCTAGCAGCTTTACTGATTTTCTTTCAAGTCCAGTAAAACAATGGCACATGGGCAGTAATTCAAATTTGCCAGCAGGCAATGTCAGCTTTTCCCAGAGGAAGACAGGAAAACAGGATTCAGATAAATAATCTCTCACCATCTTGAATGTTTATTTCTAATAACATACATTTCAATAATAGCCTATTTTTGACTCTGTCTCAGACAACACAGAAATTGTTGGGGGGAAAACATCCACTATACCGTGGTTAACCTTTATATCCATACAAGTGGATGTATACCATATACTAGCACTGAGACACCAGCAGCACTTCAAGCACTGCCAGAATAAACAATGCATCTGACATCTTAGTCATAGGGGACAATTTGTGGCTAAAAGTAATTTAATAAACTCAGATGAATAAGAACGGAAGGAATACTTTTCAGAGCGTTTGAAGAACCTGAACAACTTTTTCAGAAAATCTTTACCTAGTAGTCAGATATCATTGTGTGCTTTCAAAAGCACTGAAGTAGGTTCATGGCTTTGCCTTTTAAGTGAGTACAGTGCATGAAAGCTTCTGGACCTACAAAATATGAAAAAACCAAGGTTAAGAAACTGAGAACTATTCCCTGCACCAATCTCCATCCTTTGTATGATTTAATAATAATAATAATAATAAAAGAATAAAATCCTGGACTCGTAACATCTTGGGCATTCATGTACATCTCTTTTTCAGAGTCCTGTGGAAAATAAGAATTGATCAGATTTTGTAGGATTTTGTTTTAGATGTGGACTGATGAGTTAAACTGTGTAGTAAGAATAAGGAAACATATTGCTTTCTAGAAGACAACTTCTGTGTCAGCTGCCCACCGCTCAGTACTTTCTTTCAATCAGTGAGATTTACCTTTTTTCCTACAGAAGCAGGGTTTGTTTTTTTTTTTTTTTTTTCAAAGTCTTATGCTCCACTTTCTCTTTAAGAGGAGAATCATGAGGTATAAACAGTTTGACAAGAAAACCCCTTTGCCATGACATTTGGTATTTAAAAAGCAGTTAACTCTTGTGATGAGGTAATTGGGTGCAGTGTCTACAAGAACAAACCACATCATCACTCTGACATAATCTAGAGTTTATTTACTAAACTTATTGAGTATAGTGATGGATAGCAATATCTAGTCAAGTGTTTTTATCCTACATATTACATCATATAGCCACAGTCCCTGCCTTTCTAGTCCAGTTTAGACTGGCAGCACAGACCCAGGGGCACAGGACACTCATACTGACCACTGGATGTGTCCTAGTCCTGGCTGGTGGCTTGGCCCCTGTGCAAAACAGTTCCATCTTGGGCTCAGCCTTTGACATGGTGTCTGAGGTCCACGCTTGGTGTGCTGATCTCACCTCTCATTGGGCAACTGTCTTCTCTATTTATCTCATTATAAACTAGAACATCAGCACAAGCTGCTAATGGCCCTGCTAATCATGTAACCTGAGGCCAATCTCTTTGACTTGCTCTATATCCAGTGACAATTAGCAGTTGTCACCATTTGCATCAGGCTTTCTCTCACCCACTGGTCTCCAGCCTCAAATATGTTATGAAAGTGTGAAGTCAGCAAGCGTCACATGACATAACAAAGTTTGTCTACTGCTTCTTTGTTTTCCAGCTCATCCTGAGCTAATCTAGTCAGACTTGGTAAATTTAGCCAAGGTCTCATTTATTTGGGCAGTGATTTAGGGTAGACTTCCCACCATGACAAAGTTTAAAATTAAATTTGCTACAAACTTTTTAATTGAAAATAAGCCAGCTAATTATTAGATCAAGTTTCCTGATATTCCCTAAAAATAAGCATAATAATATAAGATATATAATAATAATAATATAAGATGCTGCTACTTTTGCACAGTCAGGACGCTACACGTTTAAGTTTAAGATTTTAATACAGCTAGTTTCATAGGAAACCTAGTCCAATTACATCATTGGAAATAAAATCAGGCAGAAGGGTTCACCCTGGCTTGTCCAAAAACTGTCAGCTATGAGGTAAAATAAGAAATCACATGTGTAAACAAAATCAAGGTAGGCCAAGATAGCCTTCAGTTGTTTGTTATCAATTCTTCCATTTGGGGTTGGAGCCTTCACCACATCACTTCATGTCTATTTACCCTTAGTGATCTACTTTCATCATGGACTCTTCTGTCCCGCTACCTTAACGTGACAAGTATGCAATGCTACATTCCTAGGCTGCTGAAGTTTGAATATTTCCCAACAGCAACTGCTTTAATGTTTAAAACCACTAAAAAAAAAAAAAAAAAAAACTAAAAAAAAAAAAAAAAAAAAAAGTTGGCATATCAGTTATGCCTTGTTTAGCATATATATTATAGCAGCACAGGGAAACATTACATATGTGGTGTGGTAGGTGCTCCATGCGACACTGAAGGAAGAAACAAGATCAGTTTTGTAAGTCTCAGCCTGAATGGAGGGGAGGTAAGAAAATACAGCACTATTGCTCAGCATGAAACAACAGATTTTGGCACAGAAGTACCCCCAATTTGGGCAAACTTTTGGTCTTGTTTGTTTTGATAGATATCATGGAAAACAACTTTTCAAATAAACAAGGAGATAGCTTTAAAAGAGCAAAAGAGGACGCTTAATCAGCAGAAGTAGGTTGGCAAGAAGAATAAAAAGTTATTTTAAAATATAAAAAAGTTGAAGGTAGATTCCGGCAGTAGGTGCAAGATATTTTTTAGTACTGTGTTACATGATAGAGTAGTATGAATGTGTTACACTGTTCTACTTATTGATATATTTTTCCAAATTCAAAGCAGCTTCATTTTCCAATAAATTATTTCAAAGTTCCATAGATCGTGAGTTAAAAAAGTGTTGACCTAGGTCAAATTCTGCAACAACTTTACATGTCACTGTGAAAGTTTTATCGACAAAAAAAATAAATAAGTTTTAACTACAAAAGCCAATAAGTAACTACACCTAAAATTAAAAGTTTCAGTCATATTTTAAGTTTTTACCCACAGAATAGTTGACAGATCAGTTTTATTTATTTTCATAAGTCTACAGACTAATTGAGCTTTCTCTTAACTTTCAGTTTTTTAAACTAAACAKGTAGTTTGACTTCCATATTAAAAGGCCCATTCTTATAGCTTGTATTTCCATATATATTTGAATATTCACTCAATTTAGTTTCATCTTTCTATAATCTATATCAGAACTATTTCAACAATGATTTTTTTTTTAGTCTTAGTTTTCAAAATGTATTTAAGTTCCTTCCCAGCTCTTTGGTTTATACTTATATCTAGTTATACTAAAAAAAAACATCTCTTCAAAAAAATCTGTTTACATTACTGATTCAACTATAACAGTTGTTAAATTCTAAAGAATCTATAACAACGTGTGTGCTTTTGTGAGCAGAAATAGAAGTGATATTTAGTTTTATTATAAAATGCATTCATACCTATATTAAATCTCATTTTAATACCTCATTATATTTCATATAGAAAATGTAATTTTAAATAAGTTCCAGGCATCTTTAATATTAGTGCAAGTGGACTTTACCCATGTAATGAGATTTGCCTGTTTCCTCTTTTTGAGAGAGGGAAGTTTTTCCTCCAATACTCAATAACATAAAAGAGATCCAGTCACCTTGTTGTCAAAATGCTCTATGGCCATTTTAGCAAATAACTTAGGCTTTCTACTGTCTCTCTTAAGATTTTGATCTAAGAATGATTAAAACATCATTTACCTCCAAGATTATTAAGCATCTAGACTATCAGAAATTCAAAAACAGACAAAAAACCCCAGGTAATCCTACCTTTGGCAGGATGCAGCTCTAGCTCCTGTTCAACCCATGCAGGCTCCCTAAATAAGAGAGGAAAGTAATTTTTACATCTTAAATATGCTAAATCTTCCCAAAAGCTTTCCAGTTCTCAGCTTCTCCTTTTTATAATCCACACTTCTGGCAGTGTGTAGATTTTAAATGACTTTGTGATATTGCTTGTATTCCCAATAATAACTCTTCACATCCGCTTTAAGTATTATGGGATTTCAGCACTTATTTATGTGTAACACCTCTTGCAAAAGAGAAAAAAAATAGAGCGCTCAGAAACGTTGTTTGTTACCTTTGAGTTCTCTCCCTGTTGGCTGTAAGTATTATCTGCTACCATGAACTATCTTAAAGTCATCCACTGTAAACTACAATCTGAAAAGAGTAAAATCTTTTTGCCAAGTAGCTTGAGACTTGTTATAACATGAAAGTAACTTTCTGGTAGTTTCTTTGTGACAGACTGAATCCATTTAGTCTAATTGATTCTGGGTTTAGTTAAAGGTATATCACAATCATTGGTATGTGCTCTACTGCATTTTTTATTTACATGAACAAATACATAGCATGTCAATTTATGCATTTATCTAGACACTTAGCTACTCTGATTAATATTGCTTAAGTTCTGCTATTATGAAGAAAGAATTCTGCAATTGGAACTCACCACCAAGAAGTTGCAAACATGAAAGACACACAGTGAACAGACCTTCACTTTCATTGGGAGAGATACTCATTTGCTTCATCTCCATCAGAAGTGCCACTGAGATAAATATCAGAAGCAGAATGATTTGTACTTTCTTTTTAAAAATATATATCTTCTTTTGCAAACATGTATGCAATCCATCAAGGATCAGAAAAGACATGATCAATTCCCATTACTATATTGATTTGTTTGGACTACAAATGTCAAACAAATCACTGACTGATGACATTAGTGAAATTAAATAAAACGTCAAATGCTGTTTTTACTTATTTTTGTGTGTACAGTGTTCTTAGTCAAAGACACTGTTATACACCAGTGAGTGGAGAAACAAATACTTTCAGTGAATGCACATAGTGTGGAGAACGGACAGCTGCACAGAGAAGGCAGAGAGCTGCTTAATTACTAGAAACGAGAGTTGAATCCCTATCAAGGAATCTTGAAAGCAGAATAATATGCTTTTAAGTTCAAGGACAAGTAGTAACAAATTATGTCAATCCAAATACTGATCTACTTCAGCCCCTTAGCATCTTCTGTTTTACTTTGGTTTCTAAATGAAGACACAAACACCTGTTCTTGCAGCAGGTGGTATTTGTTTATTATAGCTCTTCCTGCTGAGTTTTAATCAGCCTGCAGCTGCAGAATCCAGGGTAAGTAACAGTTTATAATACCAGATTTTCATATATCAGCAGTATTGGTCCAGAAAAAAAATTTCATACTTCATTTCCATCATATGTTACCAATCATGTAATTTCCTTCTCACACTCCAAGTTGCTAATTAAAGAGTGAATTCATTTATAATGCTAGTAAATGAAGTTTTGAACATTGTGCTCTGAGGGTGATATTGGATTATGTTCCTCTATTGCAAAGTCTCTGATTTGTGGAAGAAGATTCCCAAACCTCTGCCAATTTGTACTCTTGCCATTCTTTACTTTGAGAAGTATTGTTCAGGGGGAATCAAGAAGCTTAAAAAAAAAAGTCAAGGAACAAATTAACAATATGTAAATCCYTCTGTTCAGATGCAATTGAAATAAGAAAAAGGTACTCATGGGACAGGAGAAGTAGGGTAAAAACTTTCTATACAGAACTATAAGGTAAGAATACTAAAGCATTATATGGAGACATTATTAAGAAAGTGTTCCTATATATTTAGACATGTTTTAGAGTTTTGATCCTTATTAAATAGTGTCTTCTATATAGTGTCATGATCATCATGCAATGTTACTTAGTTATATTTATTGACTGTCATTAACAGAATGAAGTCATGGGCTTCAGGCTGCTAGTTGCTGCACAAAAATGTTATATTAATTTTGCTTAGTATTAAAGCAACTATTCAATAAGGCTTGCAGAATACAAGAATTTGTTTAAAATACAGGAAGATAAGGGTTAAAAGAAGTGAGGTTTTACTGTGTGGAATGATGGACAGTTGCTTCAGTGCATCAGTTCAAATTTTAACTTTTAAGTTTCTGTATTTTTAATTGCAAGTGACATTTTAAGGAAGGAGTGAAAGAAAAAAAAAAAAAAGAAAAAAAAAGTCTTGATCTGGGTGTTTGAAAACCCTTTTAGAAGGAGAAAAGGAAGAAAGTACACCACTTCAAAACCAAATAGAATGAATACAAGAAAAATCTCATGCAGATAGAATTGCATTCCTAGTCTAAGCTGGACTTCTGTGTTATCAAGCAAACAAAGCTTCAACGTCTTCTATCAAAGTGAGATATGATTATACCATGTCAGGAGTCTCTACTTCTGTAATTGGCATTTTACAGCTGTAAAGATTAATCTCTTCAAACAGATGACATAATCTCCTTGTAATCAAAGAAATCAGACTGACCACAGAACATATTGTAAGTATAACATGAGAAAGGCAGGAGAATATCATGACATTGTAAGGTTTACATGCCATGTGTATGGCGCTCAGTTTTTAGCAGTAAACTTAGGCCTTGTAAAATTGCTCAGATGAAGCTGAAAGATGAAATATCATATAATCCCTGTGATGTTTCATAGAGTGTGTTGTGTTCTGATATAATCTCACAGGCTAATCCATGGTATGCTTAGAAAGGCAAACACTACCTTACTTCACAGAAACATGAGGTACAAAACAGATTAGAAAACAACCTATAAGCTGAGATTCACCCTCATAGTCAAGGTGTAGCTATACAAGTTTTCTGAATTCAGATCAGAAATGTTTTTTTTAAGCAAGATTTCTCATCATTCCTACTTACTGGGTTTGGCTTTCAGTTTTAGAATAAACAAACTAGATTCCTTCCAGATGCAACTAAACTGATAGATATGCTCCAGAAGCACATCTAATGATCACAGGTATTCAGCTACTTATACTAGCCTGAAGTAAAATCCTCTGAATTACACCCAGTACAGCCATTGGCTTTTCAGCAGCAACACAATCTCTCCTACTGCTGGAGGTAATGGAGATGAAGCCAGCTGAACACTCTTGTTGATCACCGGACTTGATAGTGATAATCAAAGACCATAACACCTGCTCTGTGTCATACCAACAAACCTTACCCATCCTTACCTGAAGAGATGCTCCAACTTTCCCCAAACTTTCTATTGCACTACTTCTGTTGCTATTTCTTAGTTTAAGTATGTGAATGATTTTTCTGTGTGCAAGAGTCAGATTTTTCTCTTAGTGTGCTGAAAGATGTGATCAATATGTGTCATCAAGACAGGAAACCCCCCTGCATCATTGTTAGTGACATAAAATGGACCCCACGGGGCTCTCTCAATACACAGCACAGTCACCTATTATAACCAACCTGTTCCAAGAAGCGAGTCCCACCTTGAACCCTGAAGTCCTCTCTTACCTGAAGTCCTCTTATCGAATCCTGCAAGCTTCAAAATGCTTCTCAGATGTCTGCTTTCCATTGCCTCCACCAATCTACTTGCCACTCTCGTAAACTGCATGATATCCAGCCAGTCTGCCACAGAATCACCTCCAGGAAACATTTCTACACACTTTTGCTCCACACACTACCTTTACTTGTCCTCTGGTTCAGCCCACATAAATAGTGAAAGGATCTCTTGCCATAAGACAAGGGCACAAAGCTCACATAGGTCAGTCTGTCCTCCAAGCTGGGCTCACTGGGGACATTAATTCAAAAATTCTCCATAGACCAGAAGTCATAGTTTTGCTCATGGCACGTAGTAACTGTATTTCTCCACAGGGTACCCTGACACACACTACTTTGGGGGAGAGGAGAGACATAGTACGCATGCACAAGGAGTAGGTTATTTTGCAGTCCCTCTTCTGGCTTTTCCAGACCCTGTTTTTCACGTGCCATCTGCACTTTTACATGGCCTAGTGCATAATCTCTTCTGTCCAAACTCGCCTTTCATAGCAGCAGGAGAGGAAGCTTGACAGGGCGAGGGAGGGAAAAAGGAAGGTCTTGGAGATTTCCATCCCTGCGTCTTGTTATGCCTTGGGCAGTACCCATGAGCATAAGGCCAGCTTCAACAGTGGGCAGAAAGAAAATAAGAAAGAAGGCAAGGATTGTCAGAAGTTAGGATAATCTGTGCTGTCAGTGGTTTAGGGATTCATTGATTCCCCAAGTTTAAAGTTTCACTGAGGTCATTATAGCTATTAAGCACTGAGGCACTCCCAGAATTTTCAGCTCTATTTCTGAACTCATATACTACTTATGTCCTCTCTTTAGTGAAAATAATGTTAATACAGCATGGTCTATGACAACATGTTTTTGGATATTAGCAAGATGTGACTCTCCCACTCACTGGTCTGATGACACACAATTCTTGTACTGAGTAATGGCACAAGAATGCTACTCATTCCTTATTACAGTCTACAAACCATTTTGTTTTGTATTACTACAGCTCTTTTCAGTCATTTACTTGGTCTTACTTTATGCAGCAGCCATTTTGTAGTTTTTGCCATGTATTTCTCAACCTTTTAAATTCCACTACATCTTCTTTAGAAGAGTGCTGGTCAGCCCCAGGAGAGGGTGTGTGTGCTTACAACCCACGTGTCCCAAGGAAGGGTGTGTGTGTGGGAGGCTGTGTATGCACATGTGCACACATATAACTGTATGTACAGATGTAAATTTGGGGATTTAGGTGCTAATTAACATCTTGAAAGTGTCTAGTATTGCAGTTTCTGTTATATTGCATATCGATTCTGAAAGTGTAATTCACTGATTGATTTATGAACGATATGTAGTTAACCAACAACAAACCACTTTGATTCCGATTTGATAAAAACTGTGTGAGTTTTAAGCAGGTTTTTTTGCTGTGATACCTCATCAAATGAATAAATTTGATTAGAATTCTACATTGTTGATCATTGCAACAGGTTGGCTACAGTGATCTAGAAACTTATAGTCATACATAATAAATAGCTCTTTACACATTGTTCCCCATTCAGACACCCATAGCATGTATTTTAATCAAAGTGGGGGAAAAAAAACATCGGAGACCAACCATTTGCTCTTTTTCATACCAAATCCCGAGATTCTGAAAGAATGCTAAGAACATACATTTACACTGTGTATGTTTTATAAAAACCTATAAAATAAAAAATTCCTTCCTCCTCACGCTCTTCCCCTGCTCCAGATGGGGTCCCTCCCACAGGAGACAGTCCTTCATGAACTTCTCAAACGTGGGTCCTTCCCACGGGCTGCAGTTCTTCAAGAACTGCTCCAGCGTGGGTCCTTTCCACAGGATTCAGTCATTTAGGAACAGACTGCTCCAGCGTGGCTCCCCAGTGGGGTCATGGTTCCTGCCAGGAACCTGCTCCAGCGAGGGTTCTCCATGGGGTAACAGCTTCCTTTGGGGCACATCCACCTGCTCTGGCATGGGGTCCTCTGTGGGCTTCAGTGTGGCTATCTGCTCCACTCTGGACCTCCATGGGCTGCAGGAGGACAACCTGTGTCACCATGGCCTTCACCACGGGCTGCCGGGGAATCTCTGCTCTGGTGCCTGGAACACCTCCTCCCCCTCCTTCTTCACTGACCTTGGTGTCTGCAGAGTTGTTTCTCTCACATATTCTCACTCCTCTCTCCCAGCTGCTGTTGCACACTATTTTTTTACCCTTTCTTAAATATGTTTTCAACAGAGACACCACCGGCTTTGCTGATTGGCTCAGCTTTGGCTAGTGGTGGACCCATTTTGGAGAACTGGCTCTGTGCAGACAGGGACAGCTCCTGGTCTAGTCTCACAGAAGCACCCCTGCAGCCCCCCTGCCTGCTACCAAAACTTTGTCACTGAAAACCAGTACAAGGGATGTGACAGTGTGTGCCAATATTTGACATGAAACAAACTCTGAAAAGCCAACCTTCCAATCAAAGTGCTTTTTAATAGTTCCTGTTAATGCAGCATCATGAGCACAGTATCATGGTATATAGCAATTTAACCGTCTTCATTTATTTTGAAGTTCTGCTGTTTGCAGAGATTTCCACTCCTATTTTGTCAGTGTGGTTTCTCTGAAGTCAAGTGTTGGGGTTTTTGTTTTGTTTTGTTTTGTTTTTTAAAGCTTCATTGTTCTTTTTTATTATATTTCTAAGACATGAAGAACTTTAATATCCTAAGCCCTGACCACCAGAAGTATTGTGAAGGAGAGCAAAATAGATATGTGGCTTTTAATTAGGCACCAAATTAGGACAAGTGCTATCAAGGACACAATCATTTCAAGCATCTCTTGAGAGAAGAATGTCAATGATCAATACAATTTTTCCTTTGTGAAGGGAAGGCGGAGGGTAGAAAAGACAGAATTGAAGTCTTTTAGTCTTTCTTTTCTTTAGCCATTCTTTAGTCATTCTTTTGTACTTCCTGGTGGCAAAAATAGTAATTGTTGCAGTTTAAAGTATTAAAAATAGACATTTTTAGTGTTTTCACTAATTATGATATGCTAACAGCATTTCTTTAAAATCATGTAGTTACATTTTTATTTTAAAAAATGTCATCCTTATCCAAGGTATCACCATGCTGAAAGGTTAGATCTGTACTAAGAATACTGCATAGAGACACAGAAAACATTGTAAATTAATTCATCGTTATTTAGGTTTTGCTTCTGCTTTTCATCGTAGATGAAACAGACACAGTGAACATTTTTATCCTTTCTGCTAGCTTTAAGGCATAACCAGAACCTCACACAATAAAGGGTCACATGAATGGGCATTAACAGAAACAATATTTGTGCTGGGAGTGCTTGCTTTCCCAAGCTGAAATGTATAGTTCATTTTGCTATTGAACTCATAATACTAAATATTAACTCCTAATACTAAATACTGTATATCTCCCCCCAAAAAGTTATTACTAGAGGTGGTCTAAAAGCCTGAGCCAGCAACTGTTAGAAACCAGGAAAGGATCATGAGAAAACATCACTGAATTTGTTCTATTAAGATCTGTCCTAGACAACTTCTGTTGATTGTTACTGAAAACATGGTGCTGGGCCACAGGCACTTCAAACATTCTTAGAACTGGTGTCTCAGTTCCTCCAAAAAATCCAATAGCTTAAGAAGTTCCAGTTTGGGATGGATCTAAGACCTAATAAAATGTGCAGATATCTGCTTGTCTCTTAAACCCAATAAACGCAAAGCATACTAGAAGACTTGGAACTGTAGCCTTGAAAGCACCTGGGAAAATTGAGTGGTTTTGACAAAAAGCTTGGATCAAGGTTCTCAGTCAACTGAATTCTGGCAATTACAACTCTTCCCAAGCACACAGAATACATGTGTGGCACACAGAAGACTAGGCAGCAGAGCTATATATTAGCTGTCTAACAGACAACAGCAGAGCTGCCTATTAGCAGACCCTTAACAGATTGCTTTGTGGAAGTCTTGCTTTAGAAAGTTAATTGAAATGAAAATTCAATGTGTGTGTATATAATTATATAAATATAAAGATAAATACGTAAGATATTATATATAGAGTGATATATAAAACACTACAAGGATAATCTTATTGCAGTAAATACTTCTCTAGTACTTGTTTTGTTTGAGTCAATTTGACCAGATTTACAACTTTTAAGACAAGGTCTTGAAGACACTGGCCACATATACTGCACAGCATGCATCATCCAAGCATGTCCTATCCAATAACCCAGTTCTTATAACACATTACTTACAAACCCACCAGACTTGTACCAAATCCAGGTCATGATGCATTGTCTTTGCTATATTAATTAGCACCAGTTCAAAGTTCTGATTTAACTTCATTAAGTTAGGAAATAATGATTCCCTTAAAGGACTGTATRAGCTACTCATGATTAAATAAATCCTTAAGAAGTTGAGATCCTTTTGAAAGGGTTATAGGCAGTCTAAGCCCTAGTTGTGCAAAAATATATAATACCTGACTTTAAATAAGTGATATTATCAAAATGGAATCTCAAGAATCCTTGCTGAAATGATGCCAGATCACTAGGTCTACACCACTGCCCCAATTCGAAGTCCCATGAGACATAGCAATATTCAAGGGACTCTGAGGAAACACGGATTTTAAAAATCATATAAAAATTTTTTAACTTGCCCTTTAGAAAGCAGTCTGATCTATAGCACAGTTATTTTTCTTAAGGTGGATAGCATTCCAAATAGCCTACAATATCAGATAAAGATCCAAATTTTGAATTTGGGAAAAGTAAAGGATCTTTGGCACATTACAACAATCCAGTCTGTTCTCCTTTATAAGCCATAGAACTTCATCTTGAATTGCTCGATTAAGTCAGAATTTGCTTGAACAACAACCCATCTTCCAGAAAGATTTAAGTGATAGATTTATAATTAAACTATCAAAGTGGCATGCAGCTAAGACCTAGATGGCAATTTTATGAAYGGTACCATATTCCAAATCACCTTCCTCTCTCAAGCCCAAACAACTATATATCATGGTCACTTTTAGTTCAGTCTCAAGAGGGGTTTTAAATCAGTCATCCAGAGCTATCCTGTAATAATTCAGCTGTTCTATAACTGTGTACCTGAAAGGCTGCAATGCCTACAAACTGTATGCTTTCACGTTTTGTTTGAAAGTTAAATATTTCAGTGTCCTTTAAACTTCTGTTTTCTTACTTTCAGACCTGCAATCTCACTTTTGCATGTGCAAGGGGACTCACTAGGTTTTCTGTGCACACCCCAAAAATCAGCTTCACAGGTGTCTTCTGCATATAGATGGTAAATCACTGGATGGAAAGCTGAGAATGAATAACAAAGGAAGTAATACTGCATAAAACTCTGTAAGTCTAAGACAATAACTATGCCATATGTCATCTCCTTGATGAGAAAGTGGGCTACAGTCCTTCACACTTCTTGCCCTTGGCTTGTGCATCCACCTTGAAATATAATTTCTACTTTGTTGACATCACAGAAAGTTTAGAAACTTCCAGAAAGAAGCCCAGATCATTCACCTGTTTAACACCAACCAACAGAATTTCCTAAAAAGATAGGATGGGATCCCTGGTGAGATGTGGATTGGCACAGCATAGTTGATCTTTCCCTAATTTTTTAGACCTTTCTAAAGATTTGGGTGTAAAATCTTTGGGGTGCCTTGTGGCACTCCAAGACAAACCTCACATATATGCTTGAAAATGATTCTATATTCACACAGCATGAATGAGCAAAAGATTTGGACTTAAGTGCAAACCAGCCCTTAATCCATGCTCAAAGTAATAGAGATGTGACTAGGGTGAGCTGGAAGTACCTTGGGACCTCATGAATCTCCAAATTCTACAGAGCAAGGAAAGAAAGGAGTGTTAAAAATATGCAACCAAAAAGTCACAGATTTATTCTGAGTTCAGAAAAAGCACCATGTAGGTTCTGGTCCAGCATTTTAAGAAGACTTCTGGATTTAACATAATTGTTTGTTTCGATAACAGAGGTGGAGCAACATTGCGCCCCCCCAACCCCATTCCACCTGTAAAATATCACACTGCATTTAACAGAAGTCTAGACTTCATATTAAGAAAAAAAACTTCTCCATTTTATAACTCATTGTTTCCTTATCCCCAAGGAGTACATTGTAATCCATAGTCTACAGACACTTCAAAAATTAATATGTTTTAAGGCTTAAGGAATGTTACTTATAAAGTGCATAACAACATTTAATTCTGAAAATAAATGCCTATAACCTAAACTATTCTTTTTTTTTGGAAGGAACATATATACATCTGTATCTGATAAGAAGTTGGACATGAGTTTCTTAAGTGCTTTCTAAAGCTGTTTGATCTCTTAAGTGCCAAGATAATTGTAGTGAAAGTCTAAAACATACTGTCAATGGCATTGCACCAGAGAGGAACAATAGGATAGAGATTTTGTTAAGAAGGATAATAGTGATTCTTTAACAACTATGGCAATGTACAACGAAGAAATATATATTGATTCCTCCTTACTTGAGACTTCATCCTGAAGAGACTGGGATCAAAATAATCCATTTAAAAAAAAAAAAAAATTAAAGTTCCTCTAAAACAAAGACTGCAACAAAGTGTTTTTATATTCTTTATTTACTTTAAACACCACAAGCCAATGCAGCATCAGTTATCTTTCTGTGGTTTTTTTCCATACTTGGCATTTAGGAAAGCATAGTGTGTATTTAAACCATGAATAAATTGTAATGGTTCTCCACATTGTTATATAACATTAAAGAGTCAGACACTTTCATATCCTTTTTTTTTAATTAACTGGAATTAGCATTTTAAATGGTTTCCATCAGGTCATTGCTGGGTCAACATATCTGAGGACACAGGTTTAAAGATAGTTGAGAAATTACATTAGTTTTCTTTAACCACAACAGACATTTATATTAAGTGGTTTAAGTACTGTTAACTAGTCTCAGTATTTCCATATGAAAATAAAAATACCACTTGACATTTCTAGAGCACTGCCTGGTTGTGGATTTCAGAGTGATCGCAACAACAAATTTCTTTAGGATTTGAAGTTCCACAGTTGCTTAGTACAACAGGTCAAATTTTTCCTATTTGTCACACTGAAAGCTACCATAGAATCATCTCAGGGAAATCAGAACCAGTTTTATCTTAAGAGCTCTCTAGCTAAGCAATACAGCAAAGATATATAGACTGTTATACATCCAAACCAGCTGTGCTCTGAGTCAGCACCAGTCCAAAAACCAGCTTCACTCCAATGAAACAATACCAAGCTGAATACTAGATGTAGGATGCATCAGCTCACCTATATATTTCCTTAAAATGTTTTAAGTATCTTCCAGAAGAGAGCTGGATTGCATAACCAACTGAGAGTACACCAGGGAGAAAAACAATTGTTTGAAGCTATCCACATAGACGTGCTTTCTCAGACAGCAGGAAACTCAAATGCATGCCACTAATTCTAGAGGTCCTGCTGTCTACTCCTCCACTGCTCCCTGATCTGAGACCATTATAGAACTAAATTTTCCAGCTTTTTACTTTGAAAGTGAGGGGAACCAGGGTCTGAGCTTCTCTATACCTGAATATACAGCCCATCTACTCCCTCTTGCCTTTTTTTTTTTTTTTTAACCTTACATCCCCTATTTCTCCTCACAAGGTTTTCCCACAGTTTCTATTAGCCTTTATCTTGGAATAATCTTGTTTTTTTTCTCCCTCTGTTTTAATCACATTCTTCCTGGACAACAGCAGTTTCTACTTGACTGATGGGTGACACGAGTTTGATACTCAGTGCCTTTAATAGCTCCTTCCTGACTACTGTGTTTGAGGATAGTGTGATTTAATCACAGAATTATGATTATATACTACAGTGTTATTTGAGCTTTCAGGACAGAGTGGTGTTGCAAAAAAAAAAAAAAAAGTGAAAACTTCTTGATTGTTTTCCATGTGTGGAGACTTAAAGTGACTTCATTCATTAATAGAAGGAAATAAATTAAATGCTATGTAAAATCAGGTATAGAAACATACCACCATGATGAAGGTGATAGTATACTTTTGAAATGCATCCAAACTGTCATTATAGACCAGTAAATTATGATCATGTAACATGTTTTCTGGCTTGGTCAGTATATAAAGAACTCAAAAAGCATTGAGCCATACATTGCAGTTAATAGGAAAACACAAAATGAGGCTAGTAAGATGGAATTATATTCAGAGGAGCTATGTATAAATCCTAGGAGAAGACTACCCTATTTATATCAAGTATCATATGATGTGGAATGACATGGCAAGCTTCAGAAAATCAAAGGACATAGGGTTGTGGGGTTTTGCTAATATGTACTTTTTTTTTTCCTTTTCAAAAGCACTAGAAAAACTAAAGTATTGTGGTACTGCAAAACTTGAAAACTGCTGAAAGATAAAATCCTTGTTTAGTGCACTGAAATTTTGTAAGGCAAAGTCCATTAAAGTACATGGATTATTAAAGTTTTCATACAGTTAGAATTTCCAAGGCTAAAAAGATCTGTTTTGGTTGCTGACTAGTGATGTTCTGAATAATGAAGATTGTTGACCCATGTCTAGTAATTTTTTCATCAAGTTCTTCTAATAATATCTGTCTCAGCTGCAGTATATCCTGATCTAAAGTCTTCAAATAATATATATTCTACTGCTTCCCACGTAAGCTGTTTCAGCGATTAGAATATTTGGTCTTATTTAGCTGATGTTATTGTTTCTATTCTTCTAGATTAAAGGCCAGTATGCTGTCAGCAGTCTTTGGTTCTTGTGGGTTCTTGTAGACATTGATCAAGTCATCTCTACATAAGGTAAAAGTCTTAGTTTCTTGCTATAAAACATGGTTTCCTTCACTTCAAATTATTGCTATAATTTTTTAGCTATAACCTCTCCAGTTTCTCAAGCTCTCATATCCCATACTGGCCTCATTAATTTAATGTACAGAAGTAATACAACCTCAACATTCCTACTTTGCGTTTTTGTGTAAGGGAATTTAAAATATAATTCATAAATTGTGTTGGCCTCCAGTGTTACAGCATCAGACAAAGATCAAATGGTCAACTGTTTATCAACCATGACCTTAAGTACTTTTTCATACTTTATATTTGCTAACAGTCACTTTAAAAATATCTTTAAGTAAAAACTATACTTAACAATTAGACCACCTGCCAATATCAGTTTAATTCTAAGTAATGTGGTAATACTGCATATTTTTGTGATAATGTGTAATTCAACATAGTAATCCAAGTAATCCAAGTGTTGTCCTTTTTCTGAAGAAAATCTCCATATCTCAAAAAACCATTAAAACATTGAATTGTTAAACATACTTAACAAAATGTAATGTGAAGTTCTTAATTTGTAGGTTATGTCTTATTGTTTTGACTGCATATAGAAAAAAAAAGTGGTCCAATTCTGCAGAACCTTAATGGCAGTACTCATTTTCATGAATTATCACTAATTTGCCCCAGCAAATAGCTAAACAAAGAAAATGGAAAGTCTCAGTTTTAATTTTTTCTAAATAATTTTTTTTTTTTTTTTCAGGTTAGTCTAAATTGTAAGTTAGCTCTTACAAGAAGATTTCTGTTTAGATTCAGATAGTACAAGTCTCTGGAGAATCACTTCTTCAATGTAACATGGACTATCCCTCAAGCAAAGCAGAGAGTACTGAGGGAGCGTCACTGTAAATACAAGCTTCTGTATGGGACAGTTGCAAAGAATATGCTTTCTTCTCATGAATACAGCAATAATTTTGATTGGGTTTTTTTTACTCAAAAATACTGAAGTAAAAATATCTTAGCACTTTTTGGAACTTCATGCCATGAAAAAAATTAAAAGCCAGCATTTTAGTCCTGTATTTTATGAAAACAATTGTTTAAAATTTGGAAATTCTTTCCATGAATTTGGAAGATAGACAGAATTCCATTCAGATTTAATTTTTACATAAAGTTTCACTAAATGTGTAGGTCTTACTGCAAGTGAGGATTACAGGATTAAGGATTAAGGGTTATATAACCCAGCAAAATAAATTGTGCTACTGAAAATGTGCTAGAAGAAATGTTATAAAAGGATGAGTATGTACACAATTGAAAAAATAATAAAAAACATAAAAAAGGGGAAAAGCTCAGATTTTTGTTCATGCTGTCCTCATTGTGTCTTTGATTTTTATTACTAACCTTATAAAACATATTTGGGAAATTTACTTCTGTTACTATTTGTACTAATATAGGTAAGGTCCAGCAAATTGACTGAAGACTTGACTTTGAGTTACCATGACAAAACAAGTTTAGAAAGACTCCTTGGCTTTATTTTCTTTAACACGTAACACCTACAGAATTACTGTTTCGGGACTACCAGATTGCAAATGTTTACACATATATATTCAACAGAGTTTGACTCAGTACTTGGGATTGCTCACACGGTACTCATACATAGGCTTCTGAAGATGTTAATGTTTTTATTCCTCCTTAATAGTTATATGTAAATTTAATGTTAATACTCCCATATATTCTAACTTACTCAAAAAGAGAAGCACTTACGACAAGTGCAAGCTTTAGAAAAAGAGCTAGAGAACAGAGCAAACAAAGGAAAAACACTGAATAACCCTCAGTCTACAACTGAAAATCTTAAAAAAGGCAAAGAAAGGCAAGGTCCCTTTAATTTTGATGTTTCCATGTAGATTCTTCAGTGCTATAAGAAGTCTCTTTTCTCCCTCCTACTGATAAAGAGGAACACATATACATACATTATATGTACACAAGCATAAACATACACTGTATATTCTCAGCTTGGAGGAAAAGCTTGTGAATGGGAAATATTATTTAAAAGTTCAGAAACACTTGACTTAAGTTCCGTGTTTAAACACAAGCTCAGATCTTAAGTGTTTGCTCAACATTTCTGTTAATTTAATCTTGATTATTTTTTGTTTAACTTTTATTATGTATTTTTTTGCTTATTACAGAAATATATATTCAATAAATTTTGCAAATAATCGTGGTTAGCATAACCTTATAAAGTGTTAAAACATATGAACTCTCAGGCTGGAAACATACAGTGTTACGTTACTCACAATTCTGTTTTTAATAGATTCTTTCCAGTCATGACCATTAGTCATATTCACCCAGTAATAGACTTACAGATGTTATTTATCTCAAAGTTTGCTTCAGCCTCATTCTTTGGGTCATTGTCGGCATCTTTGTCTCCCTTGCTCTGTCTCACATTCTTATGAACATATTAATTCTCCCCTCTTCAGTTTCCTTGATGCTTTCCCATAGTTCTATATTTAAATGTAAGAAACTTACAATATCAATTTCTTTTCTATAAAATCTCTACAAACATGTATTTCATGTAAGTGTTTTTTATGTTTATTTCTCTCTCTGCTTTAGCCCAAGCACTTATAAAAAACTAATAAGGTAAATGGAAGAGACTTCTTTCTCTTTTTGTCTTCTTTTCTTAATTTAAATTAAACATACAAAAGTGTATTAGATTCTTCCCTTCTGCAGTTCTCTGGTGTGGCTTGGTGCCATCTTCTTTGTTATTGACATCTCTGTCATCTTGGCTTATAGCACATGAGGACTTCATCTGGGGGTATGAAGTTTTGAATATGTTCTGAAATCCCTAGTGAATTTCAACTTAGGAAAAGTGTGAATCATCATATTTGCTAACATTTACAAAAAAATTGATCACTCTACCATCATTGTCACAAAACCAGTAATGCTGTCTGCTATTTGCTACCAATATTTTATAAAATCTATCTTGCTCAGCTGTCATAAGATATAAAACAATTAGTACTTCTTTGAAAAAAAAAAAGTTCCTTTGCTGAACATTTTCCCTGAAGAGTTTTTGTTGGTTTGTTTTTATTTGTTTTGTGGTTTTTTTTTTTTTTCAAGTTATTTATTTCTTTATTGTCAGGAGTTCAAAGAATTAAATATGTCTTCTTATTAAATGTAACTATTGAAGAATAACCTTGGTTGCTTTTAACACATTTTAAAATATCTCATAGTAGCTGATTCTATCATTCTAAATGTAAGTATCTTGACTGGCTCATCACTTATTTCATTTTTACATAACACTTTAAGGATTATTTTTTTGGATGGAACATAATCCCTGGGTATGCAGAATATCATAGCACTTCTAGTCATGTATCTTATTGTTCATTGTACCGGATCTGGCTGGGATGAAGTTATAAAGTCTTCATAGCAGCTCCTATGGTGCTGTGCTTTACATTTGTGGCTAATACAGTGTTGATAACACACCAGTGTTTTGGCTACTGCTGAACAATGCTTGCACAGCGTCAAGGTTTTCTCTCTCTTTCCCCCTCCCAAAGCGAGTGGGCTGGGGGTGGGCTAGAAGCTGGGATGAGACACAGCTGGGACAGCTGACCCAAATTGACCAAAGGGATTTGCCATAGGATATGATGTCATGCTCAGCAATAAAAGGTCTGTCAAAGGAAGAGGAAGGAGGGATGTTCATGGTTACTGCATTTGTCTTCCCAATCAACTCTTACACATGGAGACTCTGCCTTCCAGGAAAGTGGTTTGGCTTTTCTTGTTAAACAATCATGATCTTGATCCACAAGTTTTTTTGTCTGCCTTCAATTTTTTTCCCCCCATCCCCTGGGAAAGGGCAGTGATTGAAAGGAAGGGTGGGTGTTTGGTCGTCTATTGGGTTTATGTAGGGCAAGGTTTTGGGGGGCTGCAGGGGTAGCTTCTGTGAGAAGACACCAGAAGCTTCCCCCATGTCAGACAGAGCTAGTTCCAGCTGGCTCCAGGACAGACCCACCACTGGCCAAAGCTGAGCCAGTCAGCGATGTTGGTAGCACCTCAGTGAAAACATATTTAAGAAAGGGTAAAAAAATAGTGTGCAATAGCAGCTGGGAGAGAGGAGTGAGAATATGTGAGAGAAACAACTCTGCAGACACCAAGGTCAGTGAAGAAGGAGGGGGAGGAGGTGTTCCAGGCACCAGAGCAGAGATTCCCCGGCAGCCCGTGGTGAAGGCCATGGTGACACAGGTTGTCCTCCTGCAGCCCATGGAGGTCCAGAGTGGAGCAGATAGCCACACTGAAGCCCACAGAGGACCCCATGCCAGAGCAGGTGGATGTGCCCCAAAGGAAGCTGTTACCCCATGGAGAACCCTCGCTGGAGCAGGTTCCTGGCAGGAACCATGACCCCACTGGGGAGCCACGCTGGAGCAGTCTGTTCCTAAATGACTGAATCCTGTGGAAAGGACCCACGCTGGAGCAGTTCTTGAAGAACTGCAGCCCGTGGGAAGGACCCACGTTTGAGAAGTTCATGAAGGACTGTCTCCTGTGGGAGGGATCCCATGCTGGAACAGGGGAAGAGTGTGAAGAGGAAGGAGCGGCAGAGACAAAGCGTTATGAACCGACTGCAACCCCCATCCCCCATCCCCTGCACCACTTAGGGGAAGGAGGTAGAGAAGTGAAGCTGAGCCTGGGAAGATGGGAGGAAAATGTTTTTATATTTGTTCTTACTTCTTATTATCCTACTTTCTTATTAAATGGTAATAAATTAAATTATCTTTCCCCAAGTACAGTCTGTTTTGTCCAGACGGTAATTGCTGAGTCATCTCCCTGTTGTTATCTCAACCCGTGAGCTTTTCATCATATTTTCTCCCCCTGTCCTGTTGACAAAGAGGATTGATAGAGCTGCTTGGTCAGTTGTTAAAATCACATAGAAAGAGAAAGATCTGTCACAGGATCCTGATCAGTTAAGTCACCTAAAATAGAACTTTTGCAATTTGCAACTATGTTACCTTTTTCTGGATGGATAGTTTATCCCACCTAGGAGAGATCTTCCTGAATTAGACACGGCAAACAAAACCAATGGGCAGAGCCAATGATTTGTGCAACTGGCAGTTTGGAGAATAAATAAAGACATGGGAATGAGACTGTCATGAAGACTAATCCTCATTGTGACAGTGAGTTTGCAAAAGGCTTGTGCAGTTTCTGTATCTGCAGTAAGTATTTCACCTCATGGGGAGGATATGGCAAAAACTCCTATAGTACGATTCTAAAGGAGAACCTCATGAATAAAATAGTAATTCTGCATTCAGGGTAGACCTTTGGCACTATGCAAAAATACATGTTAGAATTATGCATTGAATGGTGAAGATAATGAGAAATACTATACAGCTGGCTTGCTTTCTCAATATTTATTACATTTTTTATTACATTCACATCGAAACCATGTTTCCCTCACTTTACATGTATCTATACACACAGGCAAATACAATATATCTATACATGTGTCTACAGATCTTACATATATACATATATATGTATATACGTATGTGTATGTACATGTCTGTATATATAAGCATATATATACACCCACAAATGTTCCCTTTTTCTTTGGCACACATAACATGGCTGTGAGTTTAGTATATCTTCCAGAGAAAAACCAGCTTTCCACCCCAAATCCAAAATAAACAACAACAAAATTTCTACTGAGGTCTAATCTCAACCAAATAAACAAACAAACAAAAAATCTGAAACTGTTGAAAAATTTATGTAAACCTTTAAAGAAGCAGAGATTTCCAAACAGACTTTCGTCTTTTGACTTGGTGCTTGGATTTGCCAGAGCATTCTGGTCCAAATTTTGCCAGCACCCATCTACTCCAGTCCTGCCAATATTACAAAGAGAGGATAGCATGACAGTAAACAACAATCCAGGTAAAATGGGCTTTTAATCTTTAAGCCTGAATGGTTTAAAATCAAAGTCTCTGAGTTAAATCTGAATATCTGGATTATTGACCTACAATCATCTGATGGAAGCTCTCCCTGAGTCAGGAATCTGCTCTCCATCAATATTTTATCTTGTGAGGCAAGACTGCTTGAGTGTCCTGGCTTGTTTCAGCTTGTTACTTCTCATAACCATACAGTTGTCATGCAGATGAAAAAAAAAAGGAAGTAGTATATGAGGAAGTCAATATTGGTTTTGGAATAATACTTTTTAACTTCTACAAAAGGAAATAGTCTTGTTTTGAGAACTAAATTATCTGGAGACAAGAGTGCAAAAAAAAATGGATGCGATATTTTTTCTCTTAGTATGTACAGAAGGCTGGTTATTTTTCTCCTTCTACATGGGTATAAATTATAGCTAATTACAAGCTTGAATCCCTTTCAGGAATAAAATAATGTTTCTATTAACTTTCTGTGGGACTTCTGTGGCATGTGAATCACTAATTCTCTTTAATCTCATGAGTAACAATGCTTTTTCTCTGGTTCTTTTTTTTCCCATATTGTTGACTACATTATGACCTGTTGAAACAAAGACTATTTCTTAATGTTTGTTTGGAGTTTACTTAGAATAGTAGGGTTGTGATCTAGATCAGAATTTTTAGAAAAGAATAATAACAAAGTATGTTTGCCATTTGTCTCATTTTATCAACATATCCAGGTATGTAGGAGTTTTCATTTAAAGAAAATAGAGTAACTTCTCAAGATATATCCCTTGATATATTCTAACCGGCATATTCAGCTGGTCTTGTGAAATTTTAATCTGAAAACTGTTTTGCACTGACACATTTCTAATTATATTAAGGATCTACTTTTCAAATAAAGATCTAAATTAACAGAAATTAACACAGACCAGTTCAGATTTGCCTCAAGTGTATTCTTAACCTAGCATGTCAAACCTATTGCTATGGTGAGCTGTTCTATTATGACTTTTTTGTTTGTCTTAATGAAAAGGATGACTTTTCTATTACAAATAATAGGAACAAACTAAAAAATTCTCTAAAGTGCAACCTGCAGTAACAGATATAGCATGTCTAGACTGGTATATTATTATTATATGCCATCAAGATTTTTGATGTATTTATATAATACAAAATGTTTCTGTGTACTTTCTACTTTGGGAAGAATAGGTTATGTAACCTGAGAAATATTCCAGATATGGCCTTATGTTTCATAAGTACATAATAAGCATTCTTGCACAATTATTTTGATAATTAAATATTCTGCCAAATTACATTCTAGAAACAGCTTTTGTTATTGTTTCTATAAGCAACCCAATAAGCTGGAACAATTGGCATTATCAGAGAAGATTACCAGACCTCATGTGTATTGCAAAAGAGCAGAATGTGGATAAAAGAAACGAAACCTATACAGAAGCAGTTATACTGATTACTTCTTCCATTTCTATAGAAACTAGGAAGCTTTTCTACTTCATTCAACTGGCTTTGTTAGAGAATAAGAAAATTTGCAACTACCATCAAAGAAAGGCTGTTGTTTAGAATTCTTTATATCTACAAAATTAACCAATAGTCTTCACGGTATTATAAACCATCCAGAGCTGACACCAAGTCTCCACACAGTTTAGCCTCAGATTTGACACATATTTGACCTACTATTTTATTTCTATATAATGGTCAAAGGGAATGATCTCTGACGCTTGTACTATCAGCTAGAATGAGTAAAAACAATAGCAGCAAGTTAGTATGGAAAGATAATGAGTAGACAACTCTTTTGAGAGGCACAGAGCCTTAAGAGAAACAAAAGAGATTGGGATGATAAAGTGGAACAAATAGGCATTTCCTAAGAAACTAGTTTTCAGGAAAGCTGTCAAATAGCTAGGAAGAAAACCAGACAGAACACATCTAAAAAGTTGTGAAAGATTTACAAAAACAAATTTCCTGTTGTTTTTTACCAGAAACCTCATAGAAAACAGGTGGTCCTGGGCCTTTTTAAATTTAACTTGGCTACTTCATATTCCTAGAAGATGAGTTTACCAAGGATTGTATTACACTGCTAAATTGTATTTCAGCAGATGTGGGAACATGACATGACAAAGCTTGAGAAGACCTAGACTACAGAAACAATTTGGAAGTGGGTTAGATCTGAATATTTCAAAATCAGAATTCTTCACAAGGAAGTGGTCTAAAATTCTAAGTTCTAAACAAAGTCTTTATGTGCAATTCCTTAGTTTCATTGAAAAGCAAGATTCAAGGGTTTTTCATTACTTGTTAAATTCAATTCTTTTTTTTGTAAATAGGTTTGTTTTCTTATTTTGTTCACGCCTTAGAAATCTGTTGTTGATCATTTCCCTTTTCTGCATCCC
The DNA here is from genome assembly GCA_035582835.1 of Phoebastria nigripes. Lineage (NCBI taxonomy): Eukaryota > Metazoa > Chordata > Aves > Procellariiformes > Diomedeidae > Phoebastria > Phoebastria nigripes. The sequence continues at coordinate 20,914 of JAYKAV010000477.1, read as the reverse complement.
AGAAATGCATTCTGTGTTCATTGCACTTTTGAAAACAGAGGAGGAGCTTCCATTAACAGACAGAATATTTTGTTATGCTGTATGTTTATTTTTCTTTTTTATTACTCAATGTTCTTTGCAAAAATATGTATTGTATGACTCAGCAGAGAAAGTGAGGCTTTTATTAATCTTTCTGTGACTAAAATAAAAAAAAAGTAATGCAATTCAGTTAAGGTTGCTTCAGAAAAAGGCAATGTGTCATAGATTTACTGAGGAACAGAACTGAGTAAAAAATTATCCTAAGTGTGGAAATGCGGAAATGCACACTTAGGATCTATCTTTGGTTGTGTAGCATGATGCTCATTTGTAAATTATGAATAAGCCAAAAGGAAGCCTTTATGCAAGGGAGTTAAGTTTCTAGTGCCAATAGCTATGCCACTAAATACTTGCATAAATGAATACTGGAACTCCAAAGTAAGAGTCAAGAAATACCAAAACAATAAATGCTGCAGCCAGAATGTTAAGGGAAAAACAGTAACACTATTGATTTGTAATAACGTGCTAAAGCTTTCTATATAAATARCAAAGACAATTTACCCTTTCAAGCTTTGCAAGCAACAATCTCCAGCTTTTGACAAGACTGCAAACAAACTCTTAGTTGGTAATAATATGAAGATATTTTAAACAAACATAAGAAAAAATAATAACACATTGTGCTCTATGCAGGAAAACCAAAGCAACACTAAACTAGACCAAAAATTGTGGGAGGAATTTCTGGGAAAGGAAATACATATTTTCTTATTTAATGGATATGAGGTTTGGATCCAGTGGGGTATGTTTGCAAACAAAGCTGAAATACATAGATATGGATGTGTGGATTGGTGTGTTACAGGAGGAACAGGATACAGACTCATATCTTTATAATAGCATTATTATCAAGGGTTCCAGCTTTAGACCTTGGGCTACAATTTATTTCTGTACTTCTAAGGATGTAAATGCCTCTGTTCTGTACACATTTCTCTTTTTCGTTTCTCTCCCAAATTTCCACTGTCTCCTTCCTATTTCTCTAAAGTTTATTTTCCTTGTACCTTCCTCCACTAAAAGCATGTTCCTATAGTCTTCCATCAGCCTAAATACCCATTTTTCTCCTTAAAACCTATTTCATCCTCTCATTCTCCTTCAAGAGGCTTTCTGTGTTCTGTTGTTTGCCTTAAGCTCCTTTTTAATTTCTTGCAGACCAGGCATAGATGCTGGCCCGGTGAGTGATAACTAATTAGAATAGAATAGAATAGAACAGAACAGAACAGAACAGAACAGGAGTAGAGTAGAGTAGAGCAGAGCAGAGTAGAGTAGAGTAGAGTAGAATAGAATAGAATAGTTCAGTTGGAAGGGACCTACAACGATCATCTAGTCCAACTGCCTGACCAATTCAGGGCTGACCAAAAGTTAAAGCATGTTGTTAAGGGCATTGCCCAAATGCCTCTTAAACACTGACAGGCGTGGGACATTGACCACCTCTCTAGGAAGCCTGTTCCAGTGTTTGACCACCCTCTCAGTAAAGAAATGCTTCCTAATGTTCAGTCTAAACCTCCCCTGACGCAGCTTTGAACCATTCCCACACGTCCTATCACTGGATACCAGGCAGAAGAGATCAGCACCTCCCTCTCCACTTCCCCTCCTTAGGAAGCTGTAGCGAGCAATGACGTCGCCCCTCAGCCTCCTTTTCTCCAAACTAGACAAACCCAAAGTCCTCATAGCCGCTCCTCATAGCACATGCCTTCCAGCCCTTTCACCAACTTTGTTGCCCTCCTCTGGTCCTTGCATTCAAGGACCTTCACATCCTTCTTAAATTGTGGGGCCCAGAACTGCACACAGTACTCAAGGTGAGGCTGCACCAATGCTAAATACAGAGGGATAATCACCTCTTTTGACCGGCTGGTCATGCTGCATTTGATGGACCCCAGGATGCGGTTTGCCCTCTTGGCTGCCAGGGCACACTGCTGACTCATATTGAGCCTGCTGTCGACCGGTACCCCCAGATCCCTTTCTTCAGGGCTGCTCTCCAGCCACCCCTCTCCCAGTTTATACTTGTGCCCAGCGTTACTCTGACCCAGGTGCAGAATCCAGCATTTGGACTTATTAAATTTCATGCCATTAATGATTGCCCAATGCTCCAATCTAATCTATCTAAATCCCTCTGCAAGGCCTCTTGTCCCTCGAGAGAGTCAACAGCACCTCCCAGTTTAGTATCATCAGCAAACTTGCTAATGGTTCATTCAACTCCTGCATCCAGATCATTGATAAAAATATTGAACAGAACTGGCCCTAGGATTAAGCCCTGAGGAACACTGCTCATGACCGGTCACCAGCCAGATGATGTAGCCCCATTCACTACAACACTTTGAGCCCTGCCATTCAGCCAGTTCTTCACCCAGTGGACCATGTACCAGTTCATCTCACAGCTGGACAACTTGTCCAGAAGAATGCTGAGGGACACTATCAAAAGCCTTACTAAAATCCAGAAAAACTACTTTTTGAAGTAAATCTTTCTGCCATTTGGTAATCTTGAAGTAATTCTTTGTGCAATCAACTTAGTTTCTTACTCTTCCGTGAYGTAGGAAGATAGAGGCAGTTAATCTGTTCCAAAAAAAGCACCTGTGATTCTGGTTAGCTGATAAGCAGAAAAATTCGTTTGTGGCTCTATCTGTAGCTGCTTTTTTCCTTAAGCTTGTATAGAGCTGTGCATCTACACTGATATAACACATCTACACAGCATCTGATCTGGCTCGGGTATACCAGCTCTGTACTACATTACAAACTGTGGATATTTACTAAGCAGCCTCAGGACCCAGACAAAATGATCAAGTAATCCAAATCATCTGAGCTAATTAATTGGCTATGTTCTTAGTTCACCTCTGACAAATGTGAAGTGAAATGACATCTTAATGAAAGAAAGTTAAGACATGCTATCTCAGTTTGGTACAGCCAGATACCAGACTTTTTAATTCAGGCTAGCTCAGCAGCCAAGATAAACCAGATATTAGCCTGAGTCTTCAGGCTACCCTTCATGTAGGTAGACCTGCCCATTGGGTGTAATGGCAATGGTACAAATGCCATTGCTCTTCTGCATGGGCTCCAATAGTCTTATGAAATGTCTGTGGTTTGGGATTAAAATTATAATTTTAATATCTTTGTTTCTTTTAAGCTGCTAGACATTATTGTTGCAGAGAAAAGCTGAAATACAGAAGCCTGAAAAAACAAGACAAGTAAGCCCAAGTAACATTTCCAAAATCAGTTTTTAAAGTAATCCCACAACTTTCAATACAGTCCCACAATTCTGATGACACTCGTGATTTTGTGACTTCTGGAAGTTTTTGCACCAAGTTTTGGCTGTCATTACCTATGTATCTCATTCATTCCAAAAATATCTCATTCTGATACAGCACAGCCTTCCCTGGCATGAAAGAAATTCATTAAAGAATGGAACAATTCAGAGGGTACACAGATTTTCTGCTGGTGGACACAGTCAATATCTGCCATATCCAGGGTTGTAACATCATGATACCACTGGAAAAGTCTTGTAGGTATTCTTCTCTGTATGAATAAGTATAGCTTGGGCAAAATTTCTGCATAACTTCTAGAAGAAAAAATGAACACCACTAACTTCTTCAACTTTCCTGGGTAAATATTTTGAAAAACACAAAAGAACTCTTGAGGTAGGTGATGATCAGATCTAAATGAACAGTTTCATCAAGCAACTGAGAATCCTCCTGAAGGACTAGGGGCTGCATATGTAAGGAAAGCTCTCTTTTCACATGGACCTATGAGACATCCCAAGACAGTAACTAAAAATAGAAGAGAGATTGCATATGAAAATAATATTATATTTTCTCAATATTGTCTGTAAGGCAGGAAATGGCACTTGAAAGATTTTTTTTCATTTTGCAGCATTGCCATAATAGTTTAATTGCATTGACTGCATTATTTGAATACTTCAGTCTTTCAGGTGAAAAAAAAGCATATTGAATCTGAGACCATAACAAGAGAAGATGATTTAAAGTCCAACTCCTTTTTCACTAATAAAGAAAGTAGACTGAGATGTTGGCTCTTCAAAAAAAAAAAAAAAAAAAAGTACTTTATCAAACAGCAGGGGGCAATGAAACATAAATCAAAATAAAAAACCTTCTTTACAAAGCAGAGGAAACATAAAATAGAATATTACTACCTGAACATTCTGTTTGCTTTAGTGAATGTTTTATGAGCAGATAAAAATACAATGGGGATTTTTTGGAGAAGAAAAGAAAGGAGAATTTTTCATGTAACCTACAAAAGTATATGACCAGAGGTATATGTAGTTTGTGATATGTCAGAAGCTCAATAAATTTTTTCTGAGAAATTTTTAAACATTTTTAAGTGGCTACCAGTTTCAGGTCTGTAAACATCCTTATATATCTGTAAGTTGAATGATACAAAACTATGTGGAAATAAGATTTCACTGAAAACAGGAGTTTGGTTTTCTCTAAAAAAGCACATTATAATAACTTATCACTTTTTCATTACAGCATATGTTTAGTGTATGAAATTACATTTTTTGTCATTCTTATTATTTATACAAAACAGCGTAGTAGTTAGACATTTGGGAGCCTTATTTATTATCAAAAGTGCTAACTAGTTTCAAATTTAAATGCAATTATCCATATATGCTGCAACTAATTTTCACAGCACATATTTCAGAGTTACATGTGTAATTGTACATTTTGTCATTCAAAGCAAAGATTACTCATCTCCTTAGCTTACTAATATATTGAGTATATAGCATACACTTTTCTGTCATATAGTCACTTATGTGAATAATATGTGCCTGAACTTCTTAGGTTTGTAATGTCAGGCCTTTAAGAGACATACTTTTACTGGTGGTACACACGTACCGTCTGTCGGAAGTATGAATGGTGAAATAAATTTATAATAGGAGGAAGGGAGGCATTTACATATAAGAGTGTTAAAGCCCCCTACAAAGAAAAGAAGAGTTGTAACGTGTCAGTCATAGTGCCCATTTTAGCAGTTGCATTCCAAGGGAAAGATTTGCTGGGAGTGAAATCCATTAAAACACCTGAGAGCCAAAGCTGACCTATGCCAAATGCCAAAGCAGTGTTAGGAGATGATCTATATGAGAGTATCCTCAAAAATAAACACTTTCAGAGGTTGTAAAGCTTTCCACTAGACCTAGCACTTACTTTGTACCAGCCTTTTCTGCCTATAGGTACCAGAAAGGAGAAAGCTTGCCTCAACCCCTGTGTAGGATAATGAAAATATCCAGTTCCCTGGACAGCTCCTTCACGACAAGTTAGCCTGCTCATACCTCTTACTAACCAAGCCTATGCATGCCAGAAAACTAGGTGAAAATTAAAAATGTTTCATTTATTTCAATGAAAAGATTGGGACAAATAAAAGGAAAAAAAAAAAAAGAAAATCTTTCAAATCAGTCTTGGATCCTTTCTGATCTTCTCATGTGATCTTACTCTTTTCTGAGGTAGAATCTTTTTAACCTACTTGCTGGAAAACCGGCCCTTTGTTGATTTCTATTACCTGTGCCTATTAGCTTTAGTAAATAGGACCAGTTATCATTCTGGACCTCCTACGTTGCTACAGACCACTTCATATTATTATTTCCAGCATTCTCGTTCCTCTCCTTAGCCTTTCCTCTTTCATCTACTCTGGTAAATCAGTTAGGTTTCCCAATTCTTTCCCAGTTAGGTTTCACAGGGAGCTCCAACAAGACCGCTGCCAGCAGCAACACCAGTTGGACATAGCAGCGACTCTTGGCAGCTCTGTCACATGCAGGATTGTTTTGCTGCCACTCCTGGAGCGAGAAAGATGGGAAACTGCAGTAGGTTCTTTTACGTAATACACATAATCTTCCCTGAAATATGGGGAGATTATCAGATATAATATTTGTTTCTGCCATTGTCTTTTCAAAAACAATTAGAAAATTTAACATTAAAAGAAAACATAAAGCAAAACTAGGAGATGCTATCTACATATATTGTTATGTATCACTGCATAAATGACCTTTAAGGCTGTAAAATGAACAGTTTGTACTAAATAGTAATTCACATATAGGTAACTATACTGTATTCTGACAACCCTGTATGCTTTTGTTCTTCAATTACATGACCACATACTCCATTCTTTGTGTACTTTTTGTCTTAAAGAGATAACTACCTCTGTCATTGTCAGGAAGAAAACACTGGGAGGTTGCAGTAATATTGCATGAAGAAGTACAAATCTGTCATCTCCTAATTTCTAAGTGCTTAATTTTGCAAATTTAAATGTATTCATTTAATGTATTTTTTWAAATTTCAATTACAACCCTTTTTTTTACAATTTTATTACCTATAGGTATTCAATGCAGTTATGATACTGATGTTTTAATATCTGTTACTTTATTATTCTAGATAAAAGACTTATGTAAATATTATTTGTTGTCTGAAAGAAAATGATCTAAACATTTTAACCCTGTGAGGCAACAAATGATAACTTAAAAGCCCTTGAAGGTTATGCTGCCACTGTTACGAAGAATTGCTTTAATTTCCAAGGAATTTGGATTGTTTCCTATGAAGACAAGGCTTAGAAAACTGATAGTCTCTATGATGCCTAAGTTTCATATGTGCAATTATGTTAGTAATGGAAAGATAATGTGTAAGAACATACTTTGCAAAGCATAAATAATGTCATAAGTAATGGAAGGCAAGGAAGTGCACACAAGTGTTACACAATATCAAAGTTTAAGAAGGAATTAGAACAATGAATGTCTCTGGATATGTACCTAGCTGAGTCAAAAGATGCTTTCAGATATAGTCCTTCTGTATAGTAATGTTACATGTTTATGAAGATATATCTGTTATAACCAATAGTAGACCATAACTTCTACAATGTTCTAGATRTAACAGATATGCTTCTAAGTAGTGTCTGTGATATGTCACAAACATTTTATGTTACATTTTGTATTCTACTGCAAAACTCTAGTGTTGTCATATTACATATTTAGCTTCTAAAATTGATTGATTGCTTCAGAGAAAAGTGTATATGGTATTCCACTTCTTATCTGAGTCAATGTTTTTCTCAATACTGTGAAGTAAATTAAAATAAAGTGTTTAAATCTACTGCTTATGATAAAGAAGACCAAATCTCATTCTAATAAATGTGAAATACAACTTGTCATGTTCCTTTCACTTTGTAGAAATGCTATCACAAGGCTTAGCCAGTTAAGTCTAATATGTTGACATTTATTTTTGCTGCAATAAATGTTAGGATTATATTTTTGCATTAAATTCTGGCATTTTTAAAGATCACAATGACAAGTAATTTATTCTTCAAATCACTCTGGTTTGGGTTTACTTTTTGAATATGGATTTGGCCATGTGTCTCCAAGGCACAGTACAAAGCGTATTTCATATGTTTTGCAACCTATTAGTTTGATTTAAATCCACTTTTTCTGTCAGGATTTATGCAAGCCTTTCTTGATGTTATTTGCTCTGAATTATTGCCCAGAAATAATCACACTGAATCCAATTTCACACAGGCTGTGTGGCCTATGAGGTCTGTCACTGTAAAGCTCTAAAGCTTTTAAATTTTTTTTCAATGGAGGTGATTCTTCAAATTTGTTCAATATACAGCACTATCTTGTTTTATTTTCATATTTACCCCTTCCCCTCAAAGTGKGATGAATTTGATTGTGTGCAGTAAGTACATAGCAATCTGTAAGGAAGAAGGAGAAAATGAGATTTTTTTTTTTAAAAAAAACTATATTATTCTAAAATGCAAAATAAACAAAGGACCAATATACTGTTAAAACTGCACCTTTTCAAATGTGTTTGCTCTTTCAATACATGTGCAATCTTTCCACATATTTTTACATATTTGCATGTCATCTTTCAATGGTTTGAAATTGAAATGTGTTCTTTGGAAGGAAATATGAARAAAAAAAAGGGTTCTTCAGTTTTGGAAATGTAGTAAACTTCTGTGCTCAAATGTCTCATTCAGAACTGACCCCTACAAAATGGTCCACAAGTTTTTATTTTCTAAAACACTTAACAAAAGCCCTTGTAATATTCTATTGTTTAATTTGCATATCTCAACATGCCCAGAGGCAGATTTAATTTACATCCTGACTATTTCTGATTACTTCCTTTTACCTCATCTTCATTTAGTACAGGTACATATGCTGGCAGTACCTGCACTGCAGGAAAAGCTTATTTACCCTCAACATTAAAACAAACAAATTAACAACCCCCTGAAACAGCTAAAGCTAACAAAGTGGGTTCTTTTAGGTTTTTTCTTTCTTTTTCTGTGGGTTTGTTGTTGTTGTTGTTTGTTTGTTTTGTCGTCAGAAACCATTTTAATTTTTAACCAAATACCTACAGATTGCTTAATTATATTTATTGTAAATCAATAATGCCATCAATCAGCAGCGCACAAGAAGTATGAGGTAGTTCAAAGGATATGGTGTTTCTCCAAGAGAACTACAGTACTTATTTATTCACTACAAAGGTAACCTGATATCACAATTTTTATGTATTTCCCAAAGCCCTGATCTTAGAATCTGACTGCATGAAGTCTAACCATCTTTAAAATAAACAAGCAACCAAAACCACAAACTCAAACATCATTTATAGCTTTCACAGGAGTAGATAGAAAAGCTAAGAAAAGAAAGACAAAGACAGTCTAGAGACCTAGGAACTAGAAGACGAGTATTAAGAGTTCCAGAATTAAATTAGTTGTCTAAGTCTATGTCTGCACTTGCAATCTGGATGGGAGCAGTAATGAGGTTTTGAAGAAAATCCCTTGATTGTCTCCACTTATTATGTGTTGGGTCAGTTCTCAAAGCAGCTTCAGAATACACACACTGGAATTCTTCCAGAGGAAATGAAACCAATAAATGCTTCCACTCAGTGAATGTCAAAGTACTTCACATCTATCATGCAAGTGCGCTTGAATCTTCAAAAACTTCTGACACCACAAAATGCTTTTCTTGATATATAGAGACTAAATGCCTTCATATTTGCTGTCAGCTGCCAGCCCTCAACTCTTTGAGGTACCACTAATCCTTCCTCATCTACCTATTCTGTTCAGAGCTTATTTTCAGCCATCCCTCACAGGAGATGATCAGGGCAAAAATAGGTCTACGATCTGCAGAAACTGTGTTCTTCAGAAGCTGTGATCTGTGGGAAGGATGACGTTAGGCAGAAAGCTAATGTGTTGTATCTTCACAGATACTTAAGGACTGACAGGCTTTTTCTTCTGCTCTCCTCTGATGAAGAGGTTTTGCAGCATCCATGTCCTCCTTGCTGATTTGTCCCCATGTTACCAGAGAAAGGAGGCAGTTTGCACCAGAAAAGCCATCCTGAATCAGATGTTGCAGTATTCCAGTGTCTAGGCGGTGATTTGGACAGAGAAGACAGAGAGGAGTGAGACCATTGAGCCTGTCATCACAAGTGTCATCCAGGATGTTCAGCAGGATCTATARTTTTGGGTCCACCTAGAGACCAGACAGAAACTCAGGAGCAGCATGCACTGGATAGGTGCCAATTGTCGCTGCTCCAGAAAGAGGTCTTCCTGCCAGAGCTGCCAAACCATGCTCCCATGTAACAATACAGGGACAGCCATAGGAAGAAGTGGAGATCAGTTAATATGCAGTCCCAGACTACAGAGCCACTGTACCCAAGTGCTTCAGGTGTCCACATCTCCTGGGAGGACATGGGAGGCTGCTGGATCTGGAAAATGTGGCAATTGCTGGGGATTCTTTCATTCTTACCATCACTGCAAGTGTTGTGTTTGTCCCTTTAGTTAGACCATATTGGCCACATTTTTTAGTGTTACACTAGGGGATCATGTAGGCTAACAGGATGATGTTGATTTAGGCCATGTAAACCCCACATCTTTCTCCCAGTTTTCTGCTTCTGTTCTTGATTTTAGTAATTTTGTGCCTTTTCCTCTACCTTTCATATATTTATCCTTGTCAGATGACAGTCTCATGACCCAGTGGCACAGGAGCATGCAGCATCTACCACAATGCAGAACGGCACCAGAATATCACAGATGTTGTTGTCCTAGTCCAGGAAGAAAGTGCCAGTTTCTCCTTTGAGTCTTAGTTCAGGTAGGTATTAGTCCTTCCTTTAAAATTTGTCATGTTTTCATAGATATACCTCAGTCATACACAAGGGTTTGCAAAACAGTTGAGTGATAACCCTTGCAATTTATGTATTCACATATACGTTGGCTTCAACACCTTATGGGAATGTAGATTCCCTCAAAGCTCTCTACCCCCCACAACAGAGAAACCGGTGGAAAGCGTGAGTGGCCTTATTTATATCACCCATTTGCTCTGTTCCAGGAAAGAGGGTGTCCTGAGACCTTGGAGTCAGCCTGTTCCTTTCCTGGCATATATATTGACTGAGGGTTCAGGATTGAATCTCTCATACCCTGTCTAGGGTGCCTCACGCTGAACACTGCCAAACTCAGTGGGAAGATAGAAGAGGCAGCAGGCACGTGGCACCACCTGAAAATTGCATAGGGCTGGAATTAAAGTTTCTATACATTAATCTTTGTATAGGCAATGGTGGTGGGGGCACCTGACATGTCTGTTGATCTGCTGTCATCATCTTCATGAGACAGGAGAAAAAATAGTGTGATGCCTCCAGGGAGGTTCCCCAAAGAGCCCACACCCAAGAAAGCAAAGGTTTGTGAGGTGATAGTTCTTCTTCAGAAAGCTTTGAACTACATGTATAGTGGAGACTTTACACACAGGAGACCAAATTAAACCTAATCTGAAGTGAAATCTTCCAAACAGCATATGATGGAAATAAAATGAGCCCCAGCATCAACTTTGATCTACCAATAGACTCCTTTTGTGCCAAAGTATTTGTTAAAACAAATACAGCCTATACCAGTGATGGTTTTCTTCCACCAATTCATTTGCATAATGCTTACTATGATTTTGTTAGCACTTCAAGAGTCAGTCTTCAGTTCTGTGCTTCTTTCTACAACCCTCTCTTAGTTTCTCATATAATTCCTGCATGTTAGCTACAGGTAATCCATAACATTCAATGCTAGCAAATACGCAGATTATGTAGTCACTGTACTGATGTCCAGTATTGCCCTGTTTATACAATATATTAGCCCCTTTGGTCAGTGTCACACTGGGAACTTTCTGTTCAGTTAACTTTTCCCTGTGACTTGCAAGTTCTTTTGAGAAACAATGTATGGAGTTTCCCATCGTGAATTACAGCTTACACATTACTAGATATATGACTGAGGTTTAGTTATGCTAGAAAACTATTTGCTTGCTTTCCTCATCCAGTCCAATCCACCAGCCCTCTTCATCTCTTCAGAAGAATATCCTCTATCACTCAACTAAAAGGCCAAGACTCATTCAGATCTGGAACTCACAAGAAATATTTCCACTAAAAGTCCTGTGTTTACTACTCTACTTTTGAGATGCCATATAGATGTAATTCGATTATTTTGATTTCGTATCATAGTTCCTCAGTAAATTTCTGAGCATGTTCCTCCTTGTGCATATGAATGTACATATATACACCTTCTTGCTACTGCTGTAGATTTACTGACCATTCTATATACATAAATAATGAACTGACACTAAGATGGAATATAATTCACTCCAGTTCCTTGTACACTGCTTTCAGTGGTCTTTGAATCAGGCTGCTGGTGTTAGAGATTTACTGCAGGAGTTTGCATTTTAATAAGAATTCTGTGAAATTCCCCCAAGCCCAGCTTACGCCAATGTCTCCTCTAACAAGTGGTTGCAAGGAATACGAGACATCAGTTGTGATAGCATATATATTTCCAATTCTGTAGAACCAAAAAAGGAAAAAAAAACTTCAGGATATTGTTGACTTATTTTGTCCAGAGCTAGTTCTGCTCCTGGAAGTTCCCTACAACTTTTCCCAGGAGGATTACACAAAGATTACACCATTGGTTGACATAATCTCTAAACTTCAAGGAACTGGAGACAGGGAGATGATAAGAAGGAATCATACCTAGATGCATGGTACATGGTTATTTAGCCAGTTGGTATTCTAACCTGTACTGATGCATAGTATTTATTTTGTCCAAAGTGCAGAAGTTTGATGTTCTACTTGCTGAAATTCAATAGATTTCTGTTGGCTTAGTTGTCAGCTTTCTTCAGGTCCCTCTGAACTGTGGCTCTGATGTTTGGTATAGCAGCCACTCCCCTTATATAGTAATATCCACACATTTGCTGAGGGTGAATTCTATGTTATCATCTAGATCATTGATTAAGATATTGAACACTATTGGTCCCAGCATTGACCCCTGAGGTATTCCATTTGTTACAGGTCACTGATGATGTCAAGCCATTGATCACTACCCTTTGATTTTGGTGGCTCAGTCAATTTTTACATGATCATTTATCTTTATTTGTTAGATGAATTTGTCTCATTTTATGAATATATATTGTAGTTTATGTAGATCCTAGGGTTACAACAGATCAATTCTGTGATAACTCCTCACACCCACTGCTTTCTTGTCCTCAGTCACTTCTAAGTATCAATATTCTGTTGAAACACCACTGCCAGTGCCTCTGTAATTGAAAGCCCACAAGGGGTTTCATTGTCGAGAGGTCTGGTGGAGAGATTTTTCTTTGGGGGTAGCATATGTACAAATAGGAGGAGAGATATATTGCCTTTTAAATGGCTTGTGCACTGTTCATGTTAAATATGTATGAAATGGACAATATCACAATATCCTGAGTAAAACTTACAAATTGAACCATGCAGCCTTGAGTGGAGTGCAACCCCTTTCCCCCCAAGCACCCTCCCCCGGCAAATTAGCAGAGAAAGTGAATTAGATGAAGTTAAAAAAGAATATGTCCTCTTGTCAAATGATGAAAATATGCACCTTCCTTCATTTCATTACAGTTCTCTAAATCTGCATTCTTTCTCATCTCTGTACTGCTTTTCTTCTCTTCTTGTACAAAGCACATTCCTGTCATTATCAACACACCATCCAGCCTTAGGCAGTTATGATTACCATATACCAAAGAAGAAGAATCTTCACTAATTACCAATACATATGACTTTCTTACTGTTCATCAAGGGTAAATTGTCATACTGTCCTTGAATCTTTATAAGACACATAATACGCACTTTATGTTGAGGTGTTCATTGGAAGACTAGGTCTCCATGTCAAATATGTGAAAAAGGGGGCAGATGAAAAGGGAAAAGATATAAATYGAATGGTATGCAAAAGGTATAACTGCTGTGGGAAATACATTTTTTGATGAAACAAGAAAGCATTTGCTGTTTTGGAAATTATCAATAAATTTTAAAATGGCAGAGTATATGAATGGGGGCACTCATTTCTTTCCTTTTTCCTCCACTCCTACTTCCTTCCATTTTTGGACCCTAAAAACTAGGCCTCTCCAGCAGTCCTCAATCCTCAAAAAGGGTCATGTGRTATATAAATATAAAAGCCAAATCTCTGTCTGACACCAGCTGTGCAACCAGTTATCGACCTGCAGTACCCATCTGCACCTAACCAAGCCTTTCCCTTTTACCATCATGATTGAGGAGAAACTATGTGGGCTCCCATGGCCCTCACCCTCACACCCAGAGCTGTGAAGCTACTCTTGATATGGTTGACATCCCCCCTCACAGTACCACTGGTGCCCACATGGATGAACAACAGCAGATATTAGTCCAAGGGCTGGACAAGCCTCAGCAGTCTCTCCACATCATCTGGTATCTGAGCCTCTGGCAAGCAACAAGTCTCCTTAGACAGCAAGTGGGACTGGCAGATGGGGACCTCCATTCCCTGCAGGAAGGACTCTCTACCTCTACTACTACCTGCTGCTTTCTCTTGATGTTGACTTGTATTTCAGGCTTGGCTGGCTCTGATGCCACCCTAGATGGAGTCTTCTTCCCTCACCTTCTACCAGGGCAATGAAGATGTTCTGAAGCTGAAGATCTGTGCCTTCCTCCTCCTCCTCTTTCTCAAGGACAGAAGTGTCATCCATTCCCTTCTTGTCCCTTTCTGCTTATGTTGCTCACAGAAAAAAAGAAAAAATCCAGGAAAAAGATTCTACAAAATGCCTCAGATCTGASCTCTAGAGAAAAATCAGTCAATTCACAGGACTGTGGGTGGCTCTTCCTCCAGTTTACCTCTCTGCTCAGCTAAGTAAAACATGCATATTCAAGCCTTACGTCCTTACAGCTAGATAAAGCTAAACAAATAATGTTTTGGTGTAAAGATTGGTTTTGCAGGTCTTGTAGGTTTTTGGGGTATTTTACCTTTAAACTGAGCAAGCTAAAATATGGAATCATTCTGAAGGACTGTTGAGTTTACAGAGTTAGCAAGTGGCTAGTTTTTTCCTCCTTGGCATGAAAGAAACCARTAATACAAAATAGGTGAGCACCAAACATTCAGCTGGAAAGAGGAAAAAGGCTAAAGCTTTCCACTGGAAATTTTCATGAATGGAAATGGCATTCTGTTAGAAAACAGAAAAAATACAAAGAAACTTAGGAGAAGTATATGTATGAAGACTACACCTATTTTTAAAATATAAAATAAGGGTCAACAAAATGGTTTAACTCATGGTGTTAACTGCTCTCTCACAAGCCCACCATTTTCTCTCTTTTAAGAAATTTAGGATAGGGTAAACAAGGTTGTTRATCATTCCAGTAATACACCCAGATGAGAGGACATTGTTTTGGTTTCCACATGTTTAAGAATGTCACTTAGTTACTGCTTGGATTCCATAGAGAGCCAGCATATTCTTAAGTTTTCCTTCCTGAATGTGAATGCATTTGTATACAAGGAGGATCAGAGAATTTCAAAGGTGGTTTACATCTAAGCTTTCTACCATACTTTTCCTCTAGCTCTTTKTTAAATCCACATTAAATGCAAAGGAAACTACTAGAACAAATAAACCTATCATTGAAAAATTATTTCCAGACAAGASACAACAAAAAACCCCAAGTATATGAACTATATGTGTTGTACCTCAATTTACAGAAAAAGGTCAAAGCTCTAGGAAGTTTGCACTGTAATAAACAAAACTAATCAGATGGTACACTGTTACAATAACCTGTATACAGTAGAGATTTCAGATAGACTACCAAGATACAAGAAAAGAAAGAACAAGAAAAAGAAAGATAATGAATGTATCTAAATTAAACTGTGAACACAAAAAGAACGAAAAAAGCAACAGAGAAAAGATCTGAAAAAAAGGAACGTATCCTTTCAAGTGTAATTCTGAAATAGAAGGTATGAGAGTGGATACAATACAAATCTAGAGGCAGAATAAGACAAAAATCAATGTGTTTTGTATAGCAAGAATTCAAAAGATTTAGAGGTTTTCTGCTAATACTATAACATGATTCAAGCAACCCCATTTCAAAATTATTGACATTTTTGTTTCACTATTGTATTTTCCAAGTTTTGCTTTTTCAGGTTTGTTTTTGAATATTAATTATTTATTAAGGGTGGAGGTTTAGGTGGTTTTTTTCATGTTACTTCAGAGTTTATACTTGAGAATTTTTATGTCCCTGCAGGCAGGGAAAATGTACTTTTCTCGACAGACAAAAGCTTTGTGGGGGGACATATTAAACTTGGTTCAGGTTTGTAGATTTTCAGGAAAAAAAATAGCTGATCTGGATTTTTTTTCCTGGATAATTTTTTTTCTAATCTTAGCCTTTCCAACACAGAAGCTTTTGAACTTACTCATAGCCAGAAAATGGAGTACTGGGGTTCTTTGCAGTAATCCCAGGTAAATTAGAGTTATCAAGGACAGGAAACATTTTTGTTCTTTGGGGCTAATCTCATTCTTGCAATAGCAATATTGGGAAGAAATTTTTCACTAGAATTCCTTAATAATTATTGCTTTTACGTATTATTTTGCAGGAAGGGTTGTACTATACCATGTCATGTCCCATACTGAGGTTCTGGACAAAAACATTAAAAAAAMMCCAATATTAATTTGGTACTTTAACTTTTATTCATCCTTTTCCAATGTCTGTAGGACACTACAGACTTCTCAAAAAGTACTTTAGTATTTTATCTTTAACACCTAATTCAGCCAATAAAAAAGCGACTTTACTATTACTTTTTACTTCCAGAACACTAAGTTTCATGCTTTGGATTAAAGATTAATAAAAGAAAACTACAGTTCTTCTACAATTTGATCTTTATTCTGAAGTAAAATACTTTCCTACATATTAAACTGAGAAATTCCATTTTCATTTGAACTCGCTCTCGTCCATTAACACTTACAAACTGGTTCTGAAGTTTGTGTACTGGTGAACCCCAGAATTAACTTTACCTAGTTCTTTGTCCATATTCTAACCACCCTGGCATCAGGAAAAAGACAGTATAAGGAAAGATATATTCAAACCTGCTACTCTTCCTGTTCTTGACCTAAGAAGCAAATTTAGTGTTCCTTGCTACTGGAACTTTTATCACGTCTTTAATTTCTTAGGAATCATAAGGTATACAGAAAGACTGTCTCTACAATAGCTTGATAATGAACTACTAATGAAAGAAAGTTTATTCAAGAAAAAAATCCACACAACTTTGAGACTTCCATAGTAAATATTACTAGTGCTAACATAAAGCCAAAGCAATCAACAATTAACTGCTGTCAAAGACAAAAATATTATTCATATTTTTAAGTACTGTATATCATTAAAAATGGGACAGAGAAGTTTAACATTAAAAAGAGTCAGTTTTGTCCTACGTCCTTCCTCTTTAATATATGTTGATAAGTATTTGCTGTTCAAACTGGCAAACTAACTTTCAGACCATGCAAACACCCAGTGCTTCATAAACATGCAAGTTTTTACAAGACCAGGGCTCAAGGAAAGGCAGTGGGTGAGGAGGATACATCTTTTTCTCAAGCACACAAAACCCTTCTAATTCCCAACTGAAAAGGCTCTTCATGTATCGAAAATTATAATGACTGGCTTGTGAAACTAATGACAGACTTTAAAATCGATTTCTTCAAGGTTAATGAATTTAAATTCCCATATCCAAAACCTACCTGGCAGTAAAATACTCCCACTTTAGACCATTATTGGTATGATATTTCTAAATGTTCACTTCAGCACAAAATGCTGCATTATACATTTCCAAAAAATACATATTTTTATGTAGTATGTAATATACAAAGAACAGTCTCCTCCGCAGCAGCCTGCAGGCAAACTTTCAAGGTTTAAAAAGCAGCCTCTAGAGAAGCTTAAAAAGACGACAAAGTCAATTAAGTTATAAGAAATCCTTTATTTTTATGAAGAGGGAACATACTAGGAATTTTATTATCATTCAGTGCTGTAGTGCATGTTTCTCCTTTGCAATTTAGAAATCCTGACTTCTGTTGCAAATTAACCACTACAGTTCAAACAACTGAGATGCTCCTCAGAGGAACACTATGCAGGGTTTTCAGTCTCTGTTGAAAAAAAGGAATGTATCTTAATTTAGAGGCTGAAGCCTACTCCAAACTGTTTTATTACTTAGACCTTGATAAATATCTTAGAAAAAGATTTTATTATTACCATGAAGCAAGACATTTCAGACAATGCATAAAATTACCTACTGAACTCAGAGTAGGCTTCATCTTTGAAACAGTCAATTCAAAATGCAATACCAAGTGTTACAGTGATAAATGAAGCAGTCAGAGACTGTTGCTAGCACCTTTTACTGAATGACAAAGCACAAGAAACCTTCCACAGATGTTGAAATTAGGAGGGAGCAAAGCAGGTGCTTAAATCCTATTTACTAAAAATAGAAACAATCATCAAGTTACAAAACGAGCCTACATTTCATATGTCAGRCTCAACCAGTGCTGTGCAGTGTTTAGTACTCCACCGTTTTACGATGAGCCTAATACTCCACATTTTGGTCCATAATAATGCATCTGCTCTAGATTTTACAGGTAAGGTGAAGATTCAGGCTACATTAAATAAGTCTTGTTGAAATCTTGTTGAAAAATTAAGCATTATATTAAATTATATTTAATATGCCTACCACAATATTAAATTGCCATCCTATTAACATTCCCACTAATTTTTGTCTGCTATTTGAGCTAAATATTAATAGTAACTGGGGATTAATAGTATCTGGGGATAAAACATTTTGTTAATTCTGAAATTTTAAAACAAGATAAAATCAGCTTTTAAATATAAACTGGGCAGACATTATAGTCACATGACATTAATAATGAAATTGTTGTACTTATCTATTAGTGGTGTAAGTATATATAAGAGGGACCTGGACAGGCTGGATCGATGGGCCGAGGCCAACTGTATGAGATTCAACAAGGCCAAGTGCCGGGTCCTGCACTTSGGCCACAACAACCCCATGCAATGCTACAGGCTGGGGGAAGAGTGGCTGGAAAGCTGCCTGGCGGAAAAGGACCTGGGGGTGCTGCTTGACAGCCGGCTGAATATGAG
>JAYKAV010000476.1:13089-90106 GCA_035582835.1 Phoebastria nigripes | reverse complement strand
TTAGACTTTCGCACTGGCCATATGGGACTGTTAAAGGGTGAGTGAGTCTTGCTGATCCCTCCCTGGCTCTCCAGTTGACAAATCAGCTTATGGCTGGGAATCAGGGAGTCTCGGTTGGTGCGATATTGCCACCAGTGCACCATTGTAGTAGCAATCGACACCCATTGTTCTTCGACCCTCAGCAACCCCACAACAGAAGGGTCCTCTGAGAGACCGGGYAAGGTAGACAGCTGTTTAATTTCCTCCATCTCCAAGGCAGCTACACCAAAAGCCCACCAGTACCCTTCTGGGTCCTTGAAATACCCTCTCCTGAGGTAGTCTATGCCAAGGATGCACGAAGCCTCTGGGCCAGTCACAATGCGGTGCTTTTGCCACTCCTTCCCGGTTAGGCTCACTTCGGCCTCCAATACAGTCAGCTCTTGGGAACCCCCTGTCACTCCAGAAATACAAATGGGTTCTACCCCTTTATAGCTTGATGGCATCAGGGTACACGGTGCACCGGTGTCTACTAGAGCCTTATACTCCTGTGGGTCTGATGTGCCAGGCCACTGAATCCACACAGTCCAGTAAACCCAGTTGTCCCTTTCCTCCACCTGGCTGGAGGCAGGGCCCCTCTAGTCCTGGTCATCGTATTCGCTACCCACTTCTTCTAAGTATGAATCAGGAGTCCCTTTGTTAAGATCGGAAGTGGAATCAGCCCTTCTGCGCTGTCTGGGGAACTGCTCAATGGCGACTGGAGCAGCAGTTTTCCTGGAAGAACCCCCTTTTGTGATTGTTTTTCCTTGCAATTCACGTACCTTTGCCTCTAGGGTCGAGGTAGGTTTCCCATCCCACTTCCTCATGTCTTCTCTGTGGTCACTCAGGTAAAACCACAGGTTGCCCCGGGGTGTGTATCCACGATATCTTCTCTCTTGAGCAGAGGGATGCTTACTCCTAATGGCTGAGATACTGGCCCGTGCAGGTGGGGAGTAGGACATATCCTCTTTGAGTTGCTGGACCTCCYGAGACAGTTTCTCCACAGCTGAGACACAGGCCCGTAGGGAGGAGGAGAGACTTTCTTCGTACTGCCGGAGTTGGCCAGCCAGTTCATCCACTGTTTGTTCCTCTCCATCTTTCCAGGCCATTACTGCCAATGAGTTGGCATGCGATGCTGGTGCGCTCYGTACAAACTTCCGCCACATGGGTCAGGTGCATTTGACTTCGTCTGGATCTTTGGGTAACTGCTCGTTGTTCAGGTCATCATAAATCACCTCCAGCATGGCTAATTCCCTCAGGTACTGGATACCTTCCTCCATGGTGGTCCACTTGCCTGGGTGACATAGAACATCTTCCTTGAAGGGATACCTTTCCTTCATGCCTGACAGGAGTCGCCTCCAGAGGCTGAGGACTCGTGCCCCTTCCTGAATTGCTTTGTCAATGCCCCCTTCCCTAGAAAGAGATCCCAGCTGCTTGGCTTCCCTACCCTCTAATTCCAGGCTACTGGCCCCATTATCCCAGCATCGGAGCAGCCAGGTGACAATGTGCTCGCCTGGACGATGGGCTGAAATCTTTTCGCATATCTTGCAGCTCACTCAGGGATAGGGATCGGGTGGTTACCAACTCATTTACGGGTTCTGCCTCTTCCTCCTCCTGTTCTCCTGATGGCCCTGGTTCATCTTCATCCCTTACTAAGCGAGCTGACTTTCTTGTGTACTTTCTTTTTTGTATAGGGGCAACTGATRCCGGCACAGGTTGGTTCTCTGTTGCAGGGGGTGGAGTAGCCACTGTGCCTGCCGTTGGGGGTGGGGTAGCTGCAGGGCCCATTGTTTTGTCGTCAGATCAAGAGACCCTTTGTTCCCCTTGGGCGTTCTGAATAGTGTCAGACAGGGCTCGGTAGGCACGGGCCAGGCCCCAGCACATTGCAGTGATCTGTGTCTCCCTAGAATTGCCAGGGTGACGGCATACTTTTTCCAAATATTCTACTAATTTTTCAGGATTTTGCACTTGTTCAGGGGCGAAGTTCCAAAACACTAGGGGTGCCCACCGTCCTAGGCATTTGCCCATGCTATCCCACACACCCTGCCACTCATAACTATCCAGCCTTGGGGCAGATCTCTGCATGATATTCTTAAATTGCTTATTAACCTTAGAGAAAACCAAAACAATATTCCCAAGCAATACCAATAGGTGTATCTTAACTACCCAGGGATGTTCGAGGTACTGATAAGTTGTTGTAACAAAGGAGAAAACATAGAGGATGGTGCCATTCTGTATTTCCGCCACAAAAAGCTCCTCAGAGGAAGAGGTATAATTGCTAATTGTCTCCAAGAGGTGGTACCCAAAGTACAGTAACGGCTTCAGTACAACACCCAGATACCAAATAATGCCCAATGCCAGCATTTTAATAACAAATCTCCCAGGCAAAACATCCCTAATCACTGCAGAGCACAGCAGACCACAGAAACCAGCACCGATCTTTAACATGTACAGCAAAAACAGGAGCATGAKGCAGGTCAGATAAACTAATAATGTGACCAACAACTGTTAACAGATATAAATTCCTTAATACGCTCTAGTCAATCTGTTGTTATCTCAAACCCTTCATGCCCCATGTTGGGCGCCAAAAAGGACTGTCGTGGTTTAACCCTGGCCAGCACCTAAACACCACGCAGCCGCTCGCTCACCCCACCGCTCCAGTGGGATGGGGGAGAGAATCGGGAGGGCACGAGTAGGAAAACTTGCGGGTTGAGATACAAACAGTTTAATCATTGAAATAAAACGAAGTAGAACAGTAATAGTAACAGTGATAACAACAACAACAATATACAAAGCAGGCAATGCACAATGCAATTGCTCACCACCCGCCAAACCGAACAAGAGCCCGGGACCCCCCCCGGCCCCCCCCCCTTAGTTTTTATGCTGAGCATGACGTTACATGGTATGGAATACCCCATTGGCCAGCTGGGTCAACCACCCCGGCTATGCTCCCCCCGCCAGCTTCCCMTGCAYCTGGCAGGGCATGGGAGGCCGAAAAGTGCCYGGTGGAAGCACCACCCAGCACCACCCAAAACATCAATGGGCCATCAAYGCTCCTATTATACCAAACCCAAAACACAGCACCCCCTCCCCAGCTACTGGGAAGAAAGTTAACTCTATCCCAGCCGGAACCAGGACATGAGTGCATTAGATGCACACCTGGAAGGCAGTTTCCAGCTGTGTTTCATCAGGTTGCACTGTCCATGGCTGCTCCACAAGGTCAACCAAAGGGTGCTCAACAGGAGCAGCTTCTCAAGAGCCTTCCTGACATTGTGCTAATGTGGGGTAAATTTCCCCCCCCGCCCAGGTACTTTTCTGTTTCCATTTTAAAACATTCCTGGGAGGGTATCTTAAACTTGCTGTCTAAGTTTTAGATAGTTAAAGTTAGGTGTAAAATGAATCTCTGAAATATGGAAGCCATTCTCAAACATCATTGATTCTGAAGAAGTTCATCTTCTCTGCAAGTATGTCTTGAATCTAAAGAGCAGACAATGCTTCAGAAGTAGCCATTTCTCCCTCTCTCAATTTCAGAACAAAGGGGGGAAAAGAAATTACTCTGCCAGTAAAATAAACGTTCATAAAATAAAAAATTTTTTGCTTGTATTCATCATCAGGTTCTGCTGGTACATGTAATTTGTGACTCAGATTTTTAAAAATTATCCTGTAGACTACTGTATTTCATGAAGTCATGAAGGACTCTTCACTGCAGGGATTACTAAACATTGTTGTCCCCATAGATGATCCCTTCTTACTAAGGAAGTTCCAGTGGGAGTGTCTTCCCACTTGTGCGAAATACTTTCCCATCCGTAATAGTGCTGTTTCTCTACACCTGTTAGTGATTGTGTGACAGCCTTGTGGTATTTACAGTTGTTTGTGTAAGGAAGCTACACATTGAGCATATGCTTCAAGTATTTTGTTAATGTAACGTAGAAGCAGAAGATGAGAGCCATGTCCCCTGCAATCATCTGTGCCTCTGCAGAACTCCAGGAAGGGTTTTCTGGGCAAGCATAGCAGTCCATAAGACAGCTCCAAAAGCATGAGTCAGTGATAGGTTATTATAGACACGCTCCTGTACTGTAATGCATAGAACTGTTTAGGTTCTTGCACTTTAGATGGTGGTGTATTCTCTTACACTTTCTGTCTCCGTTTCTTTAATTCTCATCATGGCTATCAAGGGAGTTAGGGGATTTTTACAACTTTAAAAATCTATGACTTTACATTTGGAAATGAGCATGCGAAGGACTGCCAAATGAATAGCAAAGGGCCAAATCCAGCAGCAAAATCCTCTGCCCAAAATGTTGACTGAGCCTTGCAACAAACTGCAAAGTTTGGTTCTGTCCTAGGGTGCAGGGACCAGTGGCAGAGAGGAGGAACAGAGCATCTGATTCTCACTGAGTACACAATTCCTGGAAGAAGCCTTGGGGAAGTTTTCATCTTCTCTGAGTTTAAAAATAAATAAATACAATACAATAACTGGTGAACAAGACTCAGTGTTCAAAGTTCAGCTCTCACTGTGTATACCCACAGTTTTCAGAACAGTAGGGGATTTAATTTTTCTTCTTTTGGTGCAATAAGTAGCAAGGTTATTTTGATTTTATCATTCTCATTGTGACTTTTTGATTTTATTGTATTTCCCCATTGAATCCAAGACATAAAAAATATTTTTTCTAAAAATTATCAAGATGAATTTTCAGTCTTACCAACTGGTGAGCTGAGATATTTATGCTAAAGGTTTCTCTTTGTCACCTTTCTCCTCTAAGAAATCCTAGTCTGAATGGCAGAAAAGCTCTGTAATGTGTTTTATACAGAACACAGGTTTTACTTCACCTTCTTCATTCTTTTTAATTTTTTCCTTTCTCCTTTTCTCTTCTTCCCAGTGCTACAAAAAATTTTAATGCATCCAGAACAGAAAAGCTTCTCAAGCCAAGAAGTACACTTAATGCAAAAAGCAAAACAAAATAGTGGAGGAAAACGGTCTAAAAATGACCCTGCCCAGTGCTGCTCCGTAGACAGGAAGTTTAGAGAGTGAAGGTACATTTTAAGCATTTAGAGTAAATTTAAGATCCTAATCCCTGAACTATAAAACCTCTGTATTTGTTGAAATAGAATAGATAGAGAGAAATGGGAAAAAAAACCCCAAACAACCTGTGGGACCATTTATACAACTGAAGCAAATCATGAATGCATTCTGCAGAATTGGGATATAAACCTTTTCTTTCATTTCATATCAACCCACACAGTCTGAGGGTTCATTGTCCTCTCTTGCTTTCATATTCAGCTACATTTCATTTCATGTTAAAATGATGCATTCGATATTTACAGACTAAACCAAGATTTTGTCCCCAGCCTTTTTTCAGTTGCGTTTAACTTTCTTAAGCYTTGCTGTACATACTGAAATCATGCATGCAAGGTCTTAGAAAAGCTATTTTGACAGTTTTCCCTAATAGGCTCTAATCTGAAAATGTGAGTTTGTCATGGGAAATAAGCTTTAGAGGTGTAAAACTGGGCTTGATTTGTACCTGTAACTGAAACCTAGCTGATTCAGTATTTCAATTGTGAGGGTTATAGTTAAGCCTACATCTTCTGACTTTCCATGTCAAGTTGTGTTCAAGTCAATTCTGTGCATGTCGTACTTGCTGACTATAAATGCTTATAACTTTAAACATAGTGATCATGCTTGCATCACATGCCAACCACTCTCTTTTTTTAATCTCAGACTGACATTCATCCAAAATATTTTAAAATCCATTTTGGGGAACACTGAGGTTTTTCAGATCACATATTCAACACAACAAGGAACTGGTTGCTCTCCTTCAAAGACAAGTATGCAGAGAGGTCTGCTTGAGAGAAACTGTTCAGAGGTAGTCTGTGAGGAAAAAGTCCTGCCTGAATGCCTTCAGCTTGATAAATGAAGAGGAAAGGGCTGCATCTGGGGTAGGAGATTGTGGAAGATAGTGTGGCCTTGTTCTCTTTAGGAAAAGGGCAGAAGTAAGAGATTCCCAAGGTAGTTTCCTGCAAGAAATGAAGAAAATCTTTCAAATCTGCTTCCTCTCTTGGCTTTCCCTTTATAAGAATTTGTTTTACTTTTGCAGGTGTGTCCCTAATGAAAGGTAAAATCTTTGAGACAAATCAGTTTGTCCTTTTTTACATAAGCTGGGAGTTTGAATTAAATCCCAGACTTCGACAAAAACTTTATTCACTGTTAAAGGTTCAACCCTTTCTCACATATTTTTTATTTCTATCTTTTTAGTAAAGCCCTTTTTCTTGTTCAAACCCCTATTGGAACTTTGGGTGTGTTTCTTTTCAGACAACAGATGTCCACAAATCAGCAATAACTTATTTTATATTTATCGAGCTATGAAAGCTTGTTTGTCGTACAGTCAATGTTCTTTATATTTGGAATTTTCCACTGTTGCGCAAATGCAGATTTGCTTTCTGGGATACCTTTCTGCACTAATGTTTCTGCCAGTGATCATGCAGATTTATCACAACTGTAGGTTTCTCAAAATCTTTGCTTTCTTGCTGCTTGGAATGTCCCTTCTGTCAAAATTGCTGCAACATCTGCAAACTGTGTGAGCTTCTGAAGTCACCTTCCACTTTAGTGCATTGGCTCTGACAGATTTGGACCTTTTAAGTATGTGAAATAATCCATGCTACTGGAAGATGGACAGTAAGATAACAACTTGCAGGTTTTATGTGGGCACAAGAAAGTTTTTGTAGAACTGATATATACAAAATTTTTTATGAGGAACAAAATTTTGTGATCCCAGTGGTGACAGGAGAGAGAATTTTAAAGCAAAGATGCTCCCAGCTCAATCCCCTTTGACCCATCAGACTCAGTAATGTATCTGAAAGTTAATGTTGAACAATAGCATAAATTGCCTAGCTACATCCATGCTGGGATTATTTTTAGATTAATGAGAGATGGTTTGAATTACAGAAACTGGAACTAGAATGGACTTTAACAAGCAAAAATGTTGGTGGCTTTGCTAGCCAGGATTTTGGTTTGGACTGTTATAAAGAGAGGCCATTTGTGAGTCCTGTTGTTAAGTTCCTGCTTTACTTTCCCAAACACTGAAGAAGCTGTATGTGGAGCCAAAACCTGCCCAGTGTCCTGGAGCGGTTGCTGCCATGGGCCTGGGTCCGCCTTCAGTGATTATTCCAGGGGGTCTCAGGAGAGGTCGACAGCACTCAGGGTCCCTGAGCAAGCAGCAGTGGGCGATGTGTTGCTTTGCTCCAGCTGCTTCCCTGAGCTGTGAGTCCACACCTTCTCTTACGCGGGGAATGGGATACTCCTTGGAGGAAGGCAGGGCTATGAAAGCCTGCAGTTCTTCATTCCTTGGGTTTCTGTGGTGCAACAAACACTTTGCATGGCACATAGTGCCAGCAGGCCTGGCCAGGGTCAGTGTAATACCACGGTTCAGGTGCAACAAGCCTTAAGGAGTGAGGCAAAGAAAAGGTGACCGAGAGATCGCTGAGAAAAAGTCGATGTTGAAGGCTTATCCTCAGTTTTCAAAACCAGAAGATACTTCAGAAGCAATGACAAATACACTGCTGGAAAAAATTACATAAAACCTGAAACACAAAAGCTCGTTTTAAAAAGCTTTTTGTATTTTCCAGAACAATTTGCATTAAAATAGCTCCTCTTTTAAAAAAAATAAAAGCTATTTTTAACCTGTTTTTCAATCTGTTATTTTCGGTCTCTTTCATTCTGGTGATCTCAGCAAATAAGCATTCACTGTGCTCCGTCCGGATCTTTTTTATTCAGCTTTTTCTTATTAAACCCTCAGATTAACCAGTAGAACAGAAAATATAAACATCCCCTGAATACTTCAGTACCGGGTTAATTCAAACCCCCTCATTGACAGGTTGCACTAGCCTGGCTGACAGTACACTCAGATGGAGAAGGGCTCACTCCCTTCTGCAGACCCTGCCATGAAAACAGTCATTGGTAACAGAAGACAGAAACATCTTCAACCATTGCAACTATTTGCTGATCACTGTGTGTCTGTGGCCTCGGAGTCTCAGGGAAAGAATTAGTGAGCATTATGGAGATAGCTTATGGTGAGGAAAGGACCACACGTCTGTTACTGTGGGACTCTGGGAAGCTTAATTTCCCAACTGCTAAAAGAGTTATTGCAGAACTGTTAATTTTTTAGCTAGTCCCCAATGAAACTGAATTCCCCCTTCATATGCCACACGGTGTTACAAGCCCAACCTGTACGATTTGGGGGTTTTCTCTGGATGAATTGCTAAGAGATTTCTGCCTTATGAATCAGATTTTATTTGGGCTCTTATAATTGCCAGTGATTTGAATGCACTCCCTACAGCTTCTTCTGTGAAGAATAATCAATACAGCAAAATGATTCATTGGTAGCACACTACTTATTCTTGAGGTTTATTCTTGCTTACACTTCTGCATGCTGTGGATGATTACAAGACAGACACAGCAAAATCTTTAAATGTAATGAAGYGCCAGCTTTCATTTAAGCTGGTTACATAGTAAAAATACAGGTTTTAGAGGCATTAATATCTCAGTTTGGTTTATAATGTTAAAAATAACTATATCACATTCTCTTCCTTTGGTTCATGATCCTGTCTGTTGCTAAGAAACCCTTCCTCAGGTGGCTTTGAACCTTCTCAGCATTTTTGTCTGTAGCTATACTGCCTTGTCGAGCCATAGGATACTGCTGCTGTGTTGCTGGAATTTATGTTCCTTGCTGAAAGTAATGAAGGCATTGTGCAGATAAGTAGCTAATTCATTGGTCTTTCAAAGCATTATGCTTTCCTCTTCAATATTTCTCATCTCGTTTTTTTAAGTGTATCATTTAAGGTGCTATGTAGTGAAAAAGTGTGCACAAGACAGAGGCAGTCATGACATATTTCAATTTGATCTGAACCCTCCCCTTTTGGGGCTTGGGCTTGGGCTTGTGCCATAAATATGGCTCTTCATATCCCCAGCTGCGTGCCTTCCGTTAAGCTATCTGTAGACTTCAACCCGACAGTCTATTTCCTTGCTGTGAACCAAAATGTTTGGTGGGTTTTTTTCTTTCTTTTTTTCATGCTTCAAATACAGCATGTTTCAGGATAGTTGCAGTGACAAAAGGAACAACCAGACTGTCAGAGGGAATGGCTTCTTTTAAATACCATTTCACAGAATTTAAGTGCAACACATTCAAACTGGTAGCTGTTGATTGACAGTCTCAGAAATAGGTTATGCTAAATGCTGCATTCTTAACTGCATATGGAATACTATATAAATGTAACCTATGTACACATAAATACWTATGCATGTATGTGTATGTATAGTGTTTATTTATTCAGAAAGCACATCCATAGAGTGTATAATACCATCATCGCTTTAATCACCACTTTTTATCAATTTTAACATCTGATAAATATTGTAAATTTCAGCACACACTGAAGTAGAAATTCCTCTGAGAGAATATTTATGAATTGTCAAGTTAGAGTTTGTTTTTCAAATTAGTGAACTTCAAATCAGTTCCAAAAGAAAGTAGTCATGGAGGAAAAGCTCTCCACTAGGAAAAATTAAATCAGCCAGGAACCGGATGATAATTTGAGAGGAAAAATAAATCTGACCATTATACTGTGAAGTTGTCTTATTAACTCTGTTTGTGCTCTGAGTTCTTCCTTTTTCTTTCTCCATTATCCCAATAGATGTCTTTTTCTCTAGTGCTTTATACTTTAATATGGATGTACGTTTATATTGTCATGTTTGCGACAGAAGCATATGCTCATCTAGCCCTATTTGCATGTGAAGATTAACATTTGTATATTTTTTATTTGTTAATATTGGGTCATATCCTCAGCAGGTGGAAAATGGCATGGGTCCATTGACTTCAATAGAGTTGTGCCGGGTGAAGATTTATTCCTGTTTCATTTCACCTGGGTTTTGAACTCTTCCAAAAACATACCAATCTGCAAATGTGTTTTTCAAAAGTACAAACAAAGGAATCAGTATCTTTCTTAAAATAAATGTTTCTGAATACATGAAAGAAATCTCAGGACTGTAATCCCTAATACTCTCTGCTCCTGCAAACTTTAAGTTATACAACTTCGCTGTGCAGCATGGTAGTTCTTTGTTTGAAGGTTAAGGCAGTCTTTAAAATGTGCTTAGCTTGCCATACTGCATTTTTATTTTCAGAGAGCTAATGTCGATAAAGAAAAGAAAGAAAAGTGTAGAACAAAGTTAGCTTGGATTTCCTGTGACCTTAGGGTGTTTGGTGAAAGTGTCTATGATTTTAAAATTGAATAACAGACAAATAATTTGGGGTTGCTCTTACAGCTATATATACTACTAGGAAAAGGTCAAAGCTTTATGAAATTTAGCCACAAAAGTCTCACTTCCTTCACTTACAAAAGATTGTTGCCATAGGTAATTCAGTATCTATAAACATTCAAATTAAAAGACAGCTGAAGTTTTAAAATTGAGACTTCCTCTTGGGTGAATAGCTAAAGAATATTGTTTAAAGGATGGAAAGGTTGCTTGATCTGAGCAGTGGGCTGAGGCATTGACTTCAGCCACAAAACCATACCTGAAACTAAACTTTGCAAGAGGTCTCTGGATATTCTGGCTCAGCTAATTATTTAGAGACACTTCTGTCATGAAAGATAAATCCAGATGAACGATGTCCCAAAGCTTTTCAGAGCAAGGGAAAGAAAGATGGAAGTGGAGCAGAATCTGACTCAGTGTTTTGTATTTTCTCTACCAACCAAACATTTTGATAGAGTCAACAGTTCTTCTGTCACATTCTATAAAGGTTTTCTATTAAAAGAAAAACATTTAGCAAATATTCTTCTTCTTTAGCAGGGAGGAAGTGTTTTACCATACTTCCTAGCTATTGCTTCTTTTTGCTAAAGTACATGTTAATATTATACTCTACTTGATTATCTATTTGCTATTCCTCAATAGGATTTTCTAAGACAGAAAGACAGTTGAGGCAGGAACACACATGAGCAGATGACCTGTTCCAACCCCCTGTCAGAGCAGGGTCAGCCAGAACAGGTTGCTCAGGGCTGTGTCCAGTCAGTTTTTGAATGTCTCTAGGGATGGAAACTCCACAGCCTCTCTGGGCAACCTCTAMCAGTGTTTGACCACCCTCATTGTAAAAGTGTTTTCTTATTTTTACTTTCCTATATTTCAGTTTGTCCCCATTGCTKCTTCTCAATGGAGCCCAGTGACAGAACAAGAGTCTGGCTCCATCTTCTTTACTCCCCCCCATCAGGTATTTATATACATTGATAAGATTTCCCTGAGCCTTCTCTGCTCCAGGCTGAAGTCCCAACTCCCTCAGCCTCCCTTCGTATGACAGCTGCTCCAGTTCCTTAAWCACTTTTGTGGCCCTTTGCTGGTCTTGCTCTAGTGTGTCCCTGTCTCTTGTACTGGGGAGCCCAGCACTGGACCCAGCACTCCAGATGTGTCTTACCAGGGCTGAGCAGAGGGGAAGATCACCTCCCTCAACCTGCTGGTAACACTTTCCCTAATGCAGGCCAGGAGGCTGTTGGCTGCCTTTGCTCCAAGGGCACATTGCTGGCTTATGGTCAACGTACTGTCCACCAAGACCACCAGATCCTGTTTCGAAAAGCTGTTTTTCAGCTAGGTAGCCCCTGGCRTGTATTGGTGCCTGGTGTTATTCCTCCCCAGGTGCAGGACTTTACACTTCTCTTGTTGAACCGCATGAAGTTCCTGTCAGCCTATTTCTCCAGTCTKTCAAGGTCCCTCTGAAGGGCTGCACAACCCTCTGGTCTATCAACAACTCCTCCTAGTTTTGTATCACCTGCAGACTGGCTGCAGATGCACTCTGTCCCATCAGCCAGGTCTTTAATGAAGATGTTAAAAAGTATTGACCCCAGTATTGACCCTTGGAGTACACCTCTAAGGACTGGCCTTCATCTAAACTTTTTGCCACTGATCACAACCCCTTAAGTCTGGCAGTTCAGCTAGCTTTCAATCCACCTCACTGTCCACTTATCTAGTCCATACTTCATCATCCATACTTCATTTGCCTATGAGGATGTTGTGGGAGATAGGGTCAAAAGGCTTGCTAAAGTCAGGATAAACAACATCCACCACTCTCCCCTCATCCATCAAGCCAGTAATTTCATAATAGAAGGTCAGTCAGGCATGATTTCCACTTCATAATCCATTCTGACTGCTCCCAGTCACCTTCTTGACTTTCATATGTTTAGAAATGTTTTCTGGGATTATTTGCCCCATGACCTTCCCAGGGATGGAGGTGAGGTTCTCTAGATGCTTCATCTGGCTCTCCCTGAAGATAGGGGTGACATTTGCTTTTTTCCAGTCCTCAGGAACTTCCCCCAGCTGCCACAACCTTTCATAGATGATTGACAGTGGCCTCACGGTGACGTGGACCGGCTCCCTCAGCAGTGGTGGGTGCATCCCATATGGTCCCAGGGACTTGTGTACATCCAGGTTGTTTAAATGTTCCCTAACCTGATCCTCCTCCAAGGGTAAGTCTTCCTTGCTCCAGACTTTCCTAGAGGTTCCAGAGGCCTGGGATTTCTGAGAGCAAATTTTAACAGTAGAGACTGAGGTGAAGAAGACATTGAGTACCTTGGCCTTGTCAGTATGTAACTCAGCCTTCTTCATGTCTCCTATCACCATGTCCCCTACCCCATTCAGCAGTGGGCCCACATTTTCCCTGGTCTTCCTTTTGCAGCTGAAGTATCTGTGGGAGCCCTTCCTGTTGCCCTTCATATYCCTTTCCAGAATCCAGTCCAGGTGGGTTTTGAATTTCCTAAACCCATCCCGGCATGGTCAGACAGTGTCTCTATATTCCTCCCAGGTCACCTGACCTTGTTTCCGCCTCTTGATAGTTCCTTTTTATGTTTGAGTTTTGTCAGGAGCTCCTTACAGGCTTCCTGCTACCTTTGCTTGGCTTCCTGCACATGGGGATGGACAATTCTTGATCTTGGAGGAGGTGATC
The DNA here is from genome assembly GCA_035582835.1 of Phoebastria nigripes. Taxonomy (NCBI): domain Eukaryota; kingdom Metazoa; phylum Chordata; class Aves; order Procellariiformes; family Diomedeidae; genus Phoebastria; species Phoebastria nigripes. The sequence continues at coordinate 77,123 of JAYKAV010000476.1, read as the reverse complement.
CTTGAAAACCAACCATTTTTGCTCCTTCACCCCTCTTCTTTCCAGGACTATATCCCATGGCATACTTTGAAGCCAGTCCCTGAACAGACCAATGTCTGCTCTCCTGAAGTTCAGGGTTGTAATCCTGATTTTTACCCTGCTCCCTCCTCTGAGGATCCTGAAGTCCGGCATCTCATGGTCACTACAGCCAAGGTTGCCTCCAACCTTCACATCCCTGACCTCGTTTGCAAGTATTAGGCCCAGTAGAGCACCTCCGCTCATGAGCTTCTCAATCACTGATGTCAGGAAGCGATCATCAATGCACTCCAGAAGGCTCCTGGATTGCTTGCGCTATGCTGTGTTGCCCTTCCACTGTTTTGAAATTATTTTAGATGATGTGCTTCACTTGACTTATTAAAATAACTGAAAGGCTTAWAATATTAAAAAATAATTGAAGATGAAATCAATAATGAGAAACCACTACCCTTTGATCTCTTAAGTGAGAAAGTAGGACATAAATCTGACCCATCTGTGTGCCAGAATATGTTTAAGTTTTTTTGAAAATAATTGCAATGGGATATTTTGGCTTTTAAAACCATGAGAATGAATCCGTTTGGGCCAACATTATAATGTTTCTGGAATTTGCTTTTTATAAATTATTTCAGGGCAGGAGGTGAGCATGAACAGGGAGGAAATGGTTTCAGAGTAGTAGGGGAGCAATAAGAAATCTTGGTGTCCRAAGGCCAAAACACAGAGACAGGTCATGGGTGGGCCAGCTTTCTACTCTCCACCGTCCTCACAGGGAAGAAATAATCCCCATTCTCTCACTAAGTCCACAAAAGCCAGATTCCCAAGGAGTGTTAACAGGAGGGCTCGGGATTAGGACAAGACAAGTAGGGAAATAGTGGCCTCTGCAGTCTTGCCTTTTCCCAGACTGAGAGAGGTCAATAAGATGCAGCCACTGGTAAGTCTGCACTAAACTTTCTGTTATTTTATTTCAYTTTTTTAGTGGCATTGAGACAGAACCATCTGAGGTAGCTCTGAACTAATTTTGATGGAGATTCTGCTTATAGCAGGACTGCTCTTCTGAAAAGATGAACAGAGGCCTGCAGGAGAGGTACAGTTTACTTTCTATTTAYGTGCAATTGAAAAACTCTTCGTGTGGAATGCTACAATAATTCATTTGTAAACTTAAGAATTTATGTTAAAAGACTTCCTTGGTTTTGGTTTATGTAGCAGGTTTCTTTATAACACATTGACAAGTAATTTTCCATTTAGAATAAGAGTTGTATTTCAAATCAGGAAGATACTGTTGAGAACAGAAAGCAAAATTGTAAGTGGGGCATATAAAAATAATGGTAAAACTAACAGTTTCAATGCAGAACAAAAAAAATGCTAGAGATTTTGCAAGGAGATAGGTCCATGAATAACATTTTTTTGTTTTGATAGAGCTGTTGCCAAAAACAACAACAAAAAGTTCTGGAAAAGCCTTGTTAAATGATTTAGCCCATTCCTCGAATCCCTGCCAGTGCAGGATTATTCCTCAGAGTACATTCTCCACTGTCTTGTCCAAGCTCGACTGCATATGACTCAAGCAATGGGTTTCCACCACTTCTCTTGGGAGATATTTCTACAGTCTAACAGAACACATTATTAGGAAATTTTGCTAAATGTTCCTTCAGCCAGTTTTAACCCATTAATTTTATTGACATGCTACTGGGTTCACCATAACTAGCACATCTTTCTTGCTAGTTTTCCRGTCTTCAGTTATTTGTAGATGACTAGAGCACCCTCTCTTTCCTCYTAGTCTTCACTGAGCTTAGGTAGCATACCAGTGTTAAGATCCTTTCTTTTTTCACTCTTCTTTTCAGGACAGTTTCTGCAGTCATTTTCATTGCTTTGCTATAAATTACGGCCAGTTTGTTGACTTTCTTTGATATCCTAGTTCTTTTCCTTCCCATTTCTGTGCTTGTCTCATTTCACCTGAATGGGACTAGTATCAGATTTCAATTACAGCAATGAGTACTTCTGACTAGCTCAGTCAACTTTTCTCTTTCCTGCTGAAGAGAGCTGTTAAGACATCTATAATATGTTCTGAAAGACTGAGACAGGTTGGCATTTCACTTGCAAAATGTTCTATGCTGTTGGCAGAAATAAGGGTTATTATTAAAAATAAAATGGCATTTAATATTTTACATTTCACGATTTCACATTTCAAGTGCTTTTAATTATTTTCTGTTGCAGGAGACATTAAAACTATGAATGAAACCTTCTTTCTACCTGGATCTAAAATGTTCCCCCTCACTTAATTATCTGCTTATGGTGTGCAGCCAGGGGACTTTTCCTTGGTCTGTCAGGCTTGGGGGGATAGGAAGGGATCATATTAATTTGGCAATAATTTGTTTCTTCTCTGTTTTATAATACGCTGCAATAGAATACTCTCAGGTGATGTGTCCAGAGACATGTTCCTTGAAGGATGGCTCAGGTTTTCTCAGACAGCTGTCTTTCCAAAGGCCTTCTGGATGTACCAAAAATGAACCCCACTGGGTTCAGGATTCAACAGCCAATTTAGCCACTGTAGAGAAGCTGTATGACTTACACTTTCAAAGAGTTTTCTCATTCATCCCTTAGAAATTATATTTATGTGACATCTCTTAATGGATCTTTGTCCTCTCACTCTTCTTTCAGCCACCATCTTGACATCTGCTGACTGGTTCCTCAGCACCTCTCATGTGAAAGGCATTTCATTTCTTTGTAAGAAGCTGTGGAAAGATATCTTAAATTTAAGATGAAAATATGTTTGGTTTTGGAGTTCTTATGTGTAAAATGTAATAACAATTTGAATTTCTGCAACTTTCAGATACAATGCACAATGGAACGTATAATTCCATGAGTAGTTAATTCATTATTGAATTAAAAAAATGTGTGTTTTTTGCTTTTAATGGAGAGAAATATAGAAAGGCAGAGCCTTATTTTCTGCATATGCTATGCTGTGTTAATCAGGTAGACACATTCTAACACTTACAGAGCTTTTTTTTTTTTTTTTTAGTGTAAAGGGCTGTACTGAAAACAGAGGAGCCAAGCAAGGGAGAAACAATGGCATGTCATGTCTTCAGAAAATGCAAAGAAATAACACTTGAATGACGGCATTTGGGTGGAGAATGTAATCAATACTGTTTCACCTAATACTTGAAAACATTGCCATGTGGTGATTACCAGCAAAGCTCAAGAGTCATTGAGAAGGAAAACCTGCTCAGTCATCTAATTTATGAACTATGCTTTGTAATCCATAGAGGCAATGCTTTCCATATACTGTGCCTTCCTTTTGTTTCTGGCTGCTACCTGTCCTTTCGTAAGTGTTAAAGCCCCATTAACTTCATGTATATTTCTTCCTCATGAACTCCTGCAAAGGGGATCATGAATAGGAGATGACCTGCTAATAGGGTGTGTGAAGCTGTCTTGCTATTGAAATATGAGACTTAGTCTGAAAACCATTAAGAGGCTATTTTCTAGTCCTTTCTCTCACAACGAATATTTGTCATGTTCAGTAAGTTTCTCTGTATATGTTTATTCTTAAATGTTTCAACCAAGGGAGCTTCTAACAGTTTCCTTGAAGGATTTTTTCTATAATGCAGTGAACTTCGGGTGCTCATTCTTAATTTTATCCCATTCTAATTTACAAGTTCCTTTTGAGGTCCTCGTTACTTCCTTTTCTTCATTGKGCTTCTGTTATTATTTAAATGTGTGTTGTTGCTGTTTTTTAATCCTTGTCCTACCCTATTCTCATTTCCTAACTCTGTGTTGGTTTGTGATGTGCAGGAACACACAACTGACTCTTTCAGTCTTGCTTCATTACGAAGTTTGAATGGAAGGTAGAAGAGCATTAGTCCAGCCAAATACTTGTCCCACCTGCACTCAGACTGTGCTTTTTCTAGACCGAAGCACAGATCTTACTTTCCACGCTTACAAGTTTACAGTATCCTGCTACCCCTTGGCACTAATTCCTATCCTGAATATGGACCTTTTTACTTGCAGAGTATCCTGTGGACCTCAGAAGGGGTTTCTGGAGGAATAAGGAGTAGTTCCTAAGGATACAGCTGTAGACTCAGAACCCTGACTGTAAGGTTTTTTGGGCAATGTCCTTGTCTTTTGTTTAACTATAGTATTAAGAACACATACAGTGCTTTATAAGCAGGAATAAAATGTTGTGAATCCCTAATCAGAACTGCTAATCACAGCTTTTAAATGTGTTTATACAGAAACACTAGGCCACTTTCCACAGTAATTTAAATCTTTTACAGCCTCACTAGATTTAACAGAAATAGGCGAGTAGGGTAAGAATAAAAGAGGTTGGGATTTGTCTCCAGAGAATAAAATCCAGCTCCGGCATTTGAGGCTATGCTATAAAACACTTGTTCAGTTAAGACTGACAAACTTACTGAAGATTTGCATCGTAAAAATTACAAACAGGAAGAGATGCTAGAAACACAAGCATTTTTTCACAGATGTCAGTCTCAAAAGCAGTATCACTGACACAGCCACTGAAAGATGTGTCAAAATGAAGAACAGGTGAAAAAGTAACATCTATGGTCTGACAAAGTAAAGTACTTGACTAATCAAGTCAAAGATGGAAGCAATTTCAATTGCTGATTATTATTATGATATGGATGATTTCCATAGATGCTAAAGACCTAGAGCGGATCCTATTTTTATTAGGCWGTCTACAGCCTAATACAGTCTTTTAGAAAGACGCTGAAAGGATAAGCCTCACCAATTGTGTATAATTGCCAGAAAGGAAAAAATATGTCCCTGGACTATTTGCAATCATGTCATGTGATTACCCATGCTGCAGTACATTCACTTTGATAATCTGGACTCAGTGAATCTTCCTAAGTCTACTGTTTACTCTACTGGAGTAATAATTCCATAGGTTTCCTTAGTGTTTGCCACTTCCATTAACCTCAGCGACAGCAGGCACGCTGACTCTTTTCTCATGGATTTATATGGATTTGTATCACTCTCTTCACCTCCTGTAGGTAAGTAGAATCGAAGAATTACCTTCTCCAATGTCATAACAGTATGTTACCAACTGTGATCTTTATTTTATTCTCCTTATCAGTTATTCTGAATTATCCTGCCCTCTCCTCTCCCCAGATTTTGAAAAGGGCTCCCATAAAAGCAGCAAGTTAMTGGAATATGTAGCTCCCAGAAACTTTAAAACAAGCAATTGGAGTGTTATTAACTTGTGCAGATACGTGGGTGATGTGGAAGGACATTATCCTGGGATCTAAACCCTGGTGAACATGCTATTTTAAGGGAGTTATGAGTGACAAGGAGTCACAGTATTTGCTCTATTCAAGGAAAAACAGTAGTGGTTTRACTTCAGTCTCATTGTCTCTAGTTTCTTATGCAAGGAAGCATAGTTTTACCTAATATTTGCAGTTTTTAAAATTATTTTTCTCATGTAATTGAGCATCTCTCTTTTTGGTCCCACTGTTATGTTTGGATTACTGTATCTGGCACAATTCCTTATGACCCAGCTCAGCCTTCAGATATACAGGCACAGATCCCAGTGAAGTCAATGGGAGCTGCACTTGGATATTTGAGAGCGGGTTTGGGGCCTTTAGCCTTAACACAAACAAATATGTTATAAATTATTTTTAAATTATATTAGCAAAGAACTAGCATTTCCCCAGTGCAGTTTATTCTATTTGTTCTGTATCAATCATTAATTTTTTGAGGAAATGTTTACAAGTGAAGTCACATATCGTATCTGATTAGCTGAAATACAAATATGAAAGATAACTGGCTTGGAATTAGGTAGCAGAGACTAAAAGTGCCTTTAGGAATTCAATCAAATTTATGCTTTTGTATGTGGAGAACAATTTAGCTTTAAAATTTGTGGTACATGTAATAAATCAAATTAAATTTTCAAAGACCCCTTTGTTTAGCATGGGTTTTTAAATACAGCATAAGCTATTTCTTCCTCTACCTGTAAAAAATGTAAATTATTCATTTACCTGTATTCAGTGACCTGTAGATGAACCTTCCCAAACCACAGATGACCTGCTACAGCACAAATAATAATAGTCCATTACTAGGCTGTGTGCACAAGTGTCTAAATTAATCCTTCACAACTGTAATTACAGGTAATGTTACATTTAATTTGGCTGCAGCAGATGATTTTTTGGTAAATATGACATTTTGATCACTCTGAGAAAAATCCTTAAATTGGAGCTTTCTGATATTAGAGAATCAAAAGGYTTATAAGGGATCTTCTTTGTATGCTTTGGGTCTGATTCTCAGAGCAATTCTGTGGCCCTCACCTCTGGTATGTAGGATCTATTTTAAGTTACTGTCATTAGATTCTTCTTCTGTTTTTCATTACACACAATACTAATACATTCCCAGAGGTTCAAATAATTTTCCCCTACATGCCACTTAACTCTTTAAAAAATATTTCTCTTTTATCACTTATATTCTTCAATTTTCTCAATTAGTTCCTGAGAAAAGAAAGTAAATAAAATCCCTCCCATGTTTACTTTCTCTATGGGGCGAAAGGAAGTTTGGTTGTTTTCATTTCTTTGTCTTTAATGTATGTGAAAAAAACTCCAGAGATATGAAATTGGCAATACTATGGACCTTTGTTGACTGACTGGAGGCTTCTGGAGGAGGGAAAATACTACAAAACTTAGATGTGAATGATTGTGTTGCAGCTGTATTCAGAGAAAATACAAATTATTCTGATTTACTGATGAAAAACTAAATTAGGTCATATAAAATTGGAAATCAGCTACTGTAGCTTAATGATTTTACTCTTGCAACCGTTTCTCATATTCATGTTTCAACTATTTAACATGATGTGGACCCCCTTCACACTGCCTCAGGTGGCAGCTATGTTCAAGCCTACAAGATGTGAGTAGGGCTGTGTTCATGTCCCTACCTCCTCGGTTTCCAGTACTATTGCATCAAAATTTATTAGCATATATGCATGTCTCTCCCTCTCTTCTCCCTCTTCACTATAAAGCTTTAGCATCAACTTTAAACAGCTCATCCTTTGACTTCCCAATACAGAGCCTGGAAGCTAAACACATGTAGTTGTGCCATATTATTTTGGGGAAGTCTTTATAATATGTCAATGGAATGGGTGTAATGATTCCTACACAGGTTGTAAAGATATTGTCAGTTTACTCTTTATACCTTTTGAGAGCTCTGGAGGAGACACAATCGCAGATTTTTGTATATCACCTGTGGTATTTTGAGATGTGACTGGTAACGGGAGGCATCCTCACTTCCAGCTGCTAAATAAGACARCTTTTCCAAGTTGCTGCAGTTTCATTTTAAGCATACAGTGAATCACATTTGGAAAAAGTCACAATTTGGAGAGGAATTGACCTGCAAGGTAGTCCTTCTGATAACTATGGAACAGTACAATAAAGCTTGCATTATACATGCTAAATGCTAAGCATTATTATTCTGTAGCCCGCTTTGCTTCTGCTACAGCAATGAATCAACTCTCTAGTCTGCAACACCACCTTCAAGTAGTAGTGAGATAACTGACTGCTTTTCAGTTCAACACTAAAAAGCATCGCTGTTGACTTCTATGTCTTTTCAGTTATACCATTTTTCCTAGCACACTTGAATGTGCAAGTCTGTAAGTTGTTATTTACCAGTTTACTCTGAGTGCCACCCGGCCCGGCAATTATGTGTCTTATTATAATTTTAAGTTATTTAGTTTTAAAGGATAAATTTTTTTGAAACCTTAAAATATGAAAGCATTATATTCACTTAGAAGACCACTGACCCGTATCTTGTCATGGAATTATTACAGAATACTGGCCATAGGACAGCTTAACCAGAAATCTACTTACCTGCTTGCACTCGTGGTATCTACCTCCTGTTGATATCCAGTTCAGTACTACGTAGTGTTGATAATTTTTTTTTCATCTGATTAGGAGACATGAGTAGATTCACTTCCCTCCCCTTTCCTTTCAGCCAAGGTTTTTGTAGTCTGTGGGCTGCCTAAGTTGACACAGACCACATGGAAAAAGTACGTAGCATTAAATTCCTTAAACACTGGAGACTGACAAGCACAACTGAAAGGAATTAAATAGATGGATCCATTAGAAGTTATTAAGAGAGAATTCTTCTGTCTTATTTGTCTTCCCTCCTCCTCTGAATATTAATATGCTTTTTTAAATGGCAGGAAAAGCAATGCAGAAAGCATAAGAATCAATCCACATGTCAAAACAAAATAGCCAGGGTATCTACAGGTTTCTGGGATCTGGCAAAAGATCCAAGAGTTTCTGCAGGCTTCTGGGGTCTGAACAGATGCCTGGACTATTTTGTACTAATATATTTGGAAAAGACTCAAGTCACATAGGTGGCCCAATGAGTGTGAGCCATGTTGAGTACATTTTAAATCCTTGCGCTCTATCATCTCAGTTGTCGGTTTCTTTTATCCTGTATGCTTTCAGGGATCTAATATATGCTGCAGATTGACTGCCGCTTGAGAATTCAGCATAGGTGTCTCAGTCTGTCATTAAAACAAGTCAGCTGAATGAAGGCCGGATATTTTTGGCAAATGGTAGTATACTTGCTAACTTCTTTGTTTGGACAGTTAATTAGAATCAAAGCACAGCTAATTTAGTAGAATTGTCAGTAGTAGGATGACTGTCCTTATCATAAGCCATCTGCRTAACCCATATATCATTTGGTCATAAGAGACACAAAGGAGTGGCTTGTAGATGTTATCTTTACTGATGGGATGCCAAGGTATGTAAAAAAAAAAAAAAATGATAGCTCTCTGGATCCTTAGTATTAGATTTCAAAAACCACAGGAAATTCAAACAGCCCTCTGAGAGAAGGAGATATTTTTTTCCTTAGGATATCTATTACATTTTGGGTTTGTGTAGCTGGGTAGCTACCCAAGGAACAATAAAATGTAGCCAAAGGACCTAATAAGTCAAAATTATCATGTGAGTGCTGCCACAATTCATTTTTATTTGTTGTATAAAGTGCACGTGGTGACTTATTCCACCATTGGAAACTCTTGCTTAAGATCTCAAAATTTAGATCTGTCTTTCCAAGCCATCAGCATTTGACCCAAGCCCGCTGCCGTTAAGAAAAGTCAGAGTGGCAGACCTGAGCTACCTTCCTTGGGTATCCCAAGTTGGGACCCTAAGGTCTGTTTAGACGTCCAGGTGGCTCCGTTTGCAGAAGTGCCGAGCTCCAAGCAGCCTTTCGTGGCGAGCTTTGGACCAGGCTCAGGTACAGAGCTTTGATTTAGAAATTGTCAGCTGAGCAGAAGTCAGCACTGGCCACCGAGGGTGCTGCCTTCCAGCCCGGTGCTCGGGAAGGGCCACGGGGCCACACAGCTGCCTGGCCAAAACTGCAGCTGCTGAAACGCTGTAGATTCTTGATCTTGGACCGACGGAGCAGCTCTGGTGTTCCTTGAGGAGCTGAGCCTTTTGGGAGGTGAAACTCTGTAATCCAAAGGAACTGGTAGTTACAAAAAAAAAGGAGATTACTACCAGAACACCTATTGATGAAAGACTGTTACAGGGATACTGGCAGCTTTTGGAAAGCATTCCTGGTTGTGTTTTTAATAACATTGGCCTACAGAATGAGAATGTGTACTCTGCTGAGTTGTAATAACACTTAGGAATGTACTAGCCCACAAACTGAACATCGTAAAACTGTTGTTTTCACATTTTCCTAATAAAATGCCATGGCATTGTAAATCTGTTTTTATTTTATTTGTAATGGCAGAAATGTGTTTATCATAAAATCAAATCCTCTTTCAAAATGTAGGCCATAGGACAGTGATTTAATTCATCCTGTTCAGGATCATGGTTTGCATCACTCCAGTCCGAACAAAAAATTGCAGTATACTACTTAAAATCTTTTACTTTCAAAACGCATCATAAAATTCAATGCACGTTCAGGTCTCTGCTAACACTGCAGTTTGTGGTGAGCTGAGTCAGAAACATATAAAGCAGTTAAATGACAACACGTGGAGTAAAGCACGACTATCTGGAATATTTGTGACAGGGGCCAGGTGTGAAATGGCAAACAGAACTGATAAGTCATGATATAATTAAACGTGTTCAAGCTTCAGCTTATCAAAGTTTCCTTTCATCCAAAGTGCCAAACACCCAGGTACCTATTAATTAAGTTTGAAATTATGCTTCAGTCTACAAATCATGAGGTTGTAATAATTGAKTTCCTCCTCTTTTGTGATACAAGTATGTACGAGCACTGTATCTTTATAGCAATATAAATGTGCGTGTATTTGCAATGAAGAAATTCATGTGATGAGATGTATAAGAGCAGACTTCAATGGCTCAGTTGTATCGAAATTTCACACTCATGTAGAATATTCAGCAATAAAGCATACCAAATCAGGAAAGAACTACAAACTCATCGTGAATTGCAACACAAATGTTCTTTTGTAAATGATGACAAAGAAAGATTTTTGGAAGATAATGGGACTCGCTGTCATATCCAAACAGAAGGTACCATGCAATAAACTATTATTATCTCATTCTCTAGTCCTCCTGGTATGGTGTCTGAAGTACAAAGTGTAGGGGTTTGTGGATATAATGTAAATTGTGACTGGGGAATACTGTAATTGTAACAAAATAGAGCCATAAATATCTGTATTAATAGAACATTTTGATCTGTGCACTTGATTTTTCACTTGAAAGGGCAACAGTTTCATCTTATTCCACTTGAGAGGGCTGATCCCTTCATAATAAGTACCCACTACACTATGAAACATTGAATACCAACATCAAGCAAATACTTTTCGTGGCTCTGCTGTTCCCTTCTGGGAACCACCCAAACCAATTTGAATGGAGAGCTGGAAGTGGGAGAATTATCCCAAAGACAAGAGGAAAAGACCAAACACACTTGAGGAGATCAGAAAAGGAGAAAGCTTAACTAGCCTCTGAGCTGAGGCAGCCTCTCATGTTTTCATTATCTTCTATTCATCTCATATTGCTCTGCCAGAAAGATTAMACTGCAGGATTTTTTTCTAGAATGAGAGGGGCTCTGACGAGATTGCCTCAACCCGTTTAAGAAGCCAAGCATACAAAATACTATTTAGGATACAAACTGAAACATGCTATTGATACAAAATTTATGATAAAATTACATTACAGCAGCTCAATCTGAAAGAATCTATGTTTCTCCTTTGTATAAAACATATTGTACCAGACTCTCAGAGGGGATATGTTTTCATAGCTCATTCACTTTCACAGAGCTACACAAATCTACACCAGGTGAGGATCTTGCCTAATATCGATTTTCTTCATAACATTCCAGCAAGGGATTTAATAGAGGATTAAATGTGTATTTCCTCTCTTACTGCTTACATTGCATTCTCTGTGTGTTCTTAAGATATCTATAGACAACTGAAACAGAGGTTATGCATTGATCAATACTAGAAAGGGAAAAAAGGGAAAAAATCTAGTCAGACAAGGTCAATCAAGGTAGTAGATGCAGCTTTGAGAAATAAGACGTGTTTCAAGGGAGCTCAAAATGGTGTGAATATCCATGGCTTCTAAATCTCTGGGATTGCTTATTCCAAACCATCTTTAAAATGGGGCATTTCACTGTTGAAAGTCTCTAAGCAGAGGATTCAGTCAAACAGGAAGATAGCCCTTGGGTTGAAGAAGATTGCTAAAGAAGAAATTCAGAATTTGTTGTAAAAGTGGCTGAAAATACATCCTTCAAAGTACGAGTTTCCTTTTTTAAAATTTTCCAGTCCTCATATTATGAAAATATCCTGAGGACATTTCAGAAGTGCACAAATCTACCTCTCTAATTCAAGCAGTCTGGTATATAGAAGTTACTCATTATTCAGTGGAAATTATTGGAGGTCTGCCATGGGTAAATTCAGGCAACTGCTTGGGAATAGAGTACGCATGTGGGTGCTTAAAATTAACAGTTTTAGAAAAAAATCTATGACGTCAAATATCTCAGAAATATCTATATCTGCTTGCAAAATCAATGAGGCTGCTTAAATTCCCAATAAACTTCCAACATCTCCCTGGATTTGCTGCAGATTTGGACCTCTCATCATGCACTTGAGTAGCTTAGCAAGAGTTTAAAAGGATGATGGATTATAAGGGATACAATTCAGCTAGGGAATTTAGCCCATAGAGGAAAGAGAGTCCTGAGATCTCAGGACTGTAGTTACCAGGAGGTATATTGAGATACTTTCAAGTCAATTTTAAAGTTTGCAAAAGAATATTTTCTTTATTCAGCTTTAGCTAAACAAAAATCACATTTTAAAGCAGAAAGCTTTTAGGTAAACCATTTTTGTTCAATCAAAACTGCTTATGTCATAAAGTCCAGTTTTTAGTCTGCTTTAGTGACTGGTGAACCTGATGCAATCCTCTGTTCAGTGGCAAAGAATTACAGTGGAAGCAAGTGATAGACCTGTGCGTTTAAAAGACAGACATGTAGAATGGAGGGAGAGAAGCCCCCTTTTGCAGGGCTTGAAAGGAGAAATGGACTCGTATTTATCACATCCTTAATAGCTGGAGTTGGATGAGAAAGACAGAGATCCTTTCAACAATTAAAAACACCATGGTGGTAGTAATCCTAGTAGGGCTGACAAGGTATGATAATATTTAGCATCTAACATAGCATGTTGCTTTTAGTGACAGAAAAGCAGAGATGGTTAACAAGCAAAACTAATGGTTCAGTTTTAATAACTGTTAGTTGAACAGACTGTAAGGAATCCAGAAATTAAAGATTAAATTAAAGAGAGGAGTTGACTACAAAAACATGGTACAAGAAGATGGGTGAGTCCATATGTCAGAGTAAAGACAACTGCAGGTCATCTAAGTAATAACAATTGGAATGCCTAAGTAGATACATGTGCTATGATTCTTTAAAAATTCAACCACTTTACCTAGTTTTGCATGTCTGCTAGGAAAGATGTTGGGCAGGCAATCTTCTGCATTGATTCTCTGAAGTACTTAGTAGATTCTCCTTTGTCTGCTGACCAGCAATAAGACACAAGGAAATGGAATGAAGCTGCATCAGGGGAAGTTCAGATTGGACATTAGGAAAAGGTTCTTCACTGAGAGGGTTGTCGGTCACTGGAACAGGCTCCCCAGGGAAGTGGTCATGGCACCAAGCCTGTCAAAGTTCAAGGAGTGTCTGGATGATGCTCTTAGTCATACGGTTTAGTGTTAGGTAGTCCTGTGAGGAGCAGGGAGTTGGACTTGATGATCCTTATGTGTCCCTTTCAATTCAAGATATTCTATGAATCTATGATTTTGTTGCATACTTCAGTACGTTGATGCTTCTTCTAAATTGACATCTCTTTCCTTCTCCTTTTTTACCTCTCTGAGCATTCAAATCTAAACTTTTTTCTTCCTGAAAAATTAATTAAATGTTTGGCAACTGTGGCTATACAGAAGTTTACCAGCTGTTAAAGGTCTCTCCTTGATTTAATATTTATGTTTTTCTGTGCCCCACACAAAAGCTCTTTCCCATCATGTCATCTGTTGAATTGAATGGGAAAGCCCTTTCTTCTGGGAAGTCCATGAGAAATTCCTCAGCAAAATTGATTCAGACCATCTGCAAACACCCTCAACAGCCCTTATGCTTTCTATCGATCATAAGATTCCCTTTTGGTGACAGCAGCTGTAGACTTTATTGTAGAGAACTCTAAAGTTCTAAAGAACTAAAGAAAGAAAGAAAGAAAGAAAGAAAAAGAAGGGAAGGAAGGAGGGAAGGAAGGAGGGAAGGAAAGAGGGAAGGAAGGAAGGAAGGAAGGAAGGAAGGAAGGAAGGAAGGGAGGAAAGAAAGAAGGAAGGAAGGAAGGAAGGAAGGAAGGAAGGAAGGAAGGAAGGAAGGAAGGAAGGACAGCCTCTTAGCCCAGAAATAAAGACTTTCTGCAAGATGGGATCATAAACAAAGAGGCTGCTAATGAAAAAGGTTTATACCTAAAGAAAATGTTGACAATTTTAAAATATGAGTGAGCACTAACTAAAGAGGGATTAAAAAATTAAGTGTTCTGATATGGAAAGGAGGYTAATAATAATCAATTTTTAGTTGAAAAAAATAATAGAGTACCTTATAGATGAGGAAATCTGTTTTTTTACTTCCTTCCTAGGGCTAGTCTGAGGTTCGGTATTTTGAAAGCATTCAATAAAGAAATCTAAACTGTAAAAGCAGCTGTAAATAAAGAGATTTTGAAAAGGGAGGAAAATCCAAACTGTAGATGGATCCACATCATAGATATTCTCTATAATCTTATGGGTCTGAATTGCTTCATTTGAGAATAGGCACAGAAGACTGGTTTTTAGATTTTAAAAATGTAGATCATACTGTAGGAGGCTAATTACACCTCAATTTTGTTTTAATACTATGCTGAATTTTCATCATCTCTGTAAACTATGTACTCCTCCCATTGGCTAACTTCCCACCTCATCATCTTAGTATCATTTTTTCCTATCCTTTATTTAGACTTGATTCAAAGTACACTTTGATACACGTAGGCAAATAATTATATTCATAAAGATCATGGGGAAAGTTCAATTGAGCTAGTATTAGGGATTAGCTTTTTAAGTAAAGTATTTTGAAATGGAAAGGACTCTTCCTAAAAGCCAACCTTTATTGCTTATAAAGAGCAACAATTTCCATATGCCAGGGAGAATTCCAAGTGCAAAAGTTCCTGAACTCAGAGTTCACCCTGAGTTTTGTTATGGTGCCCCCTTCTCCCTTGGGTTCAAGAGGAACTGAACCATTGGGCCCCACATCTTCTTCAACTATTTAGAGAGCGGATGGCTCAAAATATGGTACTGGTTTTTGTGCTTTTGATCCAGCTTCTCTATATACATTTTAATTTCTTTAGGTTACAGTCTGTTTAAAGGAGGAGAAATCTGGGTTGTACTTCAAATTTCGTTGGCTGATACTTCATTGCTATAATGGAACATGACTCATGGCATGTTTCAGCCAACAGTTTTAACTATATGCATGAAAGTCTTCTTTAAACACATATTGTGTCCACTACGTCTTTCAGGGTCTTATCTTTTCTGCTCTCACTATTATTTTTCTTTATAGTTTACAAATAGAAGAGATAAAAGAAGATAATGACATTGCAAACATCTTGTGCAAGATGTTATACAGGCTTCTGCTCATTGCCATCCAATGCCAAACTTCCTGGGCACAAACTGCTTTATAATGCAAATTGTGATGAAACACACAATGTAAATACAAGGGAAAAGTCTGGAGAAATAAACCTGTTATTAGAGCTTGCCTTCATATTGCAAACAAGTACTGAGGAGAACAATTTTATCTACCTCAGTGAGACAACTTAAATTAAGAGACACTAGTCAAACTGTTTAAAAGCTGCAGAATCTGAACCTTTTCCAACAAAGTTTATTATTTTTAACATAACTTTCCACAAATCAGCAAAATGCATAAATAATGAAGCTAAATAATCTGGCATTTCACAGAAATGCAGAAACTTTTTAAGAAAAACAGAAAAATTGGGCTCTGGGGTCTTAGGATTTCTCCATTTCTTCACAAACTGTGTCATATGAACTGTTGCTGGTGATTTATCTATTYGTTTTTGGTATTTTCTCTGTCCTGATTGTGATTTCTTACAATTCTCCACCAATACTTTCATTGCTTGAGTAGGTCACTGGAAAACTTACTTTGGAGAATTCTTTGCTTGTGGTTTGATTGAGAGTAGCTTACAGTATTTGATAAGCCCTTTTGATTTAAAATGAGTCACGTGAGATGAATCTCCATACTGGTTAGATACGAATAACTCATAAAAATTTATTTTAATAGGATCATAAAATAGTTCAGGTTGGAAGAAACCTCTGTAGGTCACATGGTCCCAACTCTTACTCAAAGCTTTTTATGCACAAACACTCCTGATCGCAAATTCAAAATGCAGTTTTCATGTCTATACATTTAAAATTATTTTATAAACATGTCTGGAATACAGTCCTGGCCATAACATATGTGCTGATGCACATACTGGCAGTATCACAGTTCAAACAATATAATTTAAACAATCAGATAAATGTTTGTGGAAACTATCTTTTTAAATCTGCTTAGCTCTAGTTACAGCCTTATTTTTCTTCTCTAAAATGTGTAACTTTTTCATTTAAAAAAACTAGTTCAGGAGGGTGAGATTTGTGTCAGAAGAGTAAAATTATTTTTGCTTGAAAAGTGAGATTAAAAATGTATCAAAATATGGAAAGGTTATGCTGACCTGAGCAGTAATAAGTACACAACAACTGATTAGTTCATTTCTGGTTATGCTCCATTTAACTGTTTTCTGCTTGAACCAGCTTTGAAGAACTGCACGAACATGAAAATTCTTAAGACGAGATGGTCATTCACTTAGCTTGCTGTGTCTTCTCCATTTTGTGTGTACCCTTGTGCCCCTCTGCCCTCATTTTAGTTCACTGCTCCCTGACTTCTGCTTTTCATGCCATTTTGCATGCACTGCTAGGAATACAGGAGGGAATGAGAGATAAGAATGATTATCTTCAACAGAATTCCCTGTTCAGTGTTCYTTTTTGACTTCAGTTTTGTTCAGTGAATTTATTTACGGTGGAAGAAGTTGATTGGCAGGTTAATTGAAGAAACCTAAATTTGCAATGCACAGTAGGTAATCAAACACCATTTTCAACCCACCAAGAGTTTCAACCTTCAGGAGAGCACRTTTGTAGAAAGTTAGTATTACCTCTTAGTATAAAAAAGCCAAGCAGTTTCTATAAAAAGCGATAAAAAGACCTGTTTTACTGCAGAATGGTTCAAAACCCATCAATTTTTTATATTTTCATGTTTGAGATCTTTTGGATATTTATTTTAGTTTTTTATCTCAAACAGGCTCAAGCTGGTTGATAAATCTCTTCATTYACCCAGTAACTATTTTAGTTTTGACATTTTAAAACCATTATTTAAACCAACATGAGTGTTTTTTTAAGAATGAGAAGCTTGACATTATATGCAAYATGGGAAAATCCCCTTGCTTTAGGAGAAGACAATCATTTTAGAAATTATTTCAAGTTCCAACTGCTTATATTCAGCATCAGCATCAGTTTATTGGGCTTTGTGTCTAGAAGTTACCTAGGCTTGAGATTTTTCAAAGTAAACAAGATTTCTGAGCTGAAAGCTCTTCTCAGACCTAATGAATTATATTTACTTGCTTTAGTTTTGATAATTTCATCTGAGTTCACTGAGCCCTTGTGGAGGATGATTGTCTGTCACGATGTTTTTTCCCAACAACAAATAGTCACAAAGCTCATGAAACTCCTGGTAGTTTCATGAAAAAATTCCCAAGTCATTAATCATATCTTATTTTACTGACTTTTTTTCTGTCAGCTCTAGTGTATGTGATACAATTCCCTGAGCATGTGATACATCAGCCTGTTCTCTGATTACTTTTCTTCATTTGTTGTACAATAGGACCCAAAGGACCTGAGATCAGAACTACTTTGTCATAAGAGCTGTATGTCCCCATATAAGACACAACCTCCACCAAAAGAGCTTTCACTGTAAGTGATAAAGGCAGCCCAAGGAAATATTTTTATCCCCCATTTTACTTGCGAAGAATGGAGTAGAGGGAGATTAAGTGATTTGGCCAAAGCTCCCCGGGAAATCTGAGTCCAGAAGTCCTCAACTTTCATCCACAAGACTATCTTTCCTCTGCTAGGAAACAGATGTTAAATTGGATGTTAATTTTACCATGGAACTTTTTTTAAGAACTCTGAAAGGCAAATAGTCTCCAAAAATGATTACTTAGCAAGCTACCAGCTCTGCAGTCTTGCATCTCAGAAGTAATTCATTCCATCTTTGCTGGCAGGCTTTAAAAGGCCTTTTGTTTTCGCTCACTGATTAGTATAACAATCGATTTTGAAAGATATGTGGGCTGATAGGGGATATCATTTATTTGTTTCAATGGTAGCTTTTTGCAACAAAATGTATGAAGCTTTTAAGTGTTGCGGATTGAAGCCTCTGATGTCAAAGGTAAACGTTAGGATTATAAATACAGATCCTCTAAAGTATTGTAAGTACTGTAATCAGTAACAGAAATTCGCATCATTCACTTGCCTCCCTTAAAGTGCTGAAGGTTTTTCCTTTTAAAAACCACAGGCACATGTATTATCAGTCAATATTAACAACTGAGCCAAACATGTAACGTGAGTTAATTATATAATGTGTGTTGCATTATATAAAATTTCTGTTTAATGCTAGACTGTAGCACGTTATGGGTTAACTTAGAATGCCACTTGGCCTTCCTCTCCTCCTCTTTTCTGCAATTCAAATCAGTCTTCTGGAAAATTGGCCTCAGTACCAGTGACGTGCTGCTGAACTTACGAGATCTCAAGAATATCCTACCAGATTTCATTCTTTTGTTGTAGAATTGTTTCCATCTGGGGCCTAGATATAAACTTGGAAAATGTAAAGGCTCTTCCCTCTCACCCTGCTTGACTTCAAAACATTGGCAAATAACCTTCCTCGTCAATGCAGTACAGATTGGATTAAAACATTGGAGTAAATTATATTTCTGTGGGTGTAGGAATTAGTGGCATTTATTGAAAGTTTAATGTACTGCCTAACAATCCAAGAAGTAAATATATACTTTAAAATCAAGAGAAAATTAACATTGAACATAACAGAATATGAGAGAATAGTAGATTTGGGAAAGAAATATTAGTCACATGGGGCCAAATCTGCTAAAGAGGACAGTTACACACATTTGCAAGTCCTTCATTTGTGTGCAAAGTCTCAGCGTGTGAGCATAACGCCCTGGCTTGAGTCCACATAGCTGTTTTACTAGGCTGGAGTAGCTAAGCTGGGAACATAAATACTACTAGCTCCTCTACAATCAGCGAAGGCAATGGTGATTATATATCTAAATCTGTACTTCATGCAAAATTAAATTTATGTTCATTTATGTGCAGCCTATTGCTCTATGCCACTATGTCAACTGAAAATGGTTCTGATACAGATGTTATCTATAATAATATTGGTACTAAGCTTATACTGGGGAACTAAGCAAAAAAAGTGTAGGAGGCATAGTTTGCTGGAGGTATGGCAGAAAAGGGGAGCAAGTTACTCCAGTGTTTTCAATGTGGCTGCTTGGCTTGTATTTTCTGGTGTATACAGCAAGCTTTAAGAGCTCATCATTTGATACCACTGTCAAATGTCTCCAGTCTTTCTGCTAGACATTTGTACATAAACTTGTGTGTGTGTGTGTGTTTCTGTACCTTTGCTATTGTTAGCACACCAAGAAACATTCTTATGACTTTTACAATAAAAACCCATTTAATACTGAGAGGCCTTTTACAATGATAACAAGAATTTAAAACATGCTGTCCTAGGCACTCTGAGCTAACAGCCTTTCTTATTTTCTCCACATCTCAGCAGCAGTAACTCTGGAAGTTATGATCTGTATTTGGGCAAAAACCAGTTTTCCTGCTTTTTTTTTATATATATATATATATAATCTATCTGTGTAGTCTCCCCAGTATTCACACCATTTCTAAATGAAAAGGTAATCTCTGCATTCCTGACTGGCAGATATTTGTCATGCTGCTTTTGTCAGTAGCACTGATAGGTTCATGACCAAAAGAAGTCTGCTAAAAATGAACACAAAGACTCCTTCTGTACTCGAGCATACTGACATCTAGTTTCATTAGTGTCCATAACTTATAAGCAAGTGCTCTATGGGTGAAGAGCAGCTGTGCTAGGATCCTTTTCAGAAACACCAGTGATGTTGTCTGCATTATCAAGTAATGCACACCAACAGGAATGGATCTGCTTGTCAGTGCTGAGGACTTGACATCCACACTACACCTGCTCCCTGTGTGGGAAATTGCCTTCCAGCTAGTCTGGTCCGGCAAACTAAAAGCCACTCACAGCTGCAGTGCATTAGGGGCATACCTAGTTCACCATTTTCAAGCATATGTCTATCTGTTCATTGCCTGTTGGTGTAGGCATACTGCTGATGGCCTCAACCATGCTATAAGGTACCTCTAATGTTTTCCAAGGTATAGTCTAACTATGGCTCTTACAGAAGCTGTTTGTAGCCTCTGGTGTTACTCGTCTACAATCTTCCTTCCAGATGTAATGGCTCTTCCATCTTTTATCTACCCAAATATTATTTACTTTGCCTTTGTATGCCTTGAATGTGAAATAATATTCCAGTGAGAGGTATGTGGTCTTTGTTTTTCTAAAGGACGCTTTCCAGAACCTTCATCATGTTTTGAAAAACAAGTGTTATCACTCATTTATTGTTTTGCCCATTTATTTACCTATATAGTAAATCTCATATTCCCTCAGTATGGATAACCTTATAGGTCTGAGTTTTATTCATGTACTTCTTCCTTCCTTCCATGTTAATTTTGTTGATTTTGGCACTGGTGCAGCTAGTCATACTTAGTAACTATCTCATTTGCTTTTATAATAATAAAATGGAGTCTCATTCATCCTCTGCTAGAGGGTTCTCCATTGGCCTTATGGAGAGTGCCTCTGGCTTGCGATACTGCTCTTATCCTCTGTGTCAATGCTATGCGATCACAGCTGGGCCTGGTATTATAGTTCATCAGGTAATATAGTTCATTGCATATGTCACTGCATTGACTTACAGTGCTTGGCAAGGCATGGACTGCTCAGAGTGGGTTATCATGGGCTTTGACTTTTGAGTCTGTATGAATTACAGAGTCACAGCATAATTTAGGTTGGAAGGGACCTCTGGAGGTCACCTGATCCAACCTGCCACTCAAAGCAGGGTCTTTCACTACAGGTTATTTTTCTGGAGTAGGTGGCTTCTTTTGCTCAACAACTTGTTTTTCATTGTTTTTTTTTACCCTCAGAGTTCACTTCTGGAGGTATGAGATCCCAGAGATGAACCTACTCCTAGGGATTTGGGGGATATAGGCACCTAAAACTTTAAGACTGACTCTTCATTTGTAAATCAATTAGAAGCTTTTCTGTGCCTTCCTCTTTTTCTAAGAAAAAGAATGTTGGTTTTTTTTTTAGTGTGGCTTTAGTACCAAGTTCTGTAATAGTTTCATAGTTAACTGTGCAAATTTTTTGCGAAAAACTGAAAGCTATTAAAATATTCCTCAAATAAAACACTGATATTACTGCCAGAAACTAAGCTAACTTATTACTATCTTCCTTTTTTGAAATGTCTGGTTTAAAGATACAGATCAAGAAGATATTTAAACTTTCTCCAGTTGTTTCGTGCATTTCGATTCCAATACTGATGAGACTTTTAACTGCTCAGTTCTTCCACTGAGGGCATATCTTTAATTCATCGTGGTCTCTTGTTCAGAGTTCACTCCTGGACAAAAATTCTGAGAGAGATCAGCTTCATTCAGAGTCTAAATATAATGAATCCTCATTATTTAATATAAGGCCCTTTAATAATACCTTATCAATCTTCTGTGAGTACATTGGAGCTTTTTGAAGGTACAGCTACTCTGAAGCCTTGTTCTTGCTTGGTAAGAACTTGAGCTGATTGATAGTACTGCAGAAGGGAAACTGAAGAGACCCATCCACCTAACAGCATCACTAAAATAACCATAGGAAATAGAGGTAATAGATTTTCTTATCTACTCAGTGCTTTGCTGAGGGGCGTGGGGGAGTCCTAGAAAGATGGAAGTGGCAGCTGCCTGCTCGCTGTCAGCAGTGAGTTGGGGAAAAGGAGCTGAATAAGAGGCCACATCTGTTTGCAAGAGAACCTCTGCCAGTAGATATGTACTTAGCAGGAAATACCTGGTGGCAAGAAAAGTTTAGTTAGAAATGAGAAATCCTTCTGGTATTTTGGACGGATTTAGACAGTAAAGCGAAACCAGTGAAGGAGTCTGCTCTGGCTTCTGAGGTAGCACAAAGTGGCTTGTAGTAGCTCAAGAATCACAGAATCACAGAAGATTCACGCTGGAGTCACTCCATGCCCAAAGCATCCAAGTCAGCTTCAGCCACTTGTCCCTCTGGTTCTGTAAAGTTTAGAAATCTCTGAGGATGGAGACATCACTCTGGGCACTTTTCCAGCATTTGTCCACCCTCACAGTGATTTTTTTTTCCCTTAGTTCCAGCTGCAGCTTCCCTTGTTGCAAGTTGTGAGCATTGCCTCATCTGTACTGTGCACCTCTGAGAAGGATTTGACCCTGCTTTCACTTCTCTGAAGAAAAAGCGTGTTCTGATTTTTCCATTGTGCAGAACACCTGCTGGTATAGAGACCTAGACAAATCCCACAAAACAAATGGCAAAAACTGGAGCACTTCCTGTTTCCTCGCTGAAACTGAACTCAGGAGCAGGGAATGGTGTTGTCACCATAACTAAACCAGCCCATGCTGCAGTTTTGGTATCCAACAACAGGAATCATTCAGGAAGGAGGTGGGGAGAGGTGAGGAGAGGACCTCCCATCTTCACTGGCTTTGGTGAAGATGGAATTTCACCCACAGAAGTGATTACCYAGGCTTGCATCATTTAGGATCCTGTGGAAGACTGTGTTGCAAACTTTGGTTGACAGTACCTGTACGATAGTCCACAAGTAATCTTAAGTCACACTAGGCCATACTGGAGAAAGTTATAAAGCAGTCTTCCACATGACTGACAAGACAGTTTCCTCAGAGCTGAAATTAGAGATCTGGATTTTATTGTACTAGCAGCAGCAACACTCACGAGCAACACAGTTACCAGTGGGGAATTCTTCTTTCTTATGAATGTGTTTACTGTTCCTCGTGTGCCTCTCAAGAAYGCATCAAAAGGTTACAAAGTCTTCTTATTTGAAGAAAAACTTTTCTCTTTCTGGATGAAAGTTTGAAGTTTCAGTAGAACTTAGACAATTACTCTGTATCATGTACATTACATTGTATTTTGTCAAAATTAGAATGGAAGAAAAATRCATATTCAACCTGAAACTTAGACAGAGATATGGCTAATATCATTTTTAAGAGGTGTCATCTCTAGAAACATTTTTACTTTAAAATCCCAATCTAACCACATGTCCAAAATAGCCAACAATTTAGAGATCATCTTATAACAACATCTATGTTTATTCTGAACACTCATTATTTTGAACTTTTAAAGAAATATCTCTCTCCAAGACCAAACTCAATAAAGAGATGTACACTTTGCCATTCTTTGAATATCAAAATCTTTGAGTCTGCTGCAAAAGAGGAGAGGAAGAGTTCCAGGTATTACTGACAAAACTGCCTCCATTTATCTTGACCACAGCAGTGGAACAAACACAGAGTGAAGGAGCCTGTAAGGAAGCCAACAAGTATTTGCCATGACATTACTGTTTAACTTTTTCTTTTAATATGAGATTTTAAATGCATGTTATTATAACTGCTTGGAATGCTGAAACTTTACAATCATCTCAGTTGTGCTGTGGATTTAACACATATTAAAACCAGAATCACAAGTAGCTTTTTTATCCCCTTATGTAAAACTTTAAAAAGGTCTACAATATTACCTAAATAAGCACCTGCAGAGTTATTTGGGATTTTTTACACATTAAAGCATTACCTGAAAAATGTATTTTTTTCAATGTGAAACACAAGCCAACAGAAATTATATTTGGTCCACAAGTCCCTGTCAAATTTGCATAACTTTTTTCACTATCTTTCCAGGATTAAGCTGTTAATGAAACATACGGTGCTGGAGTGCATAATATACATATGCAAAACCAGAGACTAATGGCAGTAATTTTCAAAACCATCTTAGAATGGGATGCAGGACTTGATGTTTTAGAGCCTATAACACTTCCGCAAATTAAAACTATTCCTCTAAGTTAATTTTTAAATTTTTGAAAAAGTTCTCTTCAGAACTAAAACGTAAGAATCAAATAAGTATTTCCCCACCTGTTGAATTAGTAATTACATCCATACCCTGAAATCAGTGTAATACATAAGTTAATACATCAAAGCTGCTGCCCACGCTTATAGACAACAGTGTATTTTACATGATAAATCATTGACTTGTTGGAAATATTTTCTTCCAGTGAAAAGAAGACATACTTTTTCCATTCAGAATTCAGAGCTTTTTGAAAGCTGAAGGTAAGATATATTTTTTTGGAAATGCACTTGCTGATATTTTTTAAATTAGGCTTTAAAATAAGAAATAATTGAAATCTCTGTAAATCTTACTTAGATGAAACCTGGAGAGAAATAGGAATAGGTTCCAGAAATTCATGCTATTTCTAATCATCTGTTGTAAATTTTCTGGGTCTAGTCCAAATGAAAACTGAAACAACACAAACATAAATCTGATCTGAAATGGATACAGTAAAAATTTTGCAAGATGCATTCTCAGAAAACTACCAGACCAGTTTTTCTGAGACCAAATATCTTCTGAAGATACAAATAGGCATCCATTTGTGTGAATGCTTCCCTGAAACAAAGCCCTGAATACGTCAAAAGTTGTCTACTCTGCATTTCTATTTAGGGGACACTTGCACCATTAAGCATTTCAAACCTCAAGGAGGAAGGATTCATCCACGTTCTCTTCAGCAGAATGTGAAGAGATTTCCCATTACTTGTGCTATAGATTTTATATAATCTATTGTTGCTTTGTTAAAGTAATTATTAGGAGTGCRTGCCTGGGAGGAACTATGTGGGTTATTAAAAGCAGTTCCTGTAATTATACACATTGAGTCTCTATAATCTCCTTCTCAGAAACTACTTGTTAGAAGTAGCTAGTTACTTGCTCGTCACTATTCTGACTGAATATCATCTCAATGGATGAAGAGGCAGACGAAATATTCTGTAAGCAGCTGGGAGAAGTCTCACAATCGCTAGACCTTGTTCTCATGGGGGACTTCAAACTACCAGATATCTGCTGGAAATACAATACAGCAGAGAGGAAACAGTCTAGGAGGTTCCTGGAGTGTGTGGAAGATAACTTCCTGACACAGCTGGTGAGGGAGCCAACTAGGGAAGGCACCCTGCTGGACATGTTGGTTGCGAACAGAGAAGGACTTGTTGGTGATGTGATGGTTGGAGGCCATCTTGGGCACAGCGATCATGAAATGATAGGGTTTTGGATTGTCGGAGAAGTAAGGAGGGGGGTCAGCAGAAGTGCTACCTTGGACTTCTGGAGGGCAGACTTTGGCCTGTTTAGGGGCCTGGTTGACAGAGTCCCTTSGGAGGCAGTCCTGAAGGGCAGAGGAGTCCAGGAAGGCTGGACATTCTTCAAGAAGGAAATCTTCAAGGTGCAGGAGCAGGCCATCCCCATGTGCCAAAAGATAAGCCGGCGGGGAAGAAGACTGGCCTGGCTGAACAGAGAGCTTTGGCTGGAACTCAGGAAAAAAAAAGAGAGTTTAYGACCTTTGGAAGAAGGGACAGGCAACTCAGGAGGACTACAAAGATGTCGTGAGGTTATACAGGGAGAAAAWTAGAAGGGCCAAAGCCCAACTAGAACCTAATCTGGCTACTGCCGTAAAAGACAATAAGAAATGTTTCTATAAATACATTAGCAACAAAAGGAGGGCTAAGGAGAATCTCCATCCTTTATGGGATGCGGGGGGAAACACAGTGGCAAAGGCTGAGGAAAAGGCTGAGGTACTTAATGTCTTCTTTGCCTCTCTCTTTACTAGTAAGACCAGTTGTTCTCGGGGTACCCAGCCCCCTGAGCTGGAAGACAGGGACAGGGAGCACAATGGAGCCCCCATAACCCAAGGGGAAACGGTTAGCAACCTGCTACACTGCTTAGACACACACAAGTCTATGGAGCCGGATGGGATCCACCCAAGGGTGCTGAGGGAGCTGGTGGAAGTGCTCACCGAGCCACTTCCCATCATTTATCAGCAGTCCTGGCTAACCAGGGAGGTCCCAGTTGACTGGAGGTTAGCAAATGTGATGCCCATCTACAGGAAGGACCAGAAGGAGGATCTGGGGAGCTACAGGCCTGTCAGTCTGACCTCAGTGCTGGGGAATRTTATGGAGCAGATCATCCTGAGTGCCATCATGCAGCATGTACAGGACAACCAGGTGATCAGGCCCAGTCAGCATGGGTTTATGAAAGGCAGGTCCTGCTTGACTAACCCGATCTCCTTCTCTGACAAGGTGACCCRCTTAGTGGATGAGGGAAAGGCTGTGGCTGTTGTCTACCTAGACTTTAGTAAAGCCTTTGATGCTGTTTCCCACATCATTCTCCTGGAGAAACTGGCTGCTCATGGCTTGGATGGGCACACTCTTTGCTGGGTAAAAGACTGGCTGGATGACCGGGCCCAAAGAGTTGTGGCGAATGGAGTTAAATCCAGTTGGTGGCTGGTCACAAGTGGTGCTCCCCAGGGCTCAGTATTGGGGCCAGTTCTGTTTAATATCTTTATCAATGATCTGGATGAGGGGATCRAGTGTACCCTCAGTAAGTTTGCAGACGACACCAAGTTGGGCAGGAGTGTTGACCTGCTTCTGGGTAGGAAGGCTCTGCAGAGGGATCTGGACAGGCTGGATCAATGGGCCGAGGCCAACTGCATGAGATTCAACAAGGCCAAGTGCTGACTCCTGCACTTGGGTCACAACAACCCCTATGCAATGCTACATGCTTGGGGAAGAGTGGCTGGAAAGCTGCCTGTCGGAAAAGGACCTGGGGGTGTTGGTBGACAGCYGKCTGAAKWTGAGCYGRCAGTGTGCCCAGGTGGCCAAGAAGGCCAAYAGCATCCTGGCTTGTATCAGAAATAGTGTGGCCAGCAGGAGTAGGGAAGTGATCGTCCCCCTGTACTCAGCACTGGTGAGGCCGCACCTCAAATACTGTGTTCAGTTTTGGGTCCCTCACTACAAGAAGGACATTGAGGTGCTGGAGCACGTCCAAAGAAGRGCAAYGAAGCTGGTGAAGGGTCTGGAGAACAAGTCTTATGAGGAGCGGCTGAGGGAACTGGGACTGTTCAGTCTAGAGAAAAGGAGGCTGAGGGGAGACCTTATCGCGCTCTACAACTACCTGAAAGGAGGYTGTAGCAAGGTAGGTGTCGGTCTCTTCTCCCAAGTAACAAGCGATAGGACAAGAGGAAATGGCCTCAAGTTGCGCCAGGGGAGGTTTAGATTGGATATTAGGAAAAATTTCTTCACTGAAAGGGTTGTCAAGCATTGGAACAGGCTGCCCAGGGAAGCGGTGGAGTCACCATCCCTGGAGGTATTTCAAAGATGTGTCGATGTGGTGCTTAGGGACATGGTTTAGTGGTGGACTTGGCAGTGTGAGGTTAATGGCTGGACTTGATGATCTTAAAGGTCTTTTCCAGCCTAAACGATTCCATGATTCTATGATTCAAAGCCTTCTACTTTGTAGGTTAGGAACCTTCTAATTTCCAGGCTGACTTGGTTTGAGAAGACTTTTTTATTCTAATGTTCTCCTTTAGCTTGAATAGCTCTGTCTGTTTCTGTTCATCCTGACGTACTTCAAATATACTTTGGCTTAGCTACATATAGACAGCATTCATTAACCTTCCTAGCCTTGCTAGGAAGCAAGCTAAGCACATACAGGGTTACCTATGCAGCCTTTTGCAGACAGACCCAAGGTTGCTCTGCTTGTCTTCTGAGCTGGCTGAGGGTGAGGCGTCTTTGAAGTCAAAGCAGTGAAGCTGTATGAAGCTGCTCTATGCCAGGGTTTGCAAGCCTGGCTGTATAAACTCCGACATGGTGCTGCACTCCTGTGGCTTTTGGATTGGATTTGGTGTGCATCCAGTCAGCTTGGTGGGGGCAGAGGGAGCTTGGGACTATCTACGAAAGGTAGAAGTGTGGTATACACACGTATATGTTTAGACATATTTCTAGCTCAGAAACATACCTTTTCTAAGGAAAGATCTCCATTCCCCAGTATTTCTAGTAGTCCTTCACTCTACCTGTTCCATTTTGCATTCTTGTCTTACAAATGTATGCCATACATAGCATTAATGGTCTTGCTAATCGTATTTCAGTGTTATGGGATTATTACTTTTAGCCATGATGTCGCATTGCAATGTCATTGCATCGTAAAAAATCATACCACTACTTTGAGAACAGGGATGTGATTGGATCAGTAAAGCTCCACATATTACTGTTAAATATGAAAAAAATTTTGCTAGYGGACTCAGGAACAAGTTTCTAAAAGTAATTTCTTGTCTAATCTCTAGGATAAATGGTAAATATCCCCACCGGGCAGCTACTAGACAAAACCTGAGGAAGTTCTACACATTTGTTCAGAATATCATTGGGAATCTTAAATCCAGATTGGAAAGCTCCAAATGTTATGAAATAGTATATTAAAGAGTATTACGCTACTAAAAGAAACTGACCAACCTGCAGCTTATACAGCATCTTTCACGTTAGTATTTTAATGCTAACTCTACAAATAGACCACTTTGATTCAGTACAGACTTTCACCTGGCTCTGTGTGTTGGAAATGGGAAGGGCAGAGAATCTTTTTATTAGTAAGAAATAGCCCTTAAAGATAAAATACTGCCAGCTCTTAGACACCCATAACTCCTTTCTATTAGATACTATTCCAYGTTCTTTTAAGTTGATGGGAATTTTGCCACGTTGTTTGGTAGAAACAGAATTGAGCCCATGGTCAAGCATTCACACGTGTGCAGGAAGCATAAATATTCTCTGGGTAATCTCAAGTGCTGTGACTCTCTGTTAAATCCTCATGTGAGTACAAAAGAAATSTAGAAAAAAATCCCGAAGTATTTTATCCATTAAACCTGACTTATCTCTTCAAGTTTGCCTTTAATATGCTATGCTTTGAAACTTAATTTACTGTATATATTTTATATTGTTTCTCTGATTTATATGTCTAAACCTTTAGTATAAAATAGAATAACAAATCTTAGAATAGTTGATCATGCTGAAGTTACATTGCAGTTTATGATATGGAAAGCTGTAAATAGTGAAGTTCTGATTAAGATTTAAATGCTAATTAGGTACAGTGATTTGGAAACTGCCCTTTGGTACTGAAATACATAAGAAACTCTTCATATTTCAGAACATATACAAAGACTATTAAAAGCAATGAAAATCAGATAAGTCAATTTTTCTCATTCCCTGAAGAAGTGGCAAATTACTTGAATCAAAAATGTATAATAATCTACAGAATTGTTTATTCTAAAATTTAGGACACACTGGCAAAAATATTTACGCAGGCGGCTCACATTCAAGTTCTGTTGGCAAGGTTTTTTTAAAGGTGGAAATCAGCACATGAGTCAGAACAAATGGTTGTTGGTTCTTTTATTGGCTTTTTATTTTATTTCATGAAGATGGAAAGCAAGTTTTGTTTGGGCAAGCACACTGTTAAATTTCATTAAGATATGTGTTCTTAAATCTTCATTGCGATCACTATCCTGGGTAACAAGCAGTAGAAACTGACACATTTCCAATTAAACCAATCATAGGAAGAAGCCAAATCATGGCCCATTGTTAGCTAGATCAAGACACAGAAGAGTGGAAGACAGGTATTTAAGCAGCAGGCCACAAATTTATTATTAAATTCCATGAGGAACCATCCATTCACCCTGTCTCACATACCAGACGTTTATCTGGGTCCACTGTGTGTTTGCTGGGTTCCCATTCTTGATCTACTAGCTTAAGGTAGACTCTCTTCATATTTGTCTCTAGGACTCGGCTGATGTCTGACTGATGGAGACCCATGCAGCTGTAACTGAAGGGAGGAAGAACACTGAGCCAAGGGGAATATCTGCTTTGTGAAAGCCTCAGGTCTCCCTTCTCTCCTCAAGCGTTAGCTCTCATTTGGCATTTGGGCTGCCCTTTGCAGTCTTTGTCTCCTCTGAACACAGTCACAAACTGTGAAAAATCTTTTCCGTTATTTTCTATTGTTTCCTTGAACTCTCACTTTACACTGACCTGTACCTTCACAAGAAAGGGGAAAAAGCTCTGCCACTTTGACTCACTTGGACTCACATCTTACCTAATCTTATAGCAGGAAATTGATCAGAAAAAACGGAGTGTGGAGCTCAATGTTTCCTGRAAGCCGGATCAGATATTAGATTTTGACTGATATAAATCTCTCTAACCGATGTGAAGAAGAGAAAACAATTATTTTCTACGTTTATATGGATGTTTCTCTAAACACTGCATTATAAAATAAACCTATTTCAGTTTCCCGGCTGCCACCATCCAAAGGCTTGTTCCACATTTCTGCACTTCACTCTAGGAAGACATGAGAGACTTATGTTAAATCATTCTTAGTTTTCCAAGAACAGGAGAGAGACTGTAACTTTCTTTGCTTCCATGGTTGCAGGACAATATGATGGGATAATCCCAGTATTATAACCTGCTGTAGCCTTCATGCATCTCTCACCTATGCCTGAAGTTGAATGATTCAGAACTAGATTTTGAGCAGTGCAGTTTATGTGGGAATTCAAAAGTAGTTGTACTTCACCAACGAGTAGGCTGAGCCTCTGTGGCTGAAAACTTATCAGGAGCTCTGGATACTTTACATACATTTACATATCTTTATCTTTTCTCTTGATTACTGTAATACATTTCAGTGAGGCAAGTTTACAATTGGACATGTCAGATAAAGATATAGCAGCTGTATATTTACAGTCCAACACAACAGATCATTTACCATTTGATTTGGCATCTGTTTACTATTTGATGTTCTCTTATCCTTCATCTATTTCAGACCATAAATTAGTCATATTATGGCACATAAGCTTTGTCAGTTCAGAACAGATTTTCTTCTGAACTTGAAAGGTGCATATAAGCATGCCCTATTTCTGCACCCCAAACTGTATGCAGGGTCAGTTGTTTAATGCTGTGCCTGACAGATGATTTCCTCATAATCCGCTATCCCTCATAGCAGAAAGTATGACTGTGGGTGGTATAGTACACATGGAGCCACTGAGCATTTCTTAAAATTCAAACTACAGCATTTAACTTTCCGTAGCAAAGATCCCTACAAGTGGGGACAAACTGTCACCTACAGCGGACTTTACCTGTTGATTTTTGAAAGGGTCTGGACACTGGGATTGGGGCCATCTAGAAAGAAGCCCAGCTCAGAAATATTTTCCTCCCGTAAGCTTTTTGGCATGATTCATGGACCATTTAGCAAAAAAAATAAGGCCCTGGAAGATGTGGTGCTGGAATCCCCTGCAAACCACACAGTCTGGTTATTTTCCATACTTGCAAGAAAGAAAAAGCTGGAAGCAATGGTAAGTTAGTGTGGCCTTGTTTATGTGATGGGACACTATTCYAGAACTTGAGTAAAAAATCTTGTTTCATGGTTCCCCACAGGGCAAAATTATTCTTTGAGAGCAGATTTGTTCTTCTGAATACATCTAGGTTGTCAGGTATGCGGGCATGGAAATGTTATCTTTTTATATATGTTGGCAGACTCAAGATCAAAAAAAAAAAAAAAAAAGACTCTGGGTAAAGAGAGGACCATCAAAGCTTCTGCACCTGATTATACATTATGAAGATGTGATTATGAAAAATAGCACTATGGCACATCTTGCTGCTCCAGCAAGGCATGTGCTTAGCAGAGGCCCAGTTGTGCTCTTGGTGAGGTCTTGATGTGCCCTTTACCCGCTGCTCTTACCACACTGCTGACCCTGAAATTTTCAGGTCCTAGGTACATCTGGTCTGTGTAATAAAGATTTAGGATCACATTGCCAGCTGCTGGATTACCCATATTGGATACTGATTAGCGTTACCAACAGGGATAATGTGAGGTGAATTCCTGTGCTTTTCTTTCCTGGGTTGGGTGAAGAAATGTGTGTAGTGTCTCATTTTATCATATTGCCCACAGATTGTGTCTAAGGTGCTGCTCAGAAAAACAGTGCCACTGAGCATGTGTATGCCACACTTGTAACAGGGCTGGTACCCTGATATTTAGTGACACTAGTATTTGATGAACTTCTTTGATTTGCCTTAWATTTATTTGCTGTAAATTTCAAGAATGACCCTTCCCCCTTGCTGTCAAATTAATACAGTTCTTGTCTGGATGTGTAGGAGGGATGAATGGCTGGAGAAAATTGTAATAGGAATAAAAAGTAGCTTGTTCCTTGTAGAAGAGTGTGCTTCCTTTCCAGATGCATTACATTTTCAGATTAGCATAGCTCATTTCAACTGTGATGAATCCCCCAAATGTGTAAAGCTTTATAGTTGTTTATTATAGATGTTTTCAGTCAAGACTTTTCTGATTGTTACTATTATTTGTGTAAAAATTATGTAACTGGGTTACTTTGCCACCCGTAAAGCACTAGTAATCTAAATAACATTTTGCAACAACCTGCTAGCTTTTGAGGTTAAACATATATTGACTGTAATAGGAGTTCAGACCCAAGTTAAGCACATTGGGAACTGGCTCTTTACTATTGTGATGAAAAGAGGTGAAAATACCAAAATGTGGCATTCTGATTTATATTGCTCTTTTGAAACAAAACACAGTTTTTCACATCCAGGCCAGGTATAAAGTTGAAGCAGAGCTGTGTGAAAAGGGACTTCATTCTCATCATCTACACAGAAATCCTGGGGGAAAAAGGAAAAATAATACAATGTYAATCAAATGTGTTCTAATCATGTCTAGATATATATGTGTATATATATATGTATGTATAGTATATATACATCTATATGGGAATGCATGTAAAAGTTGATCAGGAGCTTTTGGGGACAGGAATAATCTTTCCATCATACCTCTTTCTAATACCTAGGAGTTGAATGAAGCCTCAATACCCCAGATCAACAAAACCAAGGACATATAAGAGGATTTAATTAGCAGGATGATAGCAACTATGAGAACTTCCTATAGGATTATGCACTGGTTTTTCTCCTTTGGCATGCTCTTGTCTTCGTCCACTTACGAAATTGAAGAAACTATAGCTAAAGAGGCTTTTGTCATCTTAGTGAGTAACTAATATCAGCTGAAACCATTGAATCTTCTTCTTCTAATAAGAGTAAGTTACTATAGTCTGGTAGCAGAGAGTACCTAGAGTGCATTGGGATTTACTCCCTCCGTACCTACTGCAGTATGAACAAATACTTTCCCTTTCAGTGTATGTAAAATTTCATCATTGTTTAATTTGTGATTAAAATAATTTTACTGACAGAATTTTCTTTTGGTGTTTAGGTCAAGCAGGCCAAATTTTTAGTCAGATTCCTAGACAGTGATTCTTATTTTTAGGTGACCTATATGACTAGATAAACCAAATGTAGCAAGATAAACTACTCGGCAAGTTTTCAGCAACCTGGGTAACAATCTGTTAAAAAATAAATGGTATGGATACATTTAGGAAGTGTTATACCAGAGCATCTTTCCCTTTCCCTTTCTCTTTTCCTTTTCCTTTCTTTTTTTTCTGGTACACAATAGCAATTTGTCGGTTTGATGCACTATCTAAACGAACTGTCCCAGTTCATCAGGGCCTGTTGCTACTACAGGGATTATATAGCTACCTATAAACAAGGAAGGGCACATCAGAAGAGAATTTCTTGGGTTTAAAATGACTCAGAAGTAAATGGTGTCCTTAGTATTGCATCTGACATTATGGCAGCCAACGGTGCAGAGCAGCATCTTGCTTCTCAACTCTGAGGTTATTTTGAACTGTTTTTTGCCAGCCAGAGCCTACAAGACCCCAGCTCTCATCAGATCTACATCAAAGTCCTCACTGGAGATCAGACAGAGAGAAAAGAGGAGTTGGCCTCCCTTCTTGCTGCTACTTGCTCCTGCAGGCCCTCTGGCTGACAGGTAGGGATAGCCACTGCAGAACRGACACCTGGATGGTGGCGAGGTCTTCTGCTGTTGCAGCTGAAGTTTGGCAAAGCTGGCACCAGGGAAGGGAAGATTCGTTTGGTTTGTAGATTTGCGTGCTGGTGCTTTATGCTTGTACGTGCATGAGAATTAGTCAGAAAGGAAGAAATCAATGATTCTTACTGATAGAACAGCACCTCAGGCTGCCCTTTTGTCTGCTTTAGAGGCTTTGGAATGATGCAAATGGAAATACCTATCTATCTCCTTAAAAAACTGTGTGAACCTCTCCCCTCACTATTCGCCTGGCGGTGAGGATGTGTTTATAGGAGGTCCTTGCACAGCAGAGAAGTACGCTAGCAATTCCTTCATCAGCCTAACCCTTCATGGCTAGGAAAAAGAGTGTGCCTGGATGTTGGCTGAGTGTGCCTGGCTGCCTTAATAGTCTTCTGGTGCCATACGCTGCGTGCAGAAATTGGGACGGCACTAACTGTTGTCAGAGAGCCAAGCAGGCAGCCAAGGTGCAGCAGGGGGAAGGGGGGGTTTCTCAAAGTCGTACTTGGCTAAAGCTCAGGCTTGAACTCTGCATCTGTAAAAGCTGATGAGTAGAAATCTGAAAACAGATGACACCCAGCCTTTGGAGTGCTATAAAATACATGATTTGCAAAAGAAGATTTCCTAATATTTTTGTGCCAGAAGGGTACTCAGTGAGATCAGGATCTCAGAAAGCTGTGTGCTAAATGTACCTATAATGAGATATTATTGCCTCCTCAAGCAGTTAGCTGCTAGATAGACGAGGCATGCAAAGACAGTCTTTTATCCTTGTTTAATAGATTAGGAAATGAAGTGATCAAATAGTTTCCACCGGAGTCTTTAAGAGCTTTCAGGGAAAGGAAAGAACTGAACCCAACTCAGCTCAAACATTTGAATTCAGTTCCTTGACTGTAAGGTCTTCTTTCCTTTCCTCTCCCCTCTAGATTTTTATTACAAAGAGTACAATCACAAAATACATCAGTCTTTACCTTTTGGTGTGAATACTCCTACAACTGTAACCAGAGCAGTTGCTTGATACAGTGCAGTCCATTTTTGCAAACAGGCTCCAAACTTGGTCTCCTCTGCAGGCAGTTTTGTTGCGGTGTATGAAGCTGCAGCATTCATATGATTATACTGGCAGGAAGGAGAGGGAGGGAGCGAGCCTCCCTGCTGCAGTTGGAACTGAAATCATTTATTCACGGAAACATTTTTAGAGCTGATAAAACTCATTGTCATGCACACATTGGAAAAGAGAGGTTTAAAAAATCAGGAAATACTCAGAAAGCATGATTGTTAAAGGCTGTATAATCCTACGATTTTTGGGCAGATTCTCAACTTTGGGGCTTGGCAATAAATAGAGGCATAGCTGAATCACAAAATTCTATCACTTCTTTTTTTTTAAAAAAGGTACAGTTGGCTGATGTATTAACTTTGTAACAGATTGCATAATGTCCCTTTTTTTAATGAAGTACTTTAAAATCCCTTAATTACTGAACTGCTTATATTTTTGCTTCCAGATTCGATGATTACAGGACTGAGGGATCCATTTTTAAATGAGATGGTCCCAAGTTGAGTACAAATACATGTACAGTTAATGTTGCCTAATGAGGTATAGCCACCAAATTTTCAACAAATCCAAACAGGATACTTTTTAACCTGTTACAGTACAGGTCCTCGTTATAAAGCTGTTATAGTATTTATTTGTACGAAACCTATTTTATTTTGCACATAGTATAAACCAGTTTCATTCTATTGAAAGTGCAGAAAAATTTTTTTTCAGGTTCTAAAGACGACAAAAAAGCGTTAAGGTTTGAGTGGGCATTACCTCTTCATACTGAAATGGCTTCTTTTGCCCATATGTTACAAATAATATCCATTCTATATATGTGCTATAAATGCATCCAAATGTACAGCAGTAGTTTTATGTGTGTGAATGAGCCAGGGAATGCATGATTAGCAAGCCATTGTGAGGTGCTGTGAGAATACATACTTTGTGAAATGTATACCCCAACATAGTTGCCAAAAAGCCCCAGATGATCATTTTTAAAGTGTTTTCAAATATTTATGGGTCTTTAGGGGACCTATAAAGACCATTCGCTTTCCAGAAAACAGACCAATGTAATCTGAAGAAAAAATTATTTTTCTGGCCACCCAGCTGCACCAACAAACTAGGTGAGTTATATTGATATTACTTGCATGGAGATAAGTCAAAGAATCGTTTTCCTAGTATGCGAGGCTTGCATTTTTGTAGTGGAATATATCAAAATCCAAATTTCGTACTGGAAGGTTACATTTGTTTTGCAGTCCTGTAGCCACTGAGGTGACACAAACTGTTTCACAGCCTTCCTTGAAGTAGAGATAAATAACTTCAGTTTCTAAGTCCCTTGAGCCCCCTTAGCTTCCTCCAAATGAAGAAGTCAAACATCTATATAGCCCTAATGCAAGCAAAACCTACTATGAATCAACAGTGTCTATTTCACAGAGAATACTTGCATTTGAAAATAGTAAATTACAAGCTATACATAATGCTCTTCAGAATTGTTAGCGTGGGAATACACTTTTGTACTAGTTATGAAAATAACTAGAATGACCCATTTTCTTTGGTTTCAATGGCTGCAAGTGAACACTATGTTTCTGAGGCAGTCTGAAAGGAGAGTAACAGTTATTTTAGTGTTTGAAATTAAATTTAAAGAAGTTTTAAAGTGTTCAGAGCTGCAAACAGCTTTCTTGTCCATCACAAGCAATAAAAAGTATACGCACTTGTAGATTCGGATGGAGAAATCTGAACAACATCAAAGTACTTAACTGGCCATCTGCCATTTTTTTGACTGCTACTATGATAATGAATGATACCACTGCGGTTTACTGTCCCATACTGATTTTCTCCATAGACCACCAAAGGTATTAAATTTCCACTTCCAGGATTTTTTTTTCTCCTTTCCAATAAGTTGTTACAGTAATTTATACACAGATTTAACTCTTCAGTGGCATAGTATCAACTAAAATGGATTTAGTTTTGTAAACAAAGCAAAAAGACATTTCTTCCTGTCTCCTGTGAAAATAAGGGAGGGAGATACTGTTCTATTACCTGGTTCCGCTGGATCACATCAAGGTAAACTTTCTTGTGTCCAGATTATGTTCATGTACTAGTCTGTCTTTATAGACCCAGTCATTCATTTCATAGTATTGAATTTAAGCACAAGGCACGTTTCAGTATGACTATTTTGAAGGTTTTGGCTCTTTTTGTTTCACACTTTATTCAGATAAAAAACATTTTTGTCAGTAAATTTGGAATTCTTGGTGCACATCATTCCTTCTACAGTGCTTTATAACTGTGTAGTGACTTAGTCTTGCTTCAGAAATGGGGAGCTGAGACAAAGAGAAAAGAAGGACTTGGTCATGCTGAACTGGGGAATGTGAGAAGGATTTGTCCGAGCTAGTGCTGACCCAGGGGGGTTGGTCATCCTGCTTCAGTGCTGTATGGTACAAACTTGTCTGGCCCCGAACCCAGCCCATGGTGCTACAGCTCTGTTGGCATGTGCTGGAGAGCTATCGAGTCCCAGAGCTGGCGCCAGCGCTGCTAACACATG
Source organism: Phoebastria nigripes (assembly GCA_035582835.1). NCBI lineage: Eukaryota > Metazoa > Chordata > Aves > Procellariiformes > Diomedeidae > Phoebastria > Phoebastria nigripes. Next base: position 39,837 of record JAYKAV010000476.1, on the reverse strand, counting down.
CCACTCGGCCACCCTCCAGGACTCGGTGTTGATACGTCCTGCGTGATTTTCCTTGAGTCCTGCAGGAAGTCTGTAGGAAAGTCAGCGATTGAGTCCAGCCCTCCTGAGTTCCTCTGACCATGCATTGACAGCAAGACCATCTTTTCCTTCCTTTTATGTTGGGCTTAAACATCTACTTTTCTTTAGTGAGAATTCTTATTTCTGTACTGAGATAAATACATTCTATATCTGAATCACAGAAAATGCATGTCATCGATTTTGCTGTCTGATCTCATTTCTGTTGACCTCTATACATCAAAGGTCTATCCACGTTCATTTCTCTGAAGCTCTTTTTGTTGTTTTAGCAAATTTACTACTTTTTCCACCTATCCTTTTAGAAAAATTAGAGCACCATGAGTGTATGTATGAAAAGTATTCCTTTGCTGAACTAAAGAATAAGCATCAATATGAGCCCTGATATGCACGAGACTCATTCTGCATTTAGGGCAATATCACAGATAAAGTAACAGAGTCAAAGAAAATTTTCGAACACATAGGAGCCAACACATGGCCTGCCTCTTTTTCCATCTGATGTCAGATTCATAGTAAGCAATTCTGCAATCAGTAAATACGGTAGTTATATTTATATTTTGCTAAGGTTTGAATTGTACTCCCAACACCTCCCCATCATGAACACTGACAGGTCTAAAAGTATACCCTTGGGCCAAGTACTTCAGTGGGGCTTATTCTGAGCTGTTCCTTGCTATACTGATAGTCTAGACCTTCTTCATTGAAGTAAAAGTTTTTACTGAGTTAGACCTGTTCATCACTAGTATACAATCTTGCTTTCAAGAGAATAACAAAACAATACATAGAAATTAAATAAAGGGATTAAGGTGCTTGCCTTGAAATGTGTGAAAACTACAAAACCAGCTGTGATTTGAAAGTGGGGGGGAAGCATGAGCAGCACTGCCCATGCTCACCCTGCATACAGGATATATTTCTTCCTTTTTACTCAAACAGCTATCTGTCTGTCTATTTCCAGCAAGATAAGGTGGCTATACGAAAAAAACCCACAAATGCAGAAGTGTAGCTACTTTGGATGGAAGGTAATTTTTCTAATCACTATGGCAGAAGAAATCATCAAATTATAAATTTCTACATAATTATGTAGGTTTTGAGGGCGCAAAAATGAGCATTTGGACAAAACTTACAACAACCATCAGAAAATGTGAGATAACTGATTAAACATGACAAAGGTGCAGTCTGAATGTTTTCAAACAAATTGCTACTACATTTTGCAATATTTTTACTCAAACACTGCTGAGGTATCCATTTTCTGCTTAGGAAAAAAAGCACAGAAAAAAGAGAAAAATTGTTTTTACATCTCAATTCAAAAAAAGAAAAAGGGCATCCATTGTTGTCTACGTGCTGTCACTTTACACAGATCTTTTCTATCATTTCCATGCTCATAAGATGCCATTTTAGTCAGTTTTACTTAGGTTGTATTCTGGATAATTTTACGTGGAATTTGCACTGTAAAGAAAGGACATAAATTTTTTAAAGAGAGAGATGAATGTATTAAAAGAATACAATAATTATCTCCTACAGGGTTTTTTCAGCCTGAAAGTTTTACATAAAGTTTCAAGTCTGCTTATCTTGGAGAGGTGGGGAAGGAGGAGCAGAAGTCCGTGAGCTCCTAGCAGTTGCCTCAGTCTCAGTCTTCCAAAAGAAAGCAACAACATGGGGCCGATTTCCTTCATTACCCTACTAGTGCTTGCCTCGCACCAGTGCCAGATTTTAACCAAGTGTGCAGGTCTTTGCAGAGACACAAAGGGGAATATCACAAAGCCTCCTCTGGACCTTTCTGCATGAATCCACACACAGTTACTCCTCTTGTTGCCTCCCAGAAAATCCCTTGCACGTGTCTCGTGCTTTCCTCCAGGCAGTGCAGTAAGACGGTCTCTGTGTGAGCCAAAGAGCAAACTGCATCTCACACATTTGCTGCAGCTCACAAAAGTGGAGTCCTTGCAGCTCTCAGTCCTCAGCATAGCAGCAATTTCCCTTTGTATTTGCAATCCAGACAGTAAGCACCTGAAGAAGGTGCTAACCCCAAACATGTTCCAGAACAAAGGTCCCAGTCTCTGATAACGTGTGAAAAGCCTCTGTGTGCACAGAGTTGGATGATGTTTAACAGCAATTCTAATTTACTCACAGAAGTAGGAGCAAGGTGAGGAAAAGAAATTTGCCATTGGGGAAGATGGGTGCCAAGGGGATTGTATGATACAGTTGCCAGTGATAGCAAGGGACAGAACTGGATGACGAAGGAGGTCTCTTCAATCTTATACTCTCCTGTAAGTGTCAAATGCAAATAGATTTTAGCGAGTGTTAGAGACTATTATATTTGATCTTACGTTGCCTGTCACGTAAGGCCTGTCAAGAGGTAAGTTGCTTCTGTTCTATGTATTGCACAGCGCTTCACAGGTCACATATCACAACAGACTGCTCAGCATAAGGATTTATATAGAGACTCCAAAACCAAAAACCAGTTTTTACTCTACTTCCCTTTAGAATCTCACACTAGGCTTGACCACAGTCAACAACTGGAAACTGTGCTGCAAAAAAAGAAATAACTCACTAACAGCAAACAGAAATGCATATCTAACTGTACTTAAAATTCCAGGAACACATTGTAGCTGTGTTCAAGACTGATTAAAAGGGGAAGCAACTTTGAAATTTTGCCAGATATTTTCCAGCATGAATGACTCCCTTTCTGTCTCRCACACAGAACACACTGAGAAGCTGTGTTGCATACTGCAGCAATCTCCTATTTCAGCACGAAGAAACTGTCAGAGATAAGGCAAGAGATATGTAATATTATAACCATTATTTATTCTAGATTAATGAAAGGGGAAAATAGCCCTTTTAGTTGCAGCTTGCATGCAGAAAAACATTCATCTTACAGAGCCCAGACTGTCTATTGTATTCATAATATATTAGCAGTTAGCTGATCTATCAGCTGAGGTGAATTATTACATTGGCTTACAGTGATATCAGTTTTCATTATAGGGCAGTCATCCAAGTCCTTTCCTATTCTGTTTGCACATCCTTATTTCTTTGCTTTTCCTTTACCCTTCAGGTCCTCTCTGGCCAGGAGGTTGGTAGGCTGAATATGTTTTTTTTAATGTCTGAAATGCATGAAGAAATAGAAGAAGCAACTAATCAAGTGAATGGTTTTCCAGGGAATTTGTTTATTTTGTACCACACCTTGTTGTTAGAAGCATGTCTTCTTTCCATAGATGAAAATTCCTTCTCCTTAGACTAAAGCATGTTACAGCTGGGGTAGACAGGGGCGAAAAGGAAGGTTGGAGAGCTGTTGGTGTTTGGTTGGTTGTTCTTTTTTTGTTGTTATTGTTGTTGTTGTTTGGGGTTTGTTTTGTTGGTTTGTTTGTTGTTGTTTGGTTGGTTTTTTTTACTCCCTATTACACAGCAGTGAATCTACTGGCTAAATAAAGGAAGAAGTCACAGAGAGAAATTTGCAGCTCTGGGTTGATATAGTGCAGGATTTCAGGACAAAAGAGAATAAAGGTGGAGGAAGGAGGGAATGACAGGCTTTTACTGTCTAGTAGAGATGSCTCAGAAAATGCCCTCAAAGACAGAGTTTCTAGTCTTTGGCATTGCAAGCCTGCGAGCACGGCTTTGGACACAGCCTGAGCAAAGCCATTGGATCCCACAGGATCCTCATGCCCAAGTTTACTCCGACATCTTAGAAGCTGTTCTCCATGATGTGCCTGGGGCTTCTCTTTCTGCCTCCAAAGCTTCAGGCTTTGGGACAGGAAAGCATGGTAGGGAAGGGGGGTTCATATATTTACTTAACAATATTTTCATGTTAAATTGGCAATACCATTTGACTGACAGCAGTAGCAGTCCCTCCCTGTTGTAGTATAGTCTCAACCCACGGGCAACATCCGTACTCATGTTCAGTAATGCTGCCCTCGTAATGGGACTCTTGTAGGTATACAGCCCTGAGACTGCAATTGTCTCTGCATGGCATCCCCCTGAAGGTTCCCTCAGCTACCCAGGGGTTTCTGTGCGGCTGCCAAGTACAACCATGGAGTCCACTGTATGATCAGGACGCTCTTCAGTATGACAGAGAGAGGCTGAGTCTTTAAAAAGTAAGTATGCATATATTTATACATACGTACACACATACATGTATGTGCACGTGTATTTTACAAGAGGAACTTCGGCAGGTTTTTTCCTTACTTAGGGGATTTGTTCCCCTCCTCTGCCTTCCCCCCACTCCCCTTAGAAATCACTGTTGCTCACTGATGGCTTGCGTGCTTCAAGCTGTATTGTATGATTTTTGGGGCAGGGTTTCTTGCACCTTGCCTATGTTTGAAGAGGAAGCAGCAGGCACCACTTCAAGTCTAAATAATGACAATAATAATTTCCAGCAGACAGACGATCTCTTCCTGGCTGGCTATAGTCTGACTTTTCAGCCAATGGAACTGGCAGCCCTGATATTTCCTCTGAGCCTGGCACAGTTAGGATGCTCGGTAGTGTTCTAGATGCCAATTTATCAATTTATTCCTTAAAGCAGTCTGATTTTGTTGCATGTGAAAATATATACTTATCTATTAAAGGAAATTCAAGTAGAATAAAACAGGAAATATTAAAACACAGCATGATGCAGTGAGATATGGTGTTTCTTAAACAGTAGCAGTAATCTTAATAAAATGCAGATGCAATCATGTTGAGGGAGCACGGTGGTAATAAAAAATGAAGAAAGGAGCAAGGTGCATAAAAAGAAGGGGGAGCCCTTGGGTGGAAGAATGTCTTTGAATTTAGCAAAGACATAATGTGGCACCTGTTACAATTGCACAGCTTTGCTTTCAAAATGTAAAGTCAGTGGGTAGGCTGCTTTCATGCCTGGTGTAACTCCACCGAAGTCAGTGGAATTATACCCATTCTAAATGTAGCTCTGCACAAGCAATATAATAAACTGTAGATGTCAATAAAGTCAGGTGGACATTACAAACAAACAAACAAACATTCACGAGTATTTCCTTAAACGTATTTGAAATTCATGGCCCTTTTTGTTTGTTTTCCAAGAATATTCAGAGTGATAATATTTTCATCATCGAAAACAAATATCTAACAAATGCTTATTCTTACAAGCTTTGTAGGTCTCCTGGAAATCTATTTGGTTTCTGTCTCATGACCTAGAAAAATGTCAGTTTCCTACTGGGGAGCTGAAACAATACCATGTGACACAAGAAACCAGTTCCCACACACCACCAGTCTTTTATTCTCTCTTTGTACAGTATCTAGCACAATGAGAAGTCTGCTACATGACATAGGGGTTGTGTCTGTTACAGATAATAATAATGAGAGCAAAATAGGAAGACATATTCTTTAAACATAAGGCATTTAAAGAATAATACAATCATCAGGCACAGTCAACGTGGGTTCACAAAGGGAAAGTCCTGTTTAACTACTATGATATCCTTCTACAATAAGGTCACCTGCCTAGTGGATGAAAGGAAGGCATTGGATGTAGTTCTTCTGGATTTTAGTAAGGCTTTTGATACTCTCCCTCACAGCATCCTTCTGGACAACTTGTCCAACTGGGGGGTAAGTGGCTTCACAGTGCCCTGGGTGAAGAACTGGCTGAACGGCAGGGCTCAAAGTGTTGTAGTGAATGGGGCTACATCTGGCTCGTGACTGGTCACCAGCGCTGTTCCTCAGGGTTCAGTTCTAGGGCCAGTTCTGTTTAATATATTTATCAACGATCTGGATGCAGGATTTGAATGCACCATTAGCAAGTTTGCTGATGATACCAAACTGGGACGTGCTGTTGACTCTCTTAACGGACAAGATGCCTTGCAGAGGGATCTAGATAGATTGGAGCACTGGGCAATGATTAATGGGATGAAATTTAACAAGTACAAATGCTGGATTCTGCACCTGGGACGGAGTAACGCCGGGCACGAGTATAAATTGGGAGAGGATTGACTGGAGAGCAGCCCTGCAGAAAGGGATCTAGGGGTGCTGGTCAGCAACAGGCTCAATAGGAGTCAGCAGTGTGCCCTGGCAGCCAAGAGGGCAAACCGCATCCTGGGGTGCATCAAACACAGCATAGCCAGCCGGTCAAAAGAGGTGATTATCCCGTTGTATTCAGCGTTGGTGCGGCCTCACCTTGAGTATCGTGTGCAGTTCTGGGTCCCACAATTTGAGAAGGATGTGAAGGTCCTTGAATGCGTCCAGAGGAGGACAACAAAGCTGGTGAAAGGGCTGGAAGGCATGTCCTATGAGGAGCTGCTGAGGACTCTGGGTTTGTCTAGTTTGGAGGAAAGGAGGCTGAGGGGTGACCTCATTGCTCTCTGAGGAGGGGAAGTGGAGAGGGAGGTGCTGATCTCTTCTCCTTGGGATCCAGTGATAGGACACATGGGAATGGTTCAAAGCTGCACAGAGGAGGTTTAGACTGGACATTAGGAAGCATTTCTTTACCGAGAGGGTGGTCAAACACTGGAACAGGCTTCCTAGAGAGGTGGTCAATGTCCCAAGCCTGTCAGTGTTTAAGACGCTGTCCTGGTTCCGGCTGGGACAGAGTTAACTTTCTTGCCAGTAGCTGGGGGGGTGCTGTGCTTTGGGTTTGGTATAATAGGAGCGTTGATGGCCCATTGATGTTTCGGTTGTTGCTGGGTAGCGCTTGCACCAGGGACTTTTCGGCCTCCCATGCCCTGCCAGGTGCATGGGAAGCTGGGGAGGACCATAGCCAGGGCGGTTGACCCAGCTGGCCAATGGGGTATTCCATACCATGTGACGTCATGCTCAGTATAAAACATCGGGGGGCGGGGGTGGGCCTCTGGTGTCACGGGACAGGCTCTCGCGTATCGGCCTCGGCGTTGGTTGGTGCATGGTGAGCAGTTGCATTGTGCATCGCCTGCTTTGTGTATTCTATTATTGTTGTTGTTATCATTGTTATTATTACTGTTCTACTTTGTTTTATTTCAATTATTAAGCTGTTTTTATCTCAACCCGCGAGTTTTCCTACTTATGCCCTCCTGATTCTCTCCCCCATCCTACCGGAGGAGGGGGGTGAGCGAGCGGCTGCGTGGTGTTTAGTTGCTGGCTAGGGTTAAACCACGACAGAGGCATCTGGACAATGCCCTTAATAACATGCTTGAACTTTTGGTCAGCCCTGAATTGGTCAGGCAGCTGGACTAGGTGATCATTGTAGGTCCCTTCCAACTGAAATAGTCTATACATGAGCACTGTAAACATTTCCTAATTGTATTCAAACACAGTGCTTATCAATAACCGAAACAAATGTGCAATGTAGAATAATCCAAAGAAATTGTAAGAATCATTTGATAGCAGTGAGAAATGGAGGGAAAATATTTTGCATAGCAATTTACAGGTGAATGCATGTTGTTATTGCAAGAAAAAAGGAAGAGATGTATTTCTTCATGTGTATCCTGTAGCATTAATTACTACTAAAAGAAAAAACGGCGATACCACTCCTGAAGCTTGATCTCATAATCAGTTAAGACATTCTCCAAACATATATGTGCTTTTCTATTTCTTAAGTTGATTTTCTGCTCTGACTTTATGTATATTTTCAGGCGCCTCCATTTTTTAAATACTTTTCTGGTCTAATGGAGTTTTAGTAGCCCATTCGCTATCTAGACTTAATATAGTTAGGCTTCAGGGTTGTCCGAAATTAGATCTTGGTTGTTCTGCTCAGGTCTTTGGCAATCCATTTTTGGTTTCCAAACATTTCTAAAGGTCAGCACTGCTGGAATCTTGTTGCTTGGCTGTGCATCTTCTTCACCTGTTAGTGGAGATAATGATGAGGGATTTGTGAGGTAGTTATTGTATTACAGGAATACATAAATAATATATAAGTAGATAAATAACAGAGTTTCCATCCCAAGACACCCTGTGACACCTGGGAGTTTGTCAAGGAGGACCTCCTGAAGTTCACCAAGGAGAAGAACAAAGTTCTGCACCAGGGGAGAAGTAAACCCACCCATCAGCAAAGGCTATGAAACACTTGGGTGAGTGACAATTGACAGAAAGGAGCTGGGGTAATGGCTGACGGCAGCTGAATACAAGCCAACGGTGTTCCGACTGTAGACAAGGCAAACAGTGTCCTGGGCAACATCAGGAGGGGCAGGGCCATCAGATCAGGGGAGGGCAGCACCTGCCTCTGCTCAGCACTTGCATGGCTGCACCTGGAATAGTGTCCAGTGTTAGATGCCCGAGTTCAAAAGGAACACTGAGAAGCTGGACAGTGTCTAGCAAAGAGCTCTCAAGATGGTCAGGGGCCAGAGCATGTGACATGCAAGTGGAGGTTGGCAGAGCCACACTTCTTTAGTGTGGCAAAAAGAAGGCTTGGGGTGGTTAATAGCAGTCTGTGACTTCTTTAAAGGCAGTTACAAAGATGACAGAGCCAAACTTTTTTTGATAGTGGCAGAATAGCAAGAAGCAAAAAATACAAATTCTGGCTTGGGAGGTTCAAAACAGACATTAGGAAAATCCTCTTCACTGCGAGGGTGGTGCCACCATGGAACAGCTTACCCCGGGACCCTGTGAAATCTCCATCCTTGGAGATTTACAAGACTCGGCTAGACAAAGCCATGGATGACCTGATCTAGTACTGGCAATAGTCCAGCTTGGAGCAGGGGTTGGGACTAAATGACCTCCAGAGGTCCCTTCCAGCCAACACTATGATTCTATCATTCTAATATCTTTTCGGTTTGGTTTGGGGTTTTCTGTTTGTTTTTTCTTCTCTGGGCTCCTTTGGCTGACTTTAGGCCCTAATGAGTCCTCTTCCACACCCTGCTCTTAAAACGCTATAGCTTCACATTTCTGCAGTACTTTTGAACTCTCTGGAAAACTGACTGCAGAATGAAACAAAATGGTTCCCTGTTCATTGACTCATCCTATGTCTGTAAGAATTTCTCACAAATATCAACTGGACACAAATACAAACCAGAAGACCTAAATGGCGAGCCTGAGTAAACACTATCCTCAGCTGTGCAGGGTTTTACATATTCTGAATAAGCAACCAAAAATCTCAAGTAATGTTTTTTATTTTATTCTAGAAGAGGGACAGAAAGGAGAGAGAACGGGTGATAATGCAAACCAAACTCTCAAATGTCTTCCAAAGCTATTAAATTTAACACCGATATATAATAAAGAAACGGTCAGATGGTTTACATATATATGGACCCTTATTTATAAGAGATCTGAATCAGATTCTGGATGGGGTGTATGGGTTTGACTTTCTAGGGGCACAAGAAATAGGTATTTTGGTGGAATCCTGTAGCTGTCCCTTTTTTACATATGCAGGTCATGATGTATTATAATTTTAGAAGAAACTCAAGCACATGTACTTGTCTTTATTTTGCTTGTGTAAATGATATAAAATTAAGTCTTCCTCAAACACATCCATATGTGCAATTCATGTTTTACAGGATGTGTATTACTGTTATTCTCTTGAAATATTCCTAGGAGGAAATTTAGCACTCTGAATAACACTGCTGTTTTCATTTATTATGAAGCAAGAGGCTTTTCTTGAAAAGAAACTTCCTTTTAAATATAGATCCCTAATTGTCTGAGATACTCCTAATGGAACTCACTTTTAATTACCTCCAGCCCCCTTAGCTTTGAGGACAGCACTACTATTACCTAGCTCAAATTTATGAAAAGGTGAATGACCCAAGAGACAAGGATTCTCTTCAGGAAACCAAGAGCCTCTGTGGTTTCACTTAATGTTCCTCCTTGGCCAACTGTATCGTGTTTTACTGAGGCTCTGTTGAATATTCTTTGTTGCTCTTCTGACATTAACTGTCTTTGTTTTGGTTTTGCTTCCTTTTTAAATGAATAATGTGTTCAGGTATCTTTTTCATGTGTTCATCATTCTTTTTTTCACTGGGAATGGTTCAGCTTTTGCGTCTTTCTCTGTCCAATGAGCAGCCTTTTGGAACTGCTTAATCCAATGTAGGTCAGCCAGGCTTCAGCTTCTCTCATGTTTTTCAGACTGGATGTTACTGTCACATTTCTACAGGCTAGAAGATTTAAAAATAGGCTCCCTATGCCTTCAGGCTTCAATCCCATAAAGGTGATGTCTTTTCCCCCACTCCTACCAAAACCAAGGTGGTGTAATGGAATTCAGCATCATGAAGGATCAGACATCTTTATAAACAGTCAAATCCTTTAAAAATACCATTAACACTCAGATTTAAGATGAGAGTAAGGTTCTATAAATAGAGGAAAGGATGCATACATTCAATGCATTCATTTTAGTTTCCAATCCCAAACTCTGCTTCATTCAGCACAGGGTGCAACACAGGACAGGCTATCAGGGCCATATTTTAATGCTCTGATTTTCTCTGTAGCCTCAGATGACTGGTTATATTCACCTATGCCATTTAGTATTCTAGCCATTCTTCTGATTTATAACTTCTCACCACTGAGACCTTTGCTCATGTAAAAGCTAGGAAAATCAACAGTGACAATTAGCATTAGGGATAGCCATGACTCCCTCCTTGCTCTGGGCATGAGTTCATCACTGCTSGAAATTAAGAACTTTCTTTTTTCCATTTGTATATCTGTTTTTACTTGGTTTTCTCATAACAATGGCATTTCCAATTGTTCTTACATCTAAGTTTTAATACTGTAGTATATTCTCTTAAAATATAGACACTAGAACCAGGAAAATCTTGTCTGTGACTACTTAGCCTGCTGAGATTATTAGTGAAGGAAAGATCCCAAATCCTGTTGGCTTTTTGTATGCTACTGAGCATAACTGTAGGAACTCACATTGGTCTACRAAATAAGAATTTGGATAATGCAAAAGAATAAGAATTTGGGTGATGTAAAAGATCTTGTCTGATTGGGATCTGGCTGGGCAACAGAAAATCAGATTTACATGTTAACATGAAGAACATATACCTATGTCTCTAGAAATCACTTCTCCAGCTGATTTTCTTTGGAAATGGCCAGGGAAACAGACTGTCTGCCTCATTTGCTGTTGGAGGTGGGGAGATTTTGAAGAACAGGGAGGGAAAGCGGAAGGTAGAAAGGAATTAGTAGTTCATTGGCAAAAATAACCCTTTGTCTATAATTCCACTGAAAACAGGCAAATGTTTTTTTTCTGATGCACTCTATACTGCACTCACACCCTGAAATGGATAGAAGTGCACAATTTTGTTATCTCAAAAAAAAAAAAAAAAAAAAAAAAGGAAGGTCTGATAATAGTCAACAGTGACTGAGATGCAATAAAATACATTCAGTATATGGCAAATGTTATTATCATTGTGTTATTAATCACTCACAAAAATATAATAAAAAACCCACCCACACCAAAATCAAACATTGACCTTATGATTACACATGGATCTGAATCAAAATCATCAGTCTGAATGCTCCAGATCTTTGGGAAATTTCAATGTGGATTTAAAGTTTGTGGTTTCCTGCTGTCCCTATAAAGAGGCTCAGCCAAAGTTTTGGTTCCAGGCACTCTTGAACACTGTTTTAAATAAGTCTTTCAGGGATTTATTATATGACATAAAGAAACAAACAATAAGAAAGCCATATTTTAGATTTCATTTAATTTTTAACTCCACTGGCTGTTCTGAAAGACTCCAAGCAGATATAGGTAGACTTAGTGGAGTTTCTTTTATATGTGTGGAAGTGATATTTTGCTCAGATTTGTTTGATAATTGAGAATCCTTTTAGCAGTGCCAGTCTATCCAAAGAGGACTGAAAATTGGGTCAAATATTTATTACCCGAGGTGTCTGACTTTGAGACATCAGGTGAACGGCCAGACATCAAAATGCCCCTCATATCAGCACTTTTCCCCCCCCTTTTAAAAATATTTCTATTTCTACCCTGTCCCCCTTCACCCCACTACTCCCAAGGAAAGTCAGTAAGATTCTCTGACTGCTTTTGCAGAGGATAAACATGACTTCCTCAGAGTACAGTAAAAGCTGATAAAAGTTTTGTTGCCCCAGCTATCAGGAGCTCAGGGCAGGCTGGATTAGGGTTGCCTTTACCAAAGGAAAAGGAGTGAAGTAAAAGTGTAGTGATGTAACAGCATGCTGAGGAGAGCCTTGGAGATCCAGTTTGCTGCCCATTTAGCACTTAGTGAGATGAGAGGGTTAGTGAAATCACTACTGTTCATAGGAGGGACTACTGCCATCCCACACCATGGCTGCTGCTACTTATGCTTAGCAGCATGTCTCTAGCAATAAAGGCTGGCCATTCTGCCACTCCCTGAAGCCTGTTGCCCTAGAAATTGCTCACTTTGCCTAAAGCCTGGCCTTCCTGGTATGCCAAGAGCCTGCCAATACTGGATTTGCTGAAAGAGTGCTCTAAAGGCAAAGGGAAATGTGTGCTCGTACGACCAGTGGAGTTCCCAACACATGCATTTCTCCACTTGTCTCGGTGGAGCTGGGTAAGTCTGGCAACTTGATGATTTCCATCACCAGTAGTTTTGCTTTATTGTAGCAAAAGCGCTTTGAACAAATCATTGTGCTCCTACACTGAAAGGCATTGACCCAACCTCCAGGCTCTTTAGAGCTGCAGCCAGCAAAGGTTGTGCGTGATTTCCTGCAAGCCCCATGTTGTGCTGAGACACTGACTAGCTGCATAATAATCTATGCAAATTATGAACTCAGCAGTGACCATTTTCCCTCTAAAACTACTGCAAGAGCCCATAATTTCTCCTCTTTTGGCTTTTCTCATATTTACTGTAACATTATAATTTCATCTAATAACTGTGTAACCCTTTGCCAACCCTCACTCTTCTGCTCATTCTCTGGATTGACATGCCCCTGTTTGACTCACTGTCCATCTCTCAAATGCATGTTTCGGAGTCTTTACTGGGTTTTATTTGAAGACAGGGCTGCTTAAAAGACAGATTCAAGATCCAAGTCCTCTTATGTCTCTTACGCTGCAATAGGAGATCTATTATTTTCAAAGTCTCTTGAAGAGCAGCTAGAGTGTGCTACTTCAGTTTCCAGCTTTGAGGCTAGAAAGCTGGAGATTCTTGCTGAACAGATCTTGGTAAAATCGCCAGCAGACCTCAGTTAAAAAAAATTATTGACAAGCCCTATTGTAGAGCCATTAAAATGCAATGCAAATGCAAAAGTGTCTGAATCTGCTTATTTTGCCATCTCAATCTGCAAATCAAATTGTCATATGAAAGTGATCTTTTTGGATCTCCTGTCTTCCAGATGACATCTTTGCCATGTGCTCACGACATGCTCTAGCTCTGTGATACCTGAGCAGTACTCTGAATGCTGTTCCCTAAACTGGCAAAATTAATTGGAGGCTTATTTCCTGCTAAAGGAATGTCCTGGCTGTGTCTGAGATTATATCCTAGGGGGCTGTTGATTTGCCGTTTAGTGAGGAAGGTGGCAACATGGGGTTTTTTTTTCAGTTGTCCCCAGACAGCTCTGCTGCTTATAGATTTTTGGGCTACCAGTGTTGATATCATCTGAGGAGCTTCTCAATACAAGCTCCAGATTGGAGCACCCCACCATCATGGGCAGCCCACCAAGCTCATGACTGATTAATTGCAAGGATACTTTGACTATGTTGCCTTTTCCCTAAGCAGAGCTCTTACGCTGCAATACAGTACAGGAAGGGAAAAGCATAAATTAGCAGAACCCTTCTTAGGCTTCTTGAGGGACAACTCTGGCCAACTAAGCCTGTTTCATAGCTGCTATTTCACTTAATGGAAGGGAAAGATCTATCTGTCATCCTTTGCATTTGTTTTTTTTTTGAGTTTAGGGAAATACGGACACTCTGAAAGACACTCGTCTCATAAAATGCAAGATGTCTGCATGTGAGCTAGTCCCCTAGGCTTCCTTTGCTAGTCAATAGAGAGGAAGATATTTCCTCTCATCCTAAGGCAAATACCTATGGTGGGTTAGTTGAAATGTGCTTATTTCTCTCCATTCAGTACATAGGGGACTTCAGATATCTATACCGTAGGTGTATAATATTAGGTGAGGTGAATCCTTCCTGCATGTCTAAGTAATGCTTTGAGACAGTACAGTGGTATTTTTCAAGACAATCTTCATGTTAATAGTTACATTACTATAAGGTCCAATTACTTCCAGCCACATTCTTAAATCCTTTCTGCCCCCTTTTTTGTATTTCATATTGAAGCCACTTTCAAAAGATCTGCCAGTCTCTTGGGGGAACACATATCTTGTTGGTGACGGACCAATAAATGTATATTCCATATTGGCAACACTAGGAGTCCATGAGCTTTGTGCTGAGAAGGAAAGCTATCACAGCATTCACCTTGTGGCAATTTAAAGTGATTACCTGTAGGCTGAAAATTATTGTGTCATTATTCCCTTGAAGTAGAATGAACTCTTCTCAAAATCACAGGTGATCTGTTTTTAAGGATCTGCAAGTAACAAAAAGCTGACAAAGTGAAATTCCCTCCCTGCTTCCCCAGATTCACCTTTGTTAAACCTTTGGATCTCTGTTACTTTCCTGATTATGTGGCTTATTTAAAAATGCCCTACTGTGTTATCTGTTTTTTCAGATATCAATAGGTGTGCTTGAGCATCCTTGGCATTTAAATAGGTCTGAACAATGGAGAAATCAGTCTGATGTAAAGAGCAAAAGGAGCTTACATTTATGGTAGTAGCAATAATGATGGTACAACATCACACAATGGCTCCTGGCAGCAGACAAATGTCAAAACAGCATGAAAAACTCCTCTTGCACACTGTTAAGACTTCCCAGAATTCTCCCAGAATAACATACACAATCATTTTGATGAATTCAAAGCTAATATCCATGTCACTCCCTTCACAAAGACAGCTAGTTTCAGACAGGAACTAATTGCGCTGTCTTGTTTAAAAATAGAGAAATCATCTTTTGTTTTAGCAGATTTCCTCTACGGTATTTTGCTGTTCTTGCCCGAAAACATGCTGTGTATAAATGGTTGCATGAAAGGGTTAGCAATCCGAGACACAGTAGTGGACATTGTTGAGGATATAACAGCACATTTAGTTGCCCAAGACAAGGGCGTGGATGATGATATTTGGAGAGCTAGCACACCTCAGTGGAAACTGTGTGCACTACAATGAACAACATTTTTTAATGAAATAAATTTGTTCCCAGTGTTGCCTTAACATAGTCTCACATTTTACCTAGCTTCTAAGGTTTTGATGGATTTGTTCTGCTTTGGTTTTGTTGTTGTTGTTTTTAAGCTCCCATGGTTTCCATAATTCTCCATTTTCATGATCAGTGGAATTTGGAAACAGATTTCTTTTTAATTGAATAGGAAGAGTGTCTTTAGGAGGATAATATCTAAGGCAACAGCACTGGTCTTTCTGCACAACCTGCACTTTACTCAGTAATCTTTCAAAAGCAATCACTTTCCCCGGCATAGTGATAGTAGTTACAGATTTAATTTGTGAGAGCTGCCCAGCCCCTAACACTCCAGATGAATTCAGTGGGAACTGTGGATGGCTACCACTTCTGTGACTCAGGTCTTGAGTTTAYTGGAAATAGAAGTGAGCCGTGACAGTCTGCTTATACTGCTACTAYGGACACTGTGCATTGCAAGGCTGCAACTTCCATATTCTTCTCTGCTGGTTCCAGGAAAGATTTTTTAATGAAATGGAGTGGAAAGGCACACACCAAATAACCATGATGTGAACTAGGAGAAAGTCCCATTCCTGACCAAAGACACTGTTGCTAGAAAAGTACTTTGAACAGAGTATTGGTTTTATGTGCTATCACCTTACACTGGATTACTAAAAAAAGAGGGGGAAGGGGGAGAAGCACATCTGCACTGTGTTATGGATAGATGCTGTAAAAATAATAATGATGATGATGATTATAATAATAATAATAATGGTCTTCAGTATAAATGGAGAGTTATCTCTCCTTTCCAGTTTTCACAATAAGTCAGGCAAAGAACCAACATGTAAAAAGAGAATTTTTTTTTTTTTCCTTAGAGGTTCATGCACACAATAATTATATGGGTAGGGGCTTTGCTAGCAAATGTTTATCCCTTTATTTTTTTCACCTGACCACTTTCCTCTGCTGTGTGTTTGGTTTTCAGTTCAATTTCAGCCTTGGTTAAGAATGCTATGCTATTACCTTCTCACATTAATATGTTCTATGAAGTCCTGAATTACTCTGGGTTTAGTTCACTTCCCAGTACAGAAGTCTCCAGCCTCCCTTCCTAAAAGTCCTAACATATGACTTAGCCCAGTGTATACAGAGACTTAATGGGTCTAATGGAGTAATTTTTTAATTGTCTCATCTTCAAAATTCTAATCTGCCAGTTAAGGTATAAAAATAGAGGGCATTTGAGGGAATCTTCTACTGCTGCTCCTGGACCTGTTCTGGAGAGAAACACAAGGCTGTGTGGCAGTGACATTGGAGTACACATCTCATGGAGGTTCAGAAAAACCTTATTTCCTAAGTTACCTAGGTACTTTTGAAACGTCAAACTGTAGTTAAATCTATAGGGCACAATCACTGGTGTGGGGTTTTTTACTGTTGTTTTTTTCCTTTGTTTTAAAGAAACTGATTCATTATGTAAATCCTTTTCCTGACCCCCACCCCAAGGACAATGAAACCAGGGACAGTAGGGAATCCAGACAGACAATGACAGTTGTAACAATATAGAATGATGTGTGAAATACAGATCATCTGCTGCACAATATGTAGGATCATCAGGTCAAATGTCTTTGCTTCCTCTAAAGTTTCAAAATCCATTATTGAAAAACAGAACCAGTATCTTTCTCCTCTGTTTTCTATAGTACAAATCCATTATATTTTTCCTTCCAATTTCATCATCTTTAAGACAATTCCAACTTTGAAATCATTAATACATTGCAACAGATAAGGTACACTGGGTCATAAAAATGGCCACTATAAAGCCAAATAGACCTGCAGTTTCTTCTTTTTATAAATGAGGCCCCAAAATGCAGATACCTTTGTCTGATACCTCTTCCTTCTTGTTTTTTGAGACATCCATAAATGCCCTCTTAGAGAAAAGCTGAAGAATGTGAAAGGTGTGAGTTTACTGAACATACTATATAAAATACCTGTAGTTTTCATTACTGATTCCCAAAACTTGGAGTAAAACATGGCCAATTTCTTCCTGTCACCCAATTGTTCTCTTCAGTACAATGACTACTTGACTGTTCCATGTAGTAATAATTACTGACAAAGGGACAAAGCATGGAGCAGTCAGATTTTGCCCCACTGTTAGTTCCCATAATTTGGAGCTGTGCCGTCTTTGAAACAGTAAAAGATATCCATAATAGATGTGATTTCTAAGATCTTCTGTAGGAGTTCTTTTCAAAAGCTGTATTGTTTCCATGGATGCCGCCGTATAATCTAATTATTCCTGATGGGTTGCCTATTGTACCACAGGATTCTTCAAAGGAAAGGAAAACAGCAAGGTAGATCATTTGAGCAAAAATCTTTTATTTGTTTAGGACAATGTTTCACAAAAGCTCTATCTGGGAAGGAAAAGAAATCTCTTCTGAGCCTCCTTTCTTTCAGAACTCAAGTTGCTATAATCATATAAAGAGGCTCTGTGTACTGTATGTTTTATCCTTTCCTTTCATTGGATGATAGAAGACATTTCAGCCCCATGTTGGGGTGGGTTTTTTTCCCACTGAAAAATTATTTCATTTATATTGTAAGATCTACTGTAGACAACCAGGGTAAAGCAACCCCAAGCAGTCAGAGAATACATGCCAGGCCCAACACCTGCAGCTTGTCAAAGGAATTATTCCACTCAACTCAGTTGGAATCTTTTCGTGATAAGATATACAGTGGTGCAAAGGAGTTGATATTTACATCCACCTCATTAAAGTGAATCAGTTTCCTATTATCAGAGAGTCCCAAGTTCCCAGACCATATGATGAATGTCACTCGGTCTGTGGTGTGTGCAACTGCACTGTTTTTGACCTTGGCCATTGTGCTAACCAGTCCCATTGCATGTGCTGTTTCTCAGGACACCTTTGCACCTGCATAACTAGGCTCCAGCCAGCTTTTCCCAGTGAAGGGCCTGAAACTGTACTTTATCATGTCAAATAACAATATCCTGAACACATGAGCGTGCTGTCATCTTGCTGTGAATGCACTAATAAATGTACGTTTCTCTTACATGCACCATCTTCCAAGCTACCATATTGTAAGGAGAAGGTGGTTGTGTAGGAAACTAATGAGTGGATAGAAAACTCCTCAGGCATATCAACTGGGAAAAGCGTGGAAGCTCAGAACTGTTTCTCACCATCATCCACTCTTCTCTTAGAGCTATTGCCATGGTACTACTATTTTGCACAGCTAGCTTCTGTGTTTTGGAGTTTTGCCATCCTTTTACATATATGTGAAAAGATTTTCCACTATTTAAGTGGAATCTTCATTTTGTATAGTCTACAAATAAGCCAAAGCTGTATGGTTTTTCCTTTACATTGCCTTTCAACTGCAATTACTGTTTACAAAAATGACCTGTGTTGCTCCTATATTATCATTATTCCTATATGAGTCAACAGTTCTGCCGAAGCACTACTCAACTTTGTTTCCTTATGTGACATCTATCCTTAACAGTTGATGATAGTTTGCATTGRTAAATGGTATTAAGCCAGGAAACTTCTGCTTTTAGGTAGAGGTAGCTCAGCTCTGTTCCCTGCAACAGTTACCAGCAGAGAGTTCAGAGCTCTAGTTCTTAAAGCTGTTCAGGTTCCAGAAGCAGCTGTAGCAGAGACAAACTCGCAGCCTATGGTGCTCCCTAGGGAAGGACACTCTGAGCAACACAGAGCTGAACTCCTGGAGGAGGGAGGGAAACAAGTGAGGAGTGGAACCAAAGCTGCATGCATCTTGGAAGAACTAATGGAAATACTTTGAAGTCTGTGGTCAGTGGAGCTGAAGGGAAAACCAACTTTTTTGTTCTACCCAGCCCCAAGAGAAGTTGAAATTCTGTACCCCTTTCCCTCCTTCTTGATTTTCTACTATTTGTTGATCTGAAATGCAAGGTAACGGCATTATACTACTTACACACGTCTACTTCAAGTCTGGTTCCTCCCAAACAAACCAGGTTCTTCATTCAAATTAGAGATAAATTGTTTGTTTTAAATTAAGTGGTTGGATTTTACTTTGGCTAGGGTTTTACTAATACGGGGGTGGAGAAGTACTGATGCAGTGAAAAATTAGATTTGCGCTCAGCCCTGACAGTGGTGCAATCTGTGAGGCTGAGTGCCAGAGTCCATCTCCTTTGAAGGTTCTCTCTCCCTTGTTCATCATTCTTTCCTGTAGTTCAGCCWGTCTCATCTTGTGTGAAGCCACATGAAAAGGAAGAGACCATGCCCCTCCAGCCAGTAGTTGTTATCATGGATGGATTTGATTCAGACAGTGGAGAACCATGACAATASAACAATGTACCCAAGGTGAATTTTTTTCCAAGCAAATGGGCTACCTTTTACAGCTAAGTCTTCTTCCAGCGTATGGATGTCTTATGTACGTATTGAAGCAATGGAGACAGAAGGTACCACATATCTGGAACAACATAGCCATAGATTTTAATCCAATACAATGAAAAACTTCTAAGCATTGTAGCTAAATTTTATTTATCTGTATTGGAGCACCATTTTTGGTTAGTAAAGCTGAGGAGGTTACAAAGTAGTAGTATGAAAAATATTGCAATGTTAAATATTGTTTTCTAAGTACCAGGAAATTTTATACACCTTTCAAGGAGGGACAAAATTATGACTTGATATTGAAGTCCAGAGTAGCTGAAATCTGAAAAGCAGATTATTTTAGCAGAAGTACTTAAAAGGAACTGCAGACATCCTCTCAAGGCATGGTTTGCTCCTGATAATCCAAAGTAGCAGGAGATGCAGAAAAAAAAAAAAAAGATGTTCCCAGGCTGATGCTATTGGATAAGGCATGAGGTACTCAGAAAGCATGGAATACTTTCATGGCATATATGCATATTTTGGGATGATACTGGATTTCAAGTTTTCCAAAGGGACAGTTTTCCTACAGCAGTATTTTCTTTGGTTTTTAAAGCTATTTTTTCTTTTCTTTTTTTCAGACAAGCACACTCATACATGGCTGTGTTGAAGAAGCATAGTATGATTGGGGAAAGATGCTTGGAAATGCTTTGTAAAAGTTGCTTAAAAAWTTTGGAATGGCTTTACCATAGCATGTGCAGTAAACAGACGATAATCATGCTATTGTGTGGTATAAGCATTTTAAAGGACAGCAGTGGAGCATCCTGTCAAAGATACTTGTGGCTATTTGGGCTGAGAGCAATATGACATTCTAAAATTTTCAATTTTATTAGGAACCTAAATATATTAGGATTTGGTGATTTTTGTTTGTTTCTGCATAAAAAGAAATTTTTTCACCTGATGAATTTTCTTTTATGCAAAATAGCCTTGACTTTCCATTACTATTAAAGTTGAAAAGAGTAAGGTGATGGTCACTATTTCCCTACTGTCAATTGACACAGAAAACAGGGTGCCTTGGATAAAATCTTTTTTTATCACGCGCTGTTTGTGTGGCCTGTGACATAACTTATGTCTTTCTTAATGACATAGAATCCAGGAGTTATTTAGGTTGGAAGGAACCTCTCTCTGCAGGACTTGAGGTCCAACCCCTTGTTCAAAGCAGGCTTAATGTCAAAGTTAAGCCAGGTTTCTCTGACCTTTCTTTGTCTAGTTGGGTTTTATATATCTCCACGGTTGGTGATTCCACAGCCTCCTGAGCACCTGTACTGATGTCTGACCCACTGTCATTGTGAATAATTTTTTCATTACACCTAACCTCAGTTTTCCCTGCTTCTGCTAGTTCAATCTTTACCTATTAGGTATCTAGAGAGAGCAATTAGATCTCCCGCTTGGCCTTTTCTGGGTTGAACAAATACAGTTCCCTCGGCCTTTCTTCATACATCATGTACAACTAAGTATTTTGAACTTTGAAAAGCACAGGAGGAAAAAAGGTGACAGGAAGACTGACCTGATGTTGGCAGAAGACAAAAAAGGGTGCTGAGGGAATCCTGAGGCAGCAAAAAAAGATGAGAGGAAAAGGAGGACATGAAGCAGAAAATGTAATATGCAGAAGAGGTCTTAGAAGTTGAAGAGTTGTAGAGGTAGGAAATGKGTAGGAAATGGAGTGGCAGCTCCTCTACCTTCACAGAAGAGGGCAAGGGGTGTTCCCTCTGAAAAAGATGCTTCTGTATGTGAACTTAGAGCTGCACTTTGACCGAGAAGCTCATTTCTGCCTTAGGAAGAGGTGGATGAAGAAAGGCTTTTGAGGGAAAGATCTTTTATGAGGTAAGCTGACATGACTGGTGCAAAAAACAAATGAGCTCTGGAGCCTACAAACCAGACAACTCCTTCGTATTTCCTGTTTCACTTGGAAAGTCTATAGGTGGCTTTCTCTCCTCCTACAACTTTGCCTTTCTCATATCTTTGCCATACTCTAGAAACCATCATGGCTACAGGACAACCAGCAGTAAGTATCAGATGTGGCACCTTTGTTCCAGGGTAAGCACAAGAAAGKTTTAAAGAACCATCATTTTCCCATCACCCTCGGCTCGGGCTTATTAAATTTGTAGGTAATACCAAATCAGGAGAGGCTGCAAACGTACTGGAAGACAGTGTTAGAATGCAAAGTGGTCTTGACATAATGGATAGGGTCAGAAAACAGCRGGCTCCTAACTTTTCTAACCTTAAGACTATTCTTCCATTCTCCACCCCTTCACAAATTTTATGATAATCTGACTCTATTGACTACTTCAATTGATCTTGATATATACTAAAGCAGAAGTACAATCAGACTTACAATTTCTGAATTTTATAGCCTGTTTTTCATTCTTTATCCAGCTGAAAATTCATGTTTCTTACGAGAAAAATAGAATTTAAAGCTGAAGAATACAGAAGTTGAGCTACAAAAGCTATTTTTGTAATCAGATGATATATATAGATTCTGTTGTACCTTTGTTAGTGGCACCATTCTTCATATACCTTTGAGAGGAAAGGAAATATAGCTATCCTTGGTATTTGACCTTGAACAGTAGATTCAAGCTCATTAGTTCTTAAGTTACTTTGTTGCATGCTGCTTCTTCTATTCCTCAACAATACATGTAGGAATGTCAAATACACTCCACCGTTAGACAAATGCCATGGAAGAAGTTGGGCTATTTTTTCAGCAGCAAAACTGACTCACTACTGAAAGAAGTCCCCACCTTTCCATTTGGCTGCTCTAGAGTTACTATTTGGAACAATTTACTTACTATATTATCCTGTTATTTTATTTTTAAATTTCACTATTAACTCTGAAAGTTTTAATGAGGTCATCTGAGAAAATCAATATAGCTTTATAGAAGAGTATTTTTATTTTTTACTTTGCCTACCCATTTTTTTCTCTGTTTTTTTTTTATTTTCATCCCTTCTCTACCTCCTTCATTCTTAGAACAAGTCATTCTCACAGTAGAGCTGTTATTGCTGTGATTCCCAAGAGTACTTTGATGTGTAAATAGTCATCCTTACTGGTGTGGATGAACAACAGTATCAACCATTAATATATTCATGGTTACCATAAAATGGCCAAAATAATGATTACCTAAGTTCTTAATTGTTTCCATTAGTTCGGTATGTTCAGCACTGTCTTAACCAGAAGAGCAAAGAAACTTTTGAGGGGAACAACTGAAAAGAAAATTGTATTACTCTGTCTGTAACTATTTGATCAAAAAAYTGTCATGGCCATCTCTGAAATTATTGCTGGATGAGTACTGAGAATGGTTTTTGTATGTTGGATACTGTCCAAACCTTTACCAGTGTCGACATATTTTGTAAATTCTTGTTAATGCTATAGTTACTTTGATAGTGTGCGTCAAAGCATAACGTAATCCTTTTGGCTAAACCAAGTTTATAAAAATCATTAACAAATAATATATTGTTCTGCGCCAAACCACTGATCACATGTTTGCTGATGCAAATATATTTTCTTTGCTCATTCTTGTTCTTCCTTTAGTAGAGCCAATATTTGAAGCAGCCTTCCTTCGTACAGATGGCTGGGATAAATAAAGCCAATCCGCTGATGTGCAGCACTCAGTCGGCCGGATGGACAAGGGATACATCCTTCCTTGCTGTTTTTTTTTAATTTCCCATTTGGATTTCATTGCATTCTGGGTTTTGTAGCGATGTACATTGTTTAATACAGTGTGGTGGGCTGGTCCCAGCCAGCAGCCAAACTCCCACCCAGCCGCTTGCTCCCTCCCCCTCCCCTTAGCGGGACAGGGGATTGCTCACCAGTTATTACTGTGCGCCAGACAGACTCATCTTGTGGAAATTCCCAATTAAATGCCAATTAATTGCCAGCTAAAATAAATATTTAGTTACTAATTCTGGTAGTGGGAAACAAAGACGATGACAAGACCCATTTACACGCTTGGGGACAAGGCCTTTCCTCYCCCTTTCCCAGGCTGAACTCCTCCCCCTGGGCACCTCTCCTCCCTGCCTGTCATGGGCTGGGTTGCACTCAGTCCTGGTGCAGGCAGGGGCTGCAGCCAGGCCGTGGCTGCACCTCCCTCTGCTCCTTCCTCTTTCCTCGGGCGCCTGGAGCACCTCCTCCCCTTCTCCCCCTCTCCCCTCAGTGCTCATGGGGCTGTTTCTCACACTTTACCCTCACCCCTCACTGCCGGGCAGCGTTTTGCCCTTTCTTACCCAGGCTTTCCCTGAGGTGCCGCCATC
This sequence comes from Phoebastria nigripes, assembly GCA_035582835.1. Classification (NCBI taxonomy): domain Eukaryota; kingdom Metazoa; phylum Chordata; class Aves; order Procellariiformes; family Diomedeidae; genus Phoebastria; species Phoebastria nigripes. The sequence goes on along the minus strand of JAYKAV010000476.1, from coordinate 16,086 downwards.
GTGGCTGGGGGGCTCGGCCGTGCCCTGCGGTGGGTCGGTTGGAGCCGGCTGGAACCGGCTCTGTCCGGCACGGGGCAGTCGCAGCCTCTCCTCACAGAGGCCACCCTGCAGCCCCCTGCCAGCGCCTGGGCATGTACACAGCCAGAATAAATCTGAAGAAATTAAGGTTTTTCATATCCACAAAACAGCAGCCTAGTCCATACTGGTGAGAGAATCAACAGGCAAGAGCTGATGAAAGGCGGCTTTTAAAGCAGAGCACCCTTGGCTTCCAACCATGATACTCACCTGTAGATGGCTGACTGGGGCCTCAGGTGTGACGAAGAGCAACGCTAACACTCACAGTGCACATCCTCCACGTGCTTGGACATCAAGGTACCCTCTTACTCCAACTCTGGAGGTCAGAGATCTCCTATTTTCTGGGCAATTCTAAGGGAGACAAAGGAGAAGCACAGGCCAAGAAGGCTAACAGTCCTCAGTACTGGAGTTCAGGATCCCATAATCAGGCACAGGGCGCAGGCCAGCCAGCCACCAGAGGTGTCTCCCGGAGGCACCAGCTGCCGGGGAGCAAAGGGAGGGAAAGGAGACCCAGGGGCTGAGGTAYGTAGCAGTGTTTTGCTGCCTTTTCTCTACAGCTGCTTTCAGATACTTATCTGGATTTTAGGATTAATTTTAACAAAATGTGTGAGGAAAAAAAAAAATCACAGGTTTAAAGAAGGGAAGAGCAGGTTAAAGAATTAAACATATTCAAGTTAGCAGAACCTGATTAAATTTACTCAAGTACTTTAGAAACTAGCCAAAATAATTTCTGAATCACCTTTAGAGATTTCCTAGAGGGCTGGGGAAGCATAACCATGGCACATGAATTGAAATATGGGAAACGGGGGGATCTAGGGAATTACTGAGCATGCATCCTCATTAGGATAGCGGGGGGATCTGTCAGAGGATGGCCCCTGTTCAATATTGCATCAAGTCTTAGATGACAAAAGGGAAAGACTGCATAAAATTAGCAGGGGAGGAACTGTGACTTTAGAAAAAGTAATGAGAATTCAAAAGATATCTCAAATCAAGGTGAAATTCACTCAGAAGGACTGGGATGGAGACACCAAATACATACGTACAAATGGAAAGTAAGCRTGCAGCAGAAGAGCACAAAGATTTGGAGATCACAGCTTCAATGCGAGCTGGCCACACGATTAATTCCCCAAATACCTCATCCTAAGATAGCGCCTGTCAGTAGATCCTATGTCAAGTAGGAAGGTGGTGATGATCAGYATCTGTTTGTTACTACTAAGTATGAAGCACTGTTCTCAGTATGGCACATTAGATCCAATGTGGGCAAACTAGAGAAGATACTACAGCACAGCAAGAATGATCATAGAATCAGAATAATTTAGGTTGGAAAAGACCCTTAAGATCATTGAGTCCAACCATAAACCTAACACTGGCAAGTCCACCACTAAACCATGTCCCTAAATGCCACATCTGCACATCTTTTAGACACCTCCAGGGATGGTGACTCAACCACTTCCCTGGGCAGCCTGTTCCAGTGCTTGATAACCCTTTCAGTGAAGTAATTGATTATTTCATCATCACAATCCATGGGGAAAGGGTAGAAAATAGCACTACGTATTCCTAGAAAAAGAACACAAGCAGAGGCTGTGCAAGTAACAGTTTGCAGGTGTGACCATAGTGTGTGACCATAGTTTTCCATTGCACAAAATTTTGGTGGGAACAATGATACTTCTTTCAAACAAACATTCTTTGTTTAAACAGAATGAAAAAAAAATCCAAACTATCAAAACAGTTACAGAGAAAAAAGCTCTAGAAACTTCCTTGTAACAAATTTTTTTTAAATTTTTTTTTTTTTAACCAGACTGTAAGAGACGTTCAGTGGCATTATAGTGGTAACTCAAGGGAGAAGAATGATTCAGTTGKCCATGCTGTAGAAGATCCTGGTAAACTGTATGTCACTACAGAGGACACAAGAGGCCAGACAAGGGATTCACTCCAGTTGATGAAGCAAGTTTGGAGTAGCTGCCTGTGTGTCAGAAGAGATGCAGGACTCCTGCCACCTCAGCTTACAATTACTGTGCCCAGGGGTTTGTGTCTTTTAGCTTCCAGATTGCACAACCTAGAACTGAGATCACAGCTCCAGAAATAGTCATTCACAGCTTCTCCTTCAATTGGTTTATTAAACTCTATATATTTAAAAGGTTGCTGATTAGACAGTTCAATAGCATGTGGTAGTAATTCCAGAGAGCAAAAATATTGCTATTGTCTTCCTGGABAAAAAGGGCTGTTAATTTAATGACAATTAATAGTTAAACTGTGGGACGTTATTTAAGAACATTGCATGAATATGACAAAAAAATCCAGCACAGAAAAAAAAAAAAAAAATTGGTCATCAGAGACAATTTGCACTTTTATGCTTTTATTTTCTTTATTAATTTAGTATTTTATTTTATTTTTAACTACCACAGTGTTTGAATTGTCGTTTTATTTGGATAAATTACCAAATCTCGCCCGATCCCCAGAAATAAATCCTTTCAAACCACCCAGCATTGCTCTGCTCCGGAATCAAGAGCTGACCCACAGCCAGCCAGAGCCTCACTCCCCAGCCAGTTAGCTTGAGCATCTTCCCCACCTGGCCAGCCTTAACCAGCTTGCCCCGGCCAGGCAGCAAGAGACTGTTTCTCCTGCCAGCCAGAGATTCACAGCCCCAGCTGGCCAGCCAGCACCACTCAGCCCCGGCCGGCCAGCCAGAGACCCTCAGCCCGGGCCAGCCAGCCAGTGCCTGTTTCTCCAGCTAGTCAGCCAGAGACTCTGAGCCCCAGCTGGCCAACCAGAGCCCTTTTTCCCCAGCCGGCCAGCCAGAGCAGCTCACCCCAGCTAGCCAGCCAGCCAGAGCCTGTTTCTCCAGCCAGCTGGCCAGAGCCACTCAGCCCCGGCCAGCCAGCCAGAGCCTCTTTCCTCAGCCAGCCAGGGCCACTCAGCCCC
>JAYKAV010000475.1:0-90076 GCA_035582835.1 Phoebastria nigripes | reverse complement strand
ACTTTTTTTTTCGATTCTCTCCCCCATCCCACTGAGGGGAGGGGGGAGTGAGCGAGCGGCTGTGTGGTGTTTGGCTGCCGGCCAGGTTAAACCACGACAACCTGTAAGCACAAGGCCAGGTAATACAGGAATTTCTGTGACATTTTGCAAGTCTAAATCATTCAGATCAGGTGCCTGCCTTTCTGTTTTCAAGTGAGTTACACTGAACGCAGGTCAGTCTCTTAATATACAATTTTCATTGTTACTGGCCTTCATCATGTTTTGTCTCAATCTTTTTACTCATTTATTGATTCCACATCTCTCCAAGTGAGGATAAGGGCACAAAGCTGATACTTTTTAGGAGGTGAAAGTCATTCCTTAATACTATTAAAGACTCAAACCAAGTTAGTTTTTCTTGCTTGCCATGCTAAKCCATTTTTCAACAGTTTTGACAGTTTCTTTATGGAGTGAATAAATATGATTTTTTTTCACTCTATTTTCTTCCTCTGTATTCTGCAGAATCTTTTACAAAGATGAGTAAAAGCAGCATGCATTTCTTCTGGACTTCTGCAACATCACAGTGGTGGAGTGGATTTGTAATGATCTGTAATTACACATCCCTGCCTGACAGTGAAGTTGTCTATTTTCTTTTCAGTCACATTTGTCAAGAACTGAGGCTACCATAGCAAACTTCTAGTCTCCATTCACTTGAACTCTGACATAAGGCCACGTGCTGCTTTACACCAGCAGATTTTACTAGTGACGGTCAAACACAGAAACTTAGATGAGATGATATCAGCTGGATACCTCCAAGTCRCCAGTACAGCTGGACAGGAAACAATTTTCTTATCCTGAAAAAAAAATCTTTTCAGAGTTGCAGAAGAACTTCCATTGTGCTTATAGGTGAAGCCAAAGCCTGTGGAAGCATGTCCCAAAGCACACAGGGGAATTCCTTCTCCAGTGTAGCTCATACTTGCCATGACAGAACTGCAGACTCTAGACTAGAATCTGGATCTCTAGCAATGCAGGACCATTGTTCTTATATTCATGGCTTTCTGCATTTCTTTATCTAAAAAAAAAAATTCCCTTGTTTTTTTTTATGGCACCTGATATGTTCTCTCAAGAAAACCTTTGTTTAAATGTTCTGATATTTTCCAATTTAAAAAAAAAAAAAAAGCAACTTTAATACCATGAAGTGGAAAAAATATCCATTTTAATGATTCACAGCTTCATACCTGTGAAATTATCTAAATGTGCATGTGCATAGCAGATTTGCACAAGGTATATATCAGAAGACAGGAAGACAATTTTCAATCAACAAAGAGATTTTTAAATTTGCAAAAGAAGTTGTGTGTTTTCTCCTCTGAGTAAACAGGGAAAACATCTCAGAGTAGATGAAGATGCTGAGCATAAATATCAGAAATGCATCAAAGGAAGAAGGTTTGGGTAATGGCTTATAACAAAATCTCTAGGGACAAGGAATTCTCTGTTATCCTGTAATATTTGCCACCTAAGCAAAACAAGCACCAAATACCAGATTAGATTCATGACCAATAATTTTATCATATCATAAAACAGTGTTACACAGTGCAGCAAAATGATAACCTTGACCCAGCTCTGCATGGTGATAAACAGCACAACAGGGAATATATACTGCAAGTAAGGTATTACATAACCCAACATTGAAAGCCAGCCCAACAACTTTGAGAGTCAATAAATCAACATTGTGACCAGTGACTATTAAACCAATATAATGAATGCCTATAACAAATTTGCCCTAACACGCTTTGGTCAGATCTGTTGTTACTTCAACCCTTCRTGCCCCACGGTGGGCGCCAAAAAGGACTGTTGTGGTTTAACCCAGCAGGCAGCCAAACACCACACAGCTGCTTGCTCACTCTCCCCTGACCCCCACAGTAGGATGGGGGAGAGAATCGGAAAAAAAAAAGTAAAATTTGTGGATTGAGATAAAGACAGTTTAATAGAACAGAAAAGGAAGGGAAAATAATAATAATACTAATGATGATGATAGAATATATGAAATGAGTGATGCACAATGCAATTGCTTACCACCCGCTGACCGATGCCCAGCCCGTCCCCAGGCAGCGATTGACCCTCCCCCACCAACCCCCATTTTATGTACTGAGTATGATGTCATATGGTGTGGAGTACCCTGTTGGTCAGTTGGTTTAGCTGTCCTGACTATGCTCCCTCCCAGCTTCTTGTGCACCTGGCAGAGCATGGGTAGCTGAAAAGTCCTTGACTAGTGTAAACACTAATTTTAGCAACAACTAAAACATCAGTGTGTTAACAACATTCTTCTCATACTAAATCAAAAGCACAGCACTATACCAGCTACTAGGAAATAAATTAACTATCCCAGCCGAAACCAGGACACTATTAAACTGTCTTTATCTCAACCCATGAATTTTCTCACTTTTACCCTTCCGATTCTCTCCCCCATCCCACCAGGGGGGAGTGAGTGAGCAGCTGTGTGGTGCTTAGTTGCCGGCTGGATTTAARCCACAGCAGCAGACTAATGAAATATCTTAAATAGCAGTAAGAATACCTTATATCAATATGTAAACATACATCAAAAACTTATAGCACCTGTTATCTAATCTATTCAAGGCAACCGAAAAAATAAAAGGATTTGGTTTTGAAACCAATCAATCACAAAGAACACAACAAGTCCTGAGTTAAAGTATATATGATGCCATGATGACATAGGCTTTGCTGCCTTTTTCTTAGTTAATCAGTCTATTGTCATATTTTAGAAAATTCTATGCGCTTTACTTTTATCCTTAACCAGTGCTTGGACTTTAAATTTTCTATGTGTTAGCTAGGATTGTAACTACTTTGTGTTCACACATCGTGAAGTCTGAAATAACTGAAATCAGTAGGTAAAGGAAAATAAGGAAATGTCCAGACCTTTCTCATTTTCTTTTTCTAYAGAGTTCATTTAAAGATTATCTGCTCTTCTCTGTTTTCACTAAAAAGCTCATCTATATTTCTTTTTTGACTGTTTACACATCTTCCTTTCTATCTCCTTTTACTCTGAGCTCTTATAAATGCTACCACAAAACCATTTACTGTATCAATAACCTTGACCAAGCCCTACTCCTCCTTAGACTCACTTGTTGTCCTTCCTTTTCTCTGTGTGAACTGAAAGTTCACATTCTGCCTTTCAAACTGGCATTTACCTGATTTTCTGTCCTCCTCACTTCTGCCTTTCGCAGCTAAAACCATTTATCTTCCATTGCAGATCTTCTTCTCATCCCATGTGTCCTCCTTCATGAGATTCCTTACAGATGCATGTACTTACTCCTTCAACACAGGTCCATGTACCCCCATCTCTGTGCCCTTCAAGTATTCTTTTCAGAAGTCTCTATTCCAGCACTCCTCACAGGATAGATAGCAGGGAGAAAGAAAGGGATGAAGAGTGCAGAGGGATAAGTATCATTCACCATGAGAAATTATTGTCATTTTTGTCAGTTGCCTGCCTTTTTTACCTTTTGCAATACTTGATTAATTTCAAGCAAAGAAGAGACATAAACATGAGATCGAGAAATAGGATAATTCTTGTAAATACTAATAAAAAACCTGTGGAGATAACAAAATGGGTACTAGACTTCATACTGGGTTTGATTACAAGTTCAACTTCTTGCTCATATTTCTATATTCCTGCTCAAATTATAAAGTCTTCTAGGTAGGTATTTCACATCCTAACATCCCTGTAAAGACTGCAGAGCCTTTAGCACACTGGTATTTGAGACAGGTTGGCATATGCTCTGTTCATTTTCAACCTGCAGCTGTGCTTAAGAGATTGTGCTTGAGCTTTGTTTTGGTCTAGAATTTTGCTTTTTTACTGCAGAGGCACAAGCAGAATAAATATACAGGTTAGACTTGTTAGATGAGGACAAAAGAGACATTGGAGGGATGCATTTTGTGAAATGGGTATTGATTTGGTAATAACCTGTTTTAATTGCATGGTAGAAGGAAAAGGAACACAATTATTATTCTGTGGGCAAAGAAATGTCTTTTTATGTTTAGAAACAATTCCTAACACAGAAAAAAAATATAAAATTCCTTGAGCATCTCTTCAAGGGATTTAAATGCAAATTAACCCTGATGTATGTAGGCTCTACAGAGGGATCTGGACAGGCTGCATTGATGGGCCTGTGTTGAGGCCAATTGTATGAGGTTCAACAAGGCCAAGTGCCGGGTCCTGCAGCTGGGTCACAACAACCCCATGCAACGCTACAGGCTGGGGGAAGAGTGGCTGGAAAGCTGCCTGGCTGAAAAGGACCTGGGGGTGTTGGTTGACAGCTGGCTGAATATGAGCCGGCAGTGTGCCCAGGTGGCCAAGAAGGCCAACGGCATCCTGGCCTGTATCAGAAATAGTGTGGCCAGCAGGAGTAGGGAAGTGATCGTCCCCCTGTACTCGGCACTGGTGAGGCTGCACCTCGAATACTGTGTTCCGTTTTGGGCCCCTCACTACAAGAAAGACATTGAGGTGCTGGAATGCATCCAAAGAAGAGCAACGAAGCTGGTGAGGGAAGTTTAGATTGGATATTAGGAAAAATTTCTTCACTGAAAGGGTTCTCAAGCACTGGAACAGGCTGCCCAGGGAAGTGGTTGAGTCACCATCCCTGGAGGTATTTCAAAGACGTGTAGATGTGGTGCTTAGGGACATGGTTTAGTGGTGAACTTGGCAGTGATAGGTTAACAGTTGGACCTGATGGTCTTACAGGTCTTTTCCAACCTAAATGATTCTATGGTTCTATGATTCTATTCTACATGTGTTTCATGCCACATAAAAACCCCTACTATTAGAGAAAAATAAAATGCACTAAAAAGAGCTGCTTCAGCCTTCAAAAACTAGCTAATCAGGTATCACAGCAGTGAAGATTAATCAAAGATTCTTTAATTGCTAGTTAACTGGACTTTATGTCATGAAATATATTGTATTACTTAGTTGTAGTAAACTGACTGAGAAAAAAAAGACCACTGTGGTTTAACAGGATACAGATTTTTTTAATGAGGCTGAAATGAGATGTAAAAAAAATCTGTGGGCTGTGGTTTCAATAGGAGGCAATTTACCTCACTTCTTTTCTTTTCTCTTATCCTGAAAGTTCACACCAGCAGGGTTGCCGTGTGGGTACAGAACAAGATAATTGGTCTAAAATAAGGTGGTTCAGTGCTTCTTAAAAGCTGCTCTGCAACCAAAGACACCATACTGCCAGCAAAGATTAGCATGTGTTTCAGAGCTAAACAGGGATTACAGCTCTGTGAATTAGAACTGGCTGACTCAATTTTGGCATAAGTGCTAGAAAGCTAAGCAGGACATTTTCTGCAGCAGTTCTTTTGGATATGATACGGTGTCTTTTAGATATTACTGGTTATTTTTGGGTTTGGTGTGTTTGGAGAAATCTGGATCACTGTCTTTTTCCTTCCTCTGTTACACGATGTTGCTGACTGTGAAACTGGAAAGACACAAAGCCAAATTCAGAGGTGAAATATGGTTAAATTGCACATACAAATGCACCTTGCTGAATTTTGGCCTTCCCTATAATATCTGTAGGCTGTGGGCACAGCAAGGTATCAAAGGGTGTTTTGTGGTATCATTTGCTTCCTCCTTTCCTATTTAATTGGAAACCAAAAGCCTAATTTATAGTCAAATGTGCACTACCACTAATGCTCTATAATTCATGCAAAATTAACTTCTGCTATGACGGCTTCTTTGAAAGCTACCTTGTAATAATTGTTCAGATGGTATATGTGTAGGAGTAATATAGAAATGTTACCATTATGTTTTAATTACTTAATATAAGGAAGGTAGCAAAAATAGTCAATTACATATATTTTGTGACTTCTACTATTACTGTAATTCTTACTGTAGAACTGCACACAGGAGTGAAACACTTAGGTCACATAGCAGTGGTATGTATCACTCAGGTTTCACTTCTTTGGAGAGCATCTATTTCCTTCCCATCTAAATGCTGTAGCCTGTCAAGTTTCTTTAAATATTTCTTACTCTTTTTAATTATAAGATCTACAGTACTGGTTTTGCTTTTTAAAAGACATTTTGTACTAAAAATTAATGATGTCAATTGTTTTTCTTCACAGTTTACCAAATTTTTGTATTTATCCATGTTACACTTTTGGAGCTTAGGCATGTACTAGAGTATAACARCTATGACTAAAAGGTACAAAATTCATGCCTGTATCAACATTTCCCATTGGTTAACTAAGTGGCCTGATTACAGAATATGAATTTTACTGAGGAACAGGAAACTGAAATCATTGCCAGGTTAATAAGTTAAGAGCCTCAATCTCCTTTATGAGTGTGTGCATGGAAATGTAAAAAGCTTATACAAACTATGAATGTGGTAATAAGCACGTCCRGTAGACATCCAGATTATATTGGAGAACCAAGAAGATGGGCACAGAAGARTCTTAAACAAAAGAGAAGGTGCTAGCTGGGACTTCTAATAAGGTTGTGCTGAAGAAGCAGATGGGAAAGGGATCATCTGATTTTTTGAGGCTATGGCTGCTTAAATGAATCGAGAATCCAGTTGGTAAATATTCACCCATTAACCTTTTGTACAAAATTTTTAAAAGCAGGCATTAACTTTCTAGAATCAGAAGCACTGTGTATAGACAGCTGGATCCAGCAAGTAGCTGGCTGCTCTCAATTACTAAAGAAAGCAATAGAAATTTATAGCACTTTAGATTTCCCAGGGTGAATGTGGAAGTATCTTTTAACTTTCTACTGGAAGAATCAAATGGAGGCCCAACAGCTCCCACAATAAGAACTGAGTCCACTGTGGACTCATACACAATTTCCTGGCTATACTCAACCCAAACTAAAATGCAGAAATTAAGGAAACTAAGTAGTACATAGATTGTTAATCTAYTAGATTGTTGCTAATTCAAGCTTTTGATATGCTCTTTCAGCAATTATTAGATTAAAAGATTAATTCATGTATAAAATAGTCAAAGTAAATTACTTGCCATGTCCCTCCTGTCAGGTTTTAAGCATCCTTCAAACTCAGCAGAAATCTTCCTTTCCCCAGCTATAAGTCTATGAAGCTTACTTTTTAAAAGAATTGAATTCTATTTGTATAGTAAGTGATCATCCTCACTTTTCACTTGTTCTCAATCAGGTGTCTTTAAGAGCTGGACTGCTGCTAGCAGATAATTTAGTGGCTACTGACTGCTTCTTTAATTTTTTCTTTCTTATCTCTCAGTATTTTTAGTTCTGCATTTTCACTTTTACTTTTGCATAAAATGACGTTAGTGCTGTATACCCCCAGATGGAATGAATTGTCTTTTCTGTTTTGAGTTAATGTAATAAATACTTGGGGCTCTAATTTTTCGTAATTAAAGTCTTATTCATACTGCATAACAAAGTGAGAATTTTTGTAAATACACCAATGCATTGTCTGAGTACATTAAATATTTTCTGTAGAAATAAAACAAAGCCCACGAGCTGATCCAATGCACTTTGCCTGATGGAAAAGGCACTTTCCAGTTTATAAACACAAATTAAAATACCCAAGCTATTTCAGAAAGTAAGTGGATTTCAGCTTCAAATTTTTCTTTTATGAGGAATATCAGAATAAAATATGAAAATTTTGAAAAGGTCTATAAAATGAAATTCAGAAGGGAAGAATTTTGTTTTATAATATATTTTAAGACACAGTGCCTGGGTCTTATCTAATGAGACTTTGATTATTTTATTTTTAAACCAAAGATATTATAACATTCCTTAGTTTTTAAGTTTTAGCAAATCAATATTTTAATGTGGAAAAGTCTTCCATTGCAGAATTTATGGATAACTAACTGCAAAATGCTTTTATTGTTTTTGAGGAAAATTGTTTGCTACATGGGGACAACCTCCCCCTCCCCCCAGCAGTTCCAAGAAAAGTACATGGGAGAAAACTTCTGGGTGGTTTTTTCTCCTAACTTTGTGTTTATTGATGAGATTTTTTTGTTGTTTTTTTTTTTTTTTCTTCTTTTCTTTCTTCCCCACTTATGGCAGCTATTCTCTTATAACTCAAGCTGAAGCTTTCAAGGGAGAAGTTCTAGGAGAAAGACTAATGTGTGGGCTGAGAAATGAAGTCAGAGAGGTAATTGCTTTTAGGCAAGTAGCTCCAATCCTAAGATTACTGCACAGTTTACAATGAAAAAATAAACAGATTCTTAGAACTTAAAGAAGATACACTTGTAGTGCTGAAATGCACTGTGTGGAAGCAAGAGATACAAATGTAGCATGAACAGTGACACGGCAGTAAGTTTATTTAAGTTTCACCATAATGGTGACTATGTAGGTACAAAGCTGAAATTACATCTATAAAATATTCTTCATCAGCTCTGAATCAAGATCATCCTGCGCTGTTCGATTTCAGAGTATCTTTTGACTTGAACAATGACCTGTTTGATTTTGTCTTTTTTTTTCTTTTTGTTTRGGGGGGAAGGGAGACAGAATGAAGAAAATAAGTTTATTTGCTTTTCACATTGTTTATTTTGGGGAATTGCACTTTGAAAGCTGTCTCTGAAAATCTGTTGGAACTGCATCATGTCCTTCATTTTCACTTCCAAATCCCCTCCCCGTGATTTCCAGAGCAGTAGACCCCTTCCCAGCTGTAAAACACGTAGTTCGGAAGTCTAGCATTTCCAATTATGAAGTCTGTGATCGGTAGACTCTCCCAGAGAGAACTGAAGACAAGCTGTACAGCCACGTCATTAACCAGCCACACTGGTGAGACAGCAGTCTGCTGCTCCTGCCAGCCAGGCTCAGTACACATCTTGGCTGCTGGTCTATTACTTTCCCAATGGCTCCTTACGTGTTTCCTTCCCATGCTTTATTCATAGGATCCTTTCAATTCTCATGTTTGTTTTTATGCCAGAGCTTTATCTTTAACCCCTATCGCTCTCCATTCTTTTATAGTGTCCTATGCAAGAGTCCCTGTGTACATCTTCCCTCTATATTTTCTGACTCTATTCATCATTCTCTGGAACCCTCAGTCTAACTTTCCTTCCAGTATTTTTTTTATCTCTTTGCCTTTTGAAATTGGGAATCTGGATCAGCCTCTTGCCAATTTTTCTAGGTCTTCCTTCCATAAGAAGTTATGCATGTTTTCCCTCTCCCTTTCCTAAGCTCCCTCATTCTCCCAGCCTTGGAAAAACTCTTCATTTCTCCTGTTTCTTCTTACCTCCTTCTTCTTCCCTTTTCAGGATCTGTCATGGGCTCTGTGAGAACTTCATTTCCCCTATTCTACTATTCTTTCTACACAGGCAGAGCGTTATTTAGGATACTTTCATCAGGAGAATGATGGGCCATTAGAAATCTCTGTGATCTACAGGCAATTACAAATATCCTTGCTAGGGTGTTAAATCCTTAACAACCATGTCCATTACTTTTCCCCTTCTGATTTTCTTCTACAGTAATGCAAGACTATCCATCACTTGTCTCTCCATTCTTTTGGTGTTCCTTCACTGATCATTAAATACCCTGCTCTGCTAAACATTGTCAGTATTCTATTTTTTCTGTCCTTCAYCCTTTTCTTCCCCATGTTTTCTTCAAAACTTTTTTTAAGTTGATGATTTTTTTCCATTGTAACAATGATGGTACAGTTAACATGGACAATGCAGATACAGTTGTCTACAATAAAATATTTATGCATCACATTGATGTTAGTGTAAATGCTGTGCCAACACAGCAGCATCCCACTTGACTTTGCTCTGCATTTGTGCTGTTGATCACAACTTCACTTAAGTGAAAACACTAACTTTATGCTCAGTTTCAGAATTTTTCTTTAAAAGCTTTCATACACGATTAGTCCTTGCACTGTTTCTGAAGGTACAGGAGCTCCACATTTCTCGGCCAGGGAATATCAGCAACCTCCAAAACAGAGGGAGTATGTTTGACAGAGGAATCCTGCAACAGTGTATGTCATAGCATAAAGCTGAGTGAGCTTGTTTAGGTACTAGAAGTGCAGTACAGCTACTCTTGGGTATCATAGCTCTCTGTTAAGGATAAATACCTAACTTATCATCATCTTATGTTTTTTCCCAATTTATACAATGTGAACAAAAGTTGTCTGATTTAATTGTGCGATTCAATAAGGAGGATTCATTAAAGCCTTCTGTACATTGGTTACATATCTGAGGAAGAATTGCAGTCATCACTGTTGCAATTCCAGTATTGTTTATACTCATGTCTGAAGTTTGGGGTCGTTTGCTTTCAATGCTCTGTCCCATGATTGAGAGATCAACCATCACATGATTTTCTCTGTGCTCTGTCTTGATCATTGACATAGAGCACCCATTGATCCTTGTGGAGGTTTTCTATCATATATTCACTTTCCAAGTGATCTGTCAAGAATTCTGCCATATTATCCAGAGTATTTTATGTCCACTTAATTGCAAAATACTTAGATTTTATTTCTGCAGTAAGGCTTCATAACTTTTTGAAATAATGGCAAATTGTTTCAACGTGGTTTTCCTACTAGCATCCATAATGAGCTGATAAAAAAMCCCACCACATAGATGACATATTTTGACTACATAATATTAAAGCCAAAGCATAGTTTAATCTAATTTAAATAAATGTTCAAATTTATTCTATTTCTTTGTTATCACCACAGTTCTTTTGTAATTAAAATTATGTTATAATTGATACTCTGACTGCATTATGGTTCTATTTTTCTCCAAGTATTGCTGCAAACTTCTACAGGCAATAGGAGAATGGGAAAAAAAACAAAGACCCTCTGAAAGCACTTAAAAAAACCCACAACAAACCTCCTCGGCTGTTAAACCACCATTACCAAATGTTCTGTCATTAAGAAATTGTCTAAATCCCTGTTTCTCTCCATCAGAACAGGAGCTGTAAGCACTGTGTCTGCTAGAAAAGCAAGATGTGGGTGTTTTGGTGGGCTGTGTATGTGGGAGTTACTTATCCAGTAGTTTTCTGGTTTTTAGAACACTATTTTAAGGTTGAAAAGTTAACCCAACATATGTTTAGCAACTTGAAATATAGGCATCACATTTTCTCAAACTTTCTTACTTTTACTACAGAAGCTTTCAAAATATAAAAACTTCAAATAACTTTTTTCCTTTTTGCAACATTCCTGCAACATGGGAGATGAATTTACTTTCTGCCCCACAAGTTCTCTCACATTTTAAATGTTCCCATCTGTCACACTGATACATTTTCTCTGAAGGTTAGCTTCTTACTTTTCTTTCTGTCTTTCATATGCCTCCTCTGTCTTAAATAGGAAAATATTGTTTTCTTTTGAAAATCCTGCTTTAGGTATTCCTGCTGTTCTATTGCTGAATTATAGATAGTTTATGGATTTTTTTCAGCATCACCACAGGCTGTGATCTTGTTTCATCTCACAGGCTAAATGGCATAAAGATTTATTATTTTATTTACCAAGTGCTCAAAATGTTCTCACTTGGTCATATGCAGTATTTGGGTGTTAGATCTCAAAGGTCAATGTGTATCTAGTGGACATGGGAAGAGCTACAGATGTCATCTATCTGGACCTCTGTAAGGCCTTTGRCACRGTCCCCCACAACATCCTTCTCTCTAAACTGGAGAGGTATGGATTTGATGGGTGGACTGTCCGGTGGGGGAGGAGTTGGTTGGATGGTCGCATCCAGAGGGTAGTGGTCATGGCTCAGTGTCCAGATGGAGATGGGTGACAAGTGGTATCCCACAGGGGTCCATACTGGGACCAGTACTCTTCATCTTCATCAATGACATAGGCAGTGGGATCGAGTGCACCCTCAGCAAGTTTGCAGACGACACCAAGCTGAGTGGTGCGGTCAACATGCCTGAAGGATGGGATGCCATCCAGAGGGACCTGGACAAGCTGGAGAAGTGGGCCCATGTGAACCTCATGAGGTTCAACAAGGCCAAGTGCAAGGTTCTGCACCTGGGTTGGGGCAACCCCCGGGATCAATACAGGCCGGGCGATGAAGGCATTGAGAGCAGCCCTGCCGAGAAGGACTTGGGGATACTGGTGGATGAAAAGCTGGACATGACCCAGCAATGTGCACTCGCAGCCCAGAAGGCCAACCGTATCCTGATTTTGATGGCCTGCATCAAAAGAAGCATGGCCAGGGAGGTGATTCTGCCCCTCTACTCTGCTCTGGTGAGACCCCACCGGGAGTACTGTGTCCAGCTCTGGAACCCTCAGCAGAAGACAGACATGGACCTGTTGGAGTGGGTCCAGAGGAGGGCCATGAAAATGATCAGGGGGATGAAATGCCCCTCCTATGAAGAAAGGCTGAGAGAGTTGGGGTTATTCAGCCTGGAGAAGAGAAGGCTTTGGGGAGACCTTATTGCAGCCTTTCAGTACTTAAAGGGGGCTTCTAAGAAAGATGGTGGCAAACTTTTTAGCAGGGCCTGTTGTGACAGGACAAGGGGGAATGATTTTAAACTAAAGGAGGGTAGATTTAGACTAGATAGAAGGAAGACATTTTTTACGCTGAGGGTGGTGAAACACTGGAACAGGTTGCCCAGAGAGGTGGTAGATGCCCCATCCCTAGAAACATTCAAGGTCAGGTTGGACGGGGCTCTGAGAAACCTGATCCAGTTGGAAATGTCCCTGCCCACGGCAGGAGGGTTGGACTAGATGACCTTTAAAGGTCCCTTCCAACCCAAACTATTCTATGATTCTATGATTCTATAGCTTCACTGGAAGCTGATCTCACATTCAAAACTATTTTAGTGCTACTGGAAAATTAACATATTTGATTTATACAGGTAATTGAGAAGTATAGCTTACAATGAACTCAATTTTATGTCTTTTTGTTTGTCCATTCAGATTCTGTATGGCTGCCATTTTTAGATGAAAAATGTAATTGAGATCTTGAGTACCTTGGCAACTACAAATCTCCTAGCACTTTAGAGGCACGGGATTATTTACCTTACTTTAATGGACATATCCATTTGCCTGTTTCAATAGACTTCTTAATATTGTTTATGGCTCCTTCATTTTCATGTTATTATTAACTGCTGCTTAGCGTATTGCTATGCTTTGAATATTGTCAGCTTTGAATGGCAGATCATAATTTTAAAACAAATGAAGTAATTCTAAAGGAAAGGTTTTTTTCATTAAACCTCATGCATTTAAAATAGCAAGGGTTTAAACAGTATGTTTTTCAGTCCTAAGCATGGCCTTTGCATTATTATTTAGTTCTTATATGGTGTCATCTTGTGAAATCGTATATTTTATTTACACAAGGCCTTATAGCAGCTTTCACTAAAACTTCCTCATTTAAGAGAAAAATCCGACAGTCGTCTTGTGGGTAAGTCTCCTTTTCAAAATGCTATTACTCAGTTTAGCTATCAAAATCCCTTTGAAAATCTAATATACATTCTCACGAAGAATAACCTTGGACAATATTTTTTGAAAGTATGCCACGGTAAGCCATGTGATTCAATAGTTTGTATATTAAAAAAGCTATGTGTTGATAACATTTGCCTAAGGTTGAAAGATTTTGCATATGCTAACAAGCCTCTGTTGTGAATCCCTGTCTAATAATAATGGTCTTTGACACTTGTCGAGTCTTGTTCTACAATGCTTGCTGTGTATGCTAACATTATAGTGGAATTTGCATGATTCTTTAATATTGTTATGCATATTTGTTAGGTGAGATATACTTTGTAGATATAATAAATTGGCAACAACAGTGACTTTAAATTACTTGCTATTGTTTATAAAATGTTTATGACAACAATATTTTTACTGGGATGCAGAAAAATTATTTATGCAATGATCATAATTCCAATTTGATCTATGTATGAACATTATTTATCTCCATTTTATGTGAGAATATTTTACATACATTGTATTTCTAGTATCATATTCATTTGAACAAAAGTCTGACACTGATGTCTAGGACTTTGGCCATCATTTGTATAAAGATGTTCTGAGACCATGCATAAGACAGACTGAGACCTAGTTTCTGTCACGCAAATATTGAAAGTCATCCAGTCTGACTTTTTCAGGTAACAGTAATCTCATGAATCCAGATTGACACAACATGCTAATAGCTTTTTTGAGCTGATCACTGTGACAGGTTTCCTAGTTTTTGTATGAACATTGTGAAGCAACCTCAGGCTTTTAGTATGATCCTTCTGCCTCTTGTGAAGCCACAGGCTTTTAATGATGAGACTAGACACAGTTGTTATGAGAGTTTTGACATAATTTTGGGAGCCCTGTGACTGATTTATCTTCAGAAGTATTTTAAAAAGACTATATTTGAGCTGCATTTTTAAGCCATCTGAATCCTATTAGAGTTTATGTATTTTGTCTATTATGTTTTCACTTGCACAAGATAATGACATTCTTTTTTGCAAATATTACATTTAGAGAAGCTATTAGACTCATGGTCATTTAAACTGATTGTTTAAGGTAGTTCACTCAACGTAAGTTATGTATTTCTAATTCCATGTGTAGTGGACAGAAGATATTTCTGATAGCGTAGAGGTGACTTTGTAGTTCTGTATTGGGCATTGCAAATTGAGATCATTATGGGAAAGCCAGAGAACGTTTCTGTGTATTTATGGTGAAAGCTGCTTATTCAAAAAGCAAGGTAATTTAACCGAAGAGCATCTTATTTTTAAGAATCATATTCCTGCACTTTAGCTTCACAAGGTAAAGTCCATTCCCATTAGTTATGTTTCTCTGTGACACAGAATATTTATCTTTCCTGATCAAACAACAGAAAGAGGCAGTGACTTTTACAAGCGAGCATCATTGCCTGGGGCCGTGCTGGGCTCACTGATGACATAGGCTTCCCATTAAGTTTTCAAAACAAAAAGGAGGCATTCCATGAGCTTGGATGTGTACTTCAGAAATACCTTTGAGCTTAGTATCGCTATGATAATTTTACAAGCAAATTTTCTACCTCTGGCTGAAAAGCTTTTAGTCAATAGAGATTAAATATAATTTGACAGAACAGCTGAAAAATGAGAGTGCTTTTTTCCTTATCAACTGCTTATCATTGGTGATGTAGGGCTGAGAGAAGTCTTAGTAATGATATTGAACTTGACAGCCATGATGGGCAGAACAGAATGAAGAGATATTTAAAAAAACTTTTAAAAGTGGGGTTTTTTTGAAATTGACATGTTATACTATTTTTGATTGTCAGTTGCTGTCACCAGCAGTCAGGTAATGAGCCAGATGAAGTAAATGAAATGTCTCTCACTGACTTAGCTTGTTTTGAGTAAGATCTTTATATATGCTGGTGAAATACATTTTACGCCAATCTAGGGGAGTATCTTGAGAGTCAAGATTCATCCTAAAATGGTTATCCAGGGGGAACAGTGATATTTTTTTTCTAGCTTACAACACCTCATGCCTAAAGTGCAGAGAGCAGCTCCTTCTAGGGCAATGCAAGAAACTAGGTTCTGAAGTTTTCTATAGGAAAAAAMCCCAACACTTGTGAAAGACAATTGAGTGCTTCCCAACAAAAGAAAAAAAATTACCTGCAGCTAGCATTGAGTCTTTTTTGGTGGTCATTAGCAGGCCCTCTCCTTTTTAAAAGACACACCGAAGAAGAGCGTATCCTCTGTGTCATTAAAGTATTGGATTCTGCAGAGCAGCGGGGATAGCTGGAATGCTTGCACTATATCTTGAGAAAGATTGACTTTTTAATGTGACTACAGTTAAGTTTGAAAGACAACAGAAAGTTGAGAAATGACAGCATTTGGTCCTTATGCCAACCATAGTTTTATTGCCTTAAGACCAGAAAGCAGAAGCAAGATGTTGCTATTCCTGAGTAATTTCCCTAATCATAAAGTCCTAGAGTTACGTTCCTCTTAATTTCTCTCCTAATGGCCCTATGGCTCTTGTTCCCACAGCTGCAGTGTTATGTTAATTTCCTGTAGGAGGCAGAAAGGGGAATACACAGAATTCTGAATTCTTCTTTACCTTACATGCAAAAGCATCTCATTTGTTTTGTGATCTTTATCAACTGTCATTAAATTATTGTACAACAGAAAAAGTAAATGACCAACAACAGAATAATAGAGAGACATTTTTGTTCCAGGGTAATCTCATTTCTCCCGCTAAGTCATTAAAGCTGTTTCTGTGTCCTATTCTTCTGACCATGCTGACCTGCAGCCTCTTTCTCTCGGCAGTAACAAGAAGAGCTTGTTGGCTATATAAAGGCCTTTCTAATCCCCGTTGGTATTCACCACAGGCTGATGCTTGTAGTGGTCATCCCTCCTCTGCTCTAGTTTACAGCTCTCTATATTGTAATTGTTTTTGGAAAGCCAGCTTTTGGATATATCTGTGAGGAGGGGGTAACAGTAACTTGCAATGGTTGTTATCAGGAAGGTAAATACTATAGCAAATTATAAATTTTGTGCTTTATTAATTATAGTGACACTATGCTTGAATATGTGGCATTATTTAAAGAGAAAATATTGAAAAAAGGGCCATGACTGGGTAAAAAACCCTCTTGCTTTTAGTACCTAGGAGTAGTATATTGGCCTAGTAAGTGGGGTAAATGTTCTGGCAACCTTGAAGACATGGGATATTAGAGAAGGGAATGCAAGTAGGGACTCAGAGATAGTGAAATAAATATTTATAATACAAACGTAAAACATTTAAGTTCTTTTTCTGATTTTTTTTACCCACTGTGTCTGTTAAATTATAGCACAACAAATTTGGATTTGTTCAGCTCTCCATATTTTAATATCTAAAAGATGCATAGTGTTAGAGCAATAAAAGATTAATTTGAGAAGAGAGTTTTAATATTAAACAAAGACATAAAATACTATTGCTTTTATTACGCTTGTCAGTATTTACTTCTGAGCTAGCATTTAAAGACTCAAGTTAAAAACAAATCAAAACAAAATTCAATTAAATATTTTAGAAATAAAATGCCATGCATTCTATTAATAATGTCAAATTCAACTCTTACTGTGAAGTTGCTCATGATATTTTTGGAATTTTAGAGGGAAGTAATGGTGTGAGTTTCACTTATTCTATGGAAAAACAGATTTCAATTTGCAAGCACATTGGAATAATTTTCATATGAGATAAACAACAATATCTGTTAAACTTTCAGAAAACAGTCTGCTTGCCACCTGAGAAATGGACTGGGTTTTTTTGCCTAAGCAATATTTAGAAGTTTTCTACATATGGAGTTGACAGTGACTTAATAAATGTGTGGTCATGTTATTAAGACTAATTAATTATGAATAATCAGTGATAAATAACCCTGACATCTCCTGTTTTTAAGGAAATAGATCATGGGAAATGTCTCACAGGACAAAAAGGAGATGATAAATAAAACATTATGATCTTTAGCTGAATTGCATAATACGTAGAATAACTGCAGACACAGGGTGAAGCAGGTGTTAAAAAACCATCACAAGATCTTTGTTTTGTTTCAGTGCAGAAGAGGAAAGATTTTTAAATCTTCTTGTGAGAAGAGAAAAGACTTTCCCACTCAAGTCCAATACAAAGAGAGACCTTCAGCTGGTCCAATTCAGTTGCCAGTTCAAGATTAATTTTTCGACTACAGTCCAATGCAGTTCCTGCAAGGACTGCAACTTTATGCTTCCTTTCAAATGGAAAGTGCTTATTAAAAAGTAGAAAGAGTGGAAATAGTATATATGGTTATATTTACAATAAACACTGTTTTTAAGAATTCTTTAGCTTATTCAGCATCTCATTATAAGGCTATTTTTTGTTGCACTTTCTATGATAAATAATCTTCTGAAAGACTTTTTTTTTTTTCTTYTKAATTTTAAGAAGGAATGCAAACTAAAACCAAACAAACAACAAAATAAAACAGTTTTGGGTGGAGAACAAAACTGATAGAACTTGGACTTAAAGGGTGACAATATGGAAAGCTACATCCATTTACTATAAAAGTGCATTTAGCCATGGTGCCTACAGACTACACACAGTGTAACCTCAGTTTCACTCCATTCACTGAACCACTTTTTACTTCCGTTTATTTTTACTTCTCAGCTTAAAGATCAAACATTCTTCTTTAATCAGCACTTTTCCTTCTTAATATTTGTATGTTTTAGTACCAAAATTGGATCACCATTTTCATGAACCGTGGTTTGTTTCTGGTGTTTCCTCCCTTCCTAGAAAGGAAGGGGAATTTTCCTTTCATAAAGTGAATGAAAAATACTGTTATTATAATTTGTGCTAATATAGAATCATAGAATGGTTTGGGTTGGAAGGGACCTCTAAAGATCATCTAGTCCAAACCCCCTGCCATGGGAGTGACATCTTTCACTAGATGAGGTTGCTCAAAGCCCTGTCCAACCTGACCTCTGAGTAAACCAAGAATCAAAAATAACCCAACTCTCAAAAATTTTTTTAACTCCAGAGAATTCTGCAAATGTAACAAATCGAAATATGCTATTCCAGACTAAGCCCTAGACTACCTCAGTTGTACCAAATTAAAGGTTTGTCTACATAGTTTACAGATGAGTTCTGGGGCTTTAATTAATTTTACAAGAGATTTCTCTCCTGAATTCTGACTGCATTGCTTAGTAACACATAGAATTCTCCATTCATGTTTGTCCGTTTTGGTACGTTCTCAGAGATGTGGTGAGGATAACTCACTGAAAAAATGTAAATTCTCTGAAGATTTCTAGTCGAAGACATCTCATTATTTTTCCTGTGGTTTTCCATGTCATCATGAATAAGCATGTGGAATTAAAAAAGGTTTTTGTGGTAGAGTCATACGTCTAAATCTTAAAGCAGGTGTTGGTGAGATGATTAAAATAAATCACATTAACTGAACTTCTGCATTAATAGAAGTTTCTGGATGTTTGCTGTAACATTGGACTTCCAAAATTATCATTAAGATATACCATTGTGGCCAAAGAAAAAGGAAGTACTTTTACTTTTTATCAGATCTATGTTGGTGATAAAAATRTTAATGTAACACATTAAAAAGTAGCTACTGCCTCACAGAACATAAAATAAACAACTTCTGCATTAGTTTGGAGATTTCTCAGAGGAAAAAATTCTGGACTCTGTGTGAAGTCAGAGTGCACGGACTCTGTAGGATTGTTTGTTCTAATTGGAGAAAAAAATGTAAGGGTGAAGTTTCACAGCCATGCCAGCAAACATGGTGCTTTATTAAGATCTTCATTCCTTGTATTCTGCCTCCAGTAATGTTTTTAGATCTTGCTGTAACTTCTGTACAGACCATAGTGCTCAAAGCCCAGTATTGTCTATCAGCCAGAGCTGCCTTCAAGGCACAGGCAAATAAACTACAGCATTTGCACTCATGTAGCATTATCTGGGCAGTTCCCAGAATTTATAACTGCTCCTGCATGCCCTGGGGCAATTGAGGACAGGGGAACTGGATGGAGTGAGATGTAGGAAGGAAAGAAGAAAGAAACCTCCGTTCAGAGCCTCTGTCACCCCTGTATCTTCCTCATGTCCTATATCTGCACCGACACCTTCCAGTCCTCCCCCATCCTACTCCCATTTGTCTGTCCCAAAGTCAGCAGGACCAGGGTATAAGAAATGAGCTCTCCTCAATGGAGTTCATCCATAGAGGGCTGCCTCTGTCTCCTGTGATGTATAACTACAGTGAAATAGGGATCTCAGCCTCCCCTACGCTCAAACTATGAAAGAATTTAGACAGGCTTCTCATTAATTTGGTTTTAAGAAGTGAAGTCCAGTTTTTAGCTAGCCCATGGTCTGCATAGTTAAGCTGAATGAGAACTTACTAAAAACCTGCTGAAGAGGGCAAKATAGTTCACATATAGTTCACATACATGCAGCACACATAACGGACAACAGTAATGCAAAAGGCCATCTAAAAATTCAGTATTTTATAATTAAAAATGTGGAGAGTTGTATAAGTTTAGTGCCTAATGCTTACTCAGTCCTTGCTGAGATTTTAGATGCAAATAGCTTTTACGTCAAAGAAAACACAAACAAAATGGAAAAGGACATGGAGATGATTTTGCTTTTGAACACAGTTTTACGTAGAAGAATAAAGGTATATGGAAGCAGTCTTCCAGACCTCATTTCAGTGCCTGATCTATGAGATTATGCTTCCTCTTAATCTGTCTATGAGAATTTTTTTCCTACTATTACCCTTAACACGACCTCTAAGGTTCTATCAAGCACATACTGAAATTTATTTTAATCATTACAACATAATACGGTACAGAGGAGAACATTTTGATGAACTGTGGATAATCCTTCTTTGTTCCTATGAAAGAATGTGATAGTCTGCTTCATTTAATACACTCTGCTTTTCCATAACAGTCTTTTTAAGGAATGTAATTAAGATTAGTGACTAGCTTTTCCTGAGGAAGAAAAAGTAAACTGCACATACATTTACAGAAAGAGGCAGCAAAAAAGGGTTTTATTGCCTGGTCTTTTTCTAATTGCAACATTTTATGGTTTTTTATGTGTTAATATATTGTGTGCTTTCTCTTTCTTCAACATTAACTGTTTTAGCATCCTGCCACAGCAATGGCTGTTATGGAAAATGGTAGTATAAGTGAAAAATAAAATAAGTACTACTTTTTTTGTTCTGAAACAAGGATAAAGATATAAGTAAAATAAAAAAATCCCTTGGGTCCACCCTAAAGCTTTTCTTTTTCATATGTACCTCAAATCTAGAGATTTTGCTAGGTATATAAACAACAACAGTCTCATGAATAAGAAGCTTTTTAAAGAGTTCAGTTCCAGGTGAGTCATAGCTCTGAATCATACAAAACTATAGTATCAAATAGCTTTCCTCCTACAGCATACACTGGAAAAAAAAAAGGGAATAAAGAAAGAAAATCAACCTTCTCAGTTTACTGCCTTTGCATATGAGGAAAACATTAATATCCTATTATAGCCTTCCTCCCTGTGAGTCTATAGAAATCCCATAAATTAGATTACTGCTTTTAATCTATGTTAGCAGAAGGCCTAAGGAAAATAGATAAAGGAGAAATCCTTAAAGAATATTTTGGTTTCTGTCCTCAGTATTCAAGGGAAATGCTCCCCAAGCAGCTGTTAGCTAGGAGGAAACCCAAAGATCAAAAGGAAACCCAAAGATGAAATTTATGAAGATGATTAACTGTCATATGATAGTCACAGGGATTCTGGGACATCTAGACATCTCAGATGGGTTTAAAAAAACCCACACAGGCCACATGAAAAAAGCTTTCAATTCTGACAGGAAATATGAGAATAAGATATGCTAAGATTTCAATTCTACCTCCATTCCTTAGTGCACAATTATTAAAACGCTATGTTCAGCCTGTGTCACAGGATAGTTCTTGAACACTTATGATCACACCTATTATCTTTTAAAATTATTTTAAAAATTGTTAAGTAGTATGTGCACCAGAATTTTTTTTTTTTTTTTATTATGTAAGGACACTACCTCTGTCAAAAAAAAGAGAATAATGATTGTCTATAAAGGGGAGATAAAGACAAAACATTTAAAGCATGAATTGTCTTGTCAAATCCTCTGAATAGATCTTTTCAAAAAGTATCCAGATTGTCTAATAGATTGTTGTTTTCCTAAAGACACAGTAACTTTCAGGACAAGATAACCATCTTTCGCAGGTCTATGTAATATGAGTAAAAGAGAGATGAAGTCCTTGGGAATTGGATTAGAGGTTAAAAAAGATTTTTAAAATTGACCTGGCTTGACTTATTTACCTTCTAAAATGAAGACGAATTTTTTGTTGGGTCTAAACTCTCCAATAACAGAACCATCATTTTCTATTTGTAAGCTAGCATTCCTCATTATGGAATAGTTATTTTCAGCAGAGAGTATGATTTTGAGACCATTTTTGGTTACTTGAACTAATATTAATGTGGGTTGTTCTCAATATTTTCATTAGCGTTACTCTGAATAAGGGCTAATATAACTAATGCTGTAGTATTAAAAGCTGAATGAGCTGCTACAAGACAACGTGTACTTCTCCCTGTTGATATTTCTGACCTATGGATTTTCTCCTCCTTGAATTGGTGTGGGAATTAATGTGGCAGTGTGGTGAACTAGCTGTAGCAACTAAGTAAAAGTTAGATTTTTTTAATATTATTATTTTAGTTTTTTAAAATCATGGTATTTTTTACCCAGAAAAAGTTTTCTGAGTGAGCTCCCTGAATGGCTGCCTGAGGACCTGTGTTGGCAGCAGTTGAGCAGTGGTGCTTCCACTCAGTTTTCATAGTCTTTGTTGCCTGCTTAAAGGGACTCTGAACCTTTGGCTTGGGGTTGCAGTTTAACATTACATATAACCTAGTGTAACTGCAAGCTGCTGCTGAAAGCAGGATCTGGGTGTTCACATCTAGCCATATGATACGGACTGATGTCCGTTACACTAAACGTATCAAATTCTGCTTTTTGCCCAGAACTCTCTATACACGTCAGTGATGCTGTCTGGAGTTAAAAGCTGCAGTCCAGTTTCTTTGACCTCAGATTTTTAAGGGCTGAATGAGTCTATGACATCCATTTTAGCTGTTACTTGCAAGAACAAGTAATGTGTAGAAAGTATTGTTTACAGCTGGGGTTTGAGGGGGAATTTTTTGAGAAAACTGATCAAATTTTAATGAGATGAACAGATGTAACCAAACTCAATGAGAGCATATAAGAACATCTGAAGTCAGAGACACATTTTGTTATATGGTAACCAGGAAAAATTGTCTCCAAAATTATCTGAATCCTGTTGGGTCTTTGAAGATGTTGATTTAAATCCACGAGAAGATAAAGAAGGAAGATTCATCTTTAGTGCTTGAAGTTTCCTCATGTTTGCAAGTAGGAATAAAGCAATAAATGACATCTTACTTTTGCTTGGATACCTCAGATAGCAAGGAATGAGAGATATCACTAATCTAGAAAAGAATAAGGGGACTGAAAAGGACTGGCTGTTGAAATTATAGAAAATACTTACTTCCTCACTCAGAGCATCTGAATGTGAGGGTTAGGCTGAACAGTTAATCGGTTATGTCCACCTCCTTGTGATGTCAAAAACGGTCAGGGGAATCTGACAGAGGTGTCTGATTAAAATGCCTGTATGTAAAGACAGCAGAGTGGAGCAAGTCTACCTGATAAATAGTTTGAAATTTGGCTCCCTAGCAATGTTTATTTGCTAGCTCTGTAGCAATGTATGATTTGCAAGTAATCACAAGTAGCTTATGAAATTGCATATGGTTTTCATAATATCTAAAATAATAGAATGAATAAGAACTGCAGCACATTAATGGCTTAGAATGTGCTGAAACAAGTTGCATTACTTAATCTCGGGGGTTTTGTTATTGACCACATACCTTTCAATAGACCTTTTCATTGAAGTATTTTGAAGTACTTTGTCATTTAAATATGCCTAAGCATTCTTCAAATGAATGTAACAATCTTCTTTATTAACCATTTTTCAAAGTGGAGAAAGACAGCTGCCAATCTCAGGAAAAGGTTTTTTTGAAAACACATTTCTACAATTAAAAAATTAAAGCAATAACATTTTTTGACATTTTCAACTGTTTTGTCTTTCTCTTTTGCTAAGTATGTTGTTTTGTTATTTCTAAAAACTTACAGACTTCTAAGTATGTATGCTCTTTCTTCTCCTTTTTTAGATAAAAGTATCTGATATAGCATTTCATATGCTGGACTAAAAACAGGAGAAAAGAAAAAAAAGATTGATAGAAAAAAAGAAAAGAAAATCAGTAGATGCACACATACATACATGCATACATACATCCAATACTCAAGAGTGTAACCTTTTAAAACACGAAGGGTTTTTTTGTTTCTTTTTTTTTCCAAGGAATTGTGTCAGAAGAAGGAGGCTTTGAAGTTGTTGAAGAGAGATTATCCCACCTCCATTTCCTCTGAGAGGTAAAACCCAGCATTTGTAGGTAAGTAGGAAACTGAAGCTATCTTTTTTTAACTATGACTCTTGTAGCTAGGACTCACTGAACCCATGATAGACTATAAGATGCCTGAGGATGTAGATCATACGCTCATGGGGAGAAAAAATAGTTAAAAGCCATGCCTGGGTTAACAAATGCAATTTCAAATACATAATCATTTCAGCTGACATTTACCAAAGTTTTCGCAAAAAGGAAAGATGAGATATTTTAAAGACACTTCCCCAAGGCTTCAATAAAAACTTTTTTTTTTTGAATGATTTACCAGACATAACATGCTTTGACAACGTGAGAGCCTTCAGTTGCCATGCAGTTTTATCCCAAATGCTAGTTTGACACTTCCCTAAATTTCATTGGATGTGTTCTGAAAGCAATTGCATTTAATGAAATTCTAATAATAATGTTGAGCTTGATTCATTGCCAAAACTATTTGTTTTAATGTGAACAAAAGCATGCGATGTCTTTACTGTCATTTACTGAAAGATGTTTCTTAAGACCTTGATTCCATAAAGTATTGAAAGACATGAGCTTGAGTCTCAAGCCATGTTAAACACAAACGGAGACCTGCACGATTAAAATCAATTACATGCTTAAATGCTTTTCAGGATCAGAGCCAGCATAGTCAGCACTCAGCATCATTCTACGGATAGGTAATATTGTATTGCCTTTGTAAAGTTTATACTGTTGTATTTTCTTACAAGGCACATCTGACTGTTTTGTATATCTCAGTCTGATGCAGTTTAGCAAACAATTAAAGCCTCTTTCCAGGTCATTCAACTGGCTACACGTTGTATAGTTAGTCATGCAAGCATTTTGTTCTGTTTTTCTGAACTGGCTTTAGAAGCTCTTCTGACATTGACTTCCTTGCCAGAATAGCTTCTTTTTCCTCTGCCTCCCCTCTCCTCCCCATCCTTATAATATCTCATTGCTAGTTAAAACAGATAGACTTAAGAGACTGTTAATACTGAATTTAATGAATCAAGTTATGCTATACAACTTGAAAGTACCTGATTTTCTAGAAAAAACATGTGAAAATACATATTTTCAGTGTATGGCAGGTCCCTTATTAAACTTAAGAGAACTCTCTTTATTGCACAATTTTCCACCTGTGTCTATTAAAAAATGATTTCTGCATTTTCCTCTGTAGTTTATTGTTTGCTTCAAAAGGGATGGATACATATTAAAAATTTTATTTAAATGAAATACATAATTACTATATTCTGGAGCGAATACTGTTTACTATGGGAATATTCTTAGAATATGAATAATTTACCTCAACTTAGACTTGTTGAAGTTTGGATTTCTAGTACAAACTAGGTTTCTAAACTTCTTTTGCAGAAATTTTTATAGGTAGTGTTCCTCCACTGTGCAATTCATTTCACCTCTCTAAGAAATGTTTTTTCAGACTACATGAGTCATATTCTACATATTCCTGTCTCCTATCATTGATTTTAGCAGAAACCTGATTATTAATCTACATTAGTGTAGTCTGTCAGTTGGCTAGCACTAAATGAGCTGAATCATGCCAACAATGCATACCATGCCCATACTTTGATATCCAGTATTTGATACTCAGCATTTAGTACCTTTTAATGAAAGATTTAATGCTTTTCTATTTCACTTCTGGATTTATTTTATACTTTTACAAGTTTCCCCAGTTGTAGAAAAGACAGCTGAGAGCAGGGTATGTGTGGTTCAGGGACCTGTACCATTGGCCAGTCATCAGTCTGGCACCTCTTTCC
Source organism: Phoebastria nigripes (assembly GCA_035582835.1). Lineage (NCBI taxonomy): Eukaryota > Metazoa > Chordata > Aves > Procellariiformes > Diomedeidae > Phoebastria > Phoebastria nigripes. The sequence goes on along the minus strand of JAYKAV010000475.1, from coordinate 64,467 downwards.
AGGGGCTGACATGTGCCTTCTCTCTCGTGGGATGCTGCAACACACTCACTGCCAGATTGAAGGCAGGATTGGTCCCTCTGGGATGGAGAGACCACCTTCGTTAATCGTACTTCCTTGGTGAGTTCAGCTGTGTTTTGAGCCCTGCTACATTGCCTCTTGGGATTACCTGTTTCCTGTAGTAAATACAGTGGCAAAAAACAGTACTTCCAAACAGTGTATTAGATATTAATCCAAAAGTTCATGTCAGTGTGCAAATGGATTTAAAAAAAAGATTCCCGTAAGCATATTGTCACATCTAACAGCTTAAATACGTCTAACTTATTCCCCACATCTCACTTTCTGAAGTGACAGCTATTGAGTAGCAATCACTGTCTCTTTTCTAAACATCCTCTCAGCCTTAATAGAAATTAGGTTTGCAGCATTTTTCCCATTCTAGTTTTCAGTTTCCTTAAGGTCACAGGTTAGGGCTTCTCCCCCTCAAAATCATTCAAACTCTAGCGAAACAAAATATCAATTATTTGCACAGTGGTCGTCTCAAGTTTCCTGTGTGGTAGTTTTCCATATGCTAACTATTCTACATTCTAATTTCTGCAGGAATTATGTCTAAATATAACTTGTTTTCTGACAAAGCTCATTTCCTTCTCATTAATGGTATCTCAAATTGCTTCGTGTTTCACCAAATATGAATTGTTTAAATTTACAGTGTGATACAGCAGAATTCTTGAGAACTTTGAGAAAATTCATCTGACAAATTACTTCAATACAACCAGTTTACTAAACAAGTACTTTTCTAGATTGAGAAGGTAAGTCACAAGAATTATTATATAGCATTAAAATATAATTATATATACAATTTGATGTTCCATCGTATATAGTTTTCATTGCATATGTTAATCTGTTATTTTATATCAAATCACATAATTGTATGTTATTCCATATTTTATAACATCTTTTATGAAATACATATTATAACAGGTTACATATTATACATTAGGTCTGGGTACCTCTTCTGTTTTATGAAGATCCAGGGAGTAGGAAACAGGGATTTAGACTGTCCATTCTTTTCTGAAATTACTACAATCTGTAAATATCTTCCTGGCATAAACATACTAAGTATTTAACCAAGTATTTCACTTTCAATCTCTTCTGCTCATTATGGAACAAGACAGTCACCTTTACCCGAGAATGACAAGGCATGACAGATAAACCATTTTGAAACATGAACAAGGCATTTTCTGTACTTGCAAATCTAGCCTCACACTGTTGTCTTCCCTTTTCAGTATATTAGATTACATGATGATATCTATTTTGCTGTCCACTGTCTCTCTAAAGAATGTTATACTTTATTGGTCTTCAAATATGCTATTTCCTCCTACTGAATACTTGTACCTGAGTTTATTTTTTCTTAGACATATTAGTTTGCATTTTCAAAGGTTGAATAAACTTCTGTTGGTTACCTGCAGACATTTTAGAATTAAAAACTCTCTTGTCACTTTGTGGGTTTTTTTTTTCTTTATCCTCACTGATGTCTGTAGTGCCTGTTGTGGTTTAACCCGGCAGGCAGTCAAACACCACACAGCCGCTCACTCACTCCCCCCTCCCCTCAGTGGGATGGGGGAGAGAATCGAAAAAAAAAGTAAAATTCGTGGATTGAGATAAAGACAGTTTAATAAAACAGAAAAGGAAGGGAAAATAATGATGATGATAATAATAATAATAATAATAATAATGATAGAATATACAGAATGAGTGATGCACAATGCAATTGCTCACCACCCGCTGAGCGATACCCAAGCAGCGATCGCTACTTCCTGGACCATGCCTCCTCTTTATATATTGAGCATGATGTCACATGGTATGGAATACCCTGTTGGCCAGTTGGGCTAGCTGTTCCGGCTATGCTCCCTCCCAGCTTCTTGTGCACCTGGCAGAGCATGGGAAGCTGAAAAGTCCTTGACTAGCAAACTACTTAGCAACAACTAAAAACATCAGTGTCTTATCAACATTCTTTTCATACTAAATCCAAAACACAGCACTAGGAAGAAAATTAACTCTATCCCAGCCGAAACCAGGACAGTGCCTCCTATTTTTGTACTCTTTTAGAATGTAACCTGTTTGTATTTAGCTTTTCATTCAGATCATTAATTAAAATAATAATTCATGTCAAAATATACAGAGGATGCTCGAAGATCACCAAAATCAGAGAGCATTTGCCTTCCTCAGTTATGCCATTAGGCATCATGCCTTTTATTTTTCAGTGTCTTTGCTTCTGAGTTTCTTGAGATTTTTTCTGGCAAAACTAAAATACACAATGATGAAGTAACCAAAGGCATTGATTAAGGCCATTTATCTAGGTTTGAGCCACAGAACCAGGAGGTCTGTCACAGTTTTAGTCATGATGAAGTTTTGGTTTATATCCTTAAAATAATTACCTAAACACATATCGAAAATAGAATAGAAAAAAAGTGCTAGGGAGAAGAGCCCCTCCTGGGTTCATCCTGCATTGCAAATTTCAGCTACAGTTTTGCAGCCCATTATAGACTATGCACAGGTTGACACTCTCAGCTTGGACCAGTGCCTGTTGCACATCAAGGTCCTGTTCTCCAAACTGTTAATTCTGCATCTCTGTAGGATCGTTTCTGGGTCCCCATCTGGAGTGGATGGCAAAGTCTCACCCCAGACTAACCCTGGGAGTGGTTAGGTAGCTCCAGGGACAACTCTAATGGATGGGATGAGAAGGTTTCTTAAAGGTCATACTGGCAGTGCTTGTGCTGATGCTCCTGCAGTATTCCAGCAGATCTTATACCCTTCTGCTACACCCTCTGTATAAAGCTTACAGCTTCAGCGTCACACTGAGAGAGCGCAACTACTGCAGCCTGTAGGAAAATTCTCATTATCCTGGGTGCATTATGAACTGATAATAAGGAATCTTAAGCAGGTTTGTAAAATAAATCTAGTCCAAAGACACCCACATGGGACCCAGAGGAATCATAGACACTTAGGGTCATGAGCTTTGAGGTATCTCATGTCTTACAGCTAGAGTTAAGGTAGAGGCAGGGAAGGGATTGGTTTCACGAGAAGAATCTCTGATTGCCTAAAGAGCTAAGGCAGAGGGTTTTGCATTGAAGGAGTAATGAGTATCCCCTGATATCATGACTTGGTCAGAAAGAGAAATCCCAGAATAAATTAATATGAGAAGAATCAGCTTACTCCTGTAGCAGAAATGAATAAGTAGACAAAGGCGTGTCCATCAAGAGACCTCCAGATAAGTAGGCCCAAAGGTCTGTAAGATAGCTACCACCTCAGGAATCGCTCTAGGTGCTCATCATGCAGGTACAGAGATATCACTCTCAAGAGAGCTAGCAATAGCAGAATGGTCCAATAGACTTGGGAACAGGAACAGTCTAGTTGAAGGAACTCATGCTGTAACTGACTGCAGGTGCACATCCTTAGCACAGCTTCTCTGCCACTGTGTTAATGATTAATCATCTATGCACAGGATTGTGTGTAAATGCAGTCGCATCAGAACATGTTGACAAAAGTCTTGGCACTGGCCCAGCTGAAAAAAAATTCCAGAGTAGATTTGTATTGMACTTCATACCAGCCTGACTGGACTGCAGACCAAAAACCTACYAGTGCAGCCACAGGACAAACTGTTCTCCAGGACTTGTGAGACCCTGGCTGCCTGAGCACATTCAATGACCAGCCTGGCGGCTGTCACTGAGGTGGTGTACGGACAAATCTGTGAAGAGGAGGCAAGCTCTGGAGATGGCCACTCAGAGTATTGCAATACTCTAATTACAGTAATAATGGGCAATAATAATGGGCAGTTACAATTATTAATGGGCAGCCATGGGGACAGAAGTAGCCAAGGTGGCTAGTCTTGTCTGGGAGGGCAGAGCACCGGGTCATCCCATGGGCATGGAGGCATAGCCCTTTACCTAACACTGAGTGGTTAGGTGGTGTTTAGCAGCAGGTGATATATATGCCATACCAAGAGAGAGACATAAACAGTTTCAACAGACCAAAGGATTCATAAAAGAGGTACTTTTGCAATAACGCTGTGTTTGTTGCAAAGAAAAAGCTGTCTGAATAGCCTTCAGAGTAACTTAGCAACACTTTCCTTCTTTGTCTTTCCTCTATTTCTTCGATATAATATCTCCTTAAAGAAATATTTTTAGTTAAACTTTCTTATCTGGGCTCAGTTACGATCCCTAGCTCAGGCCATCTGCCATTTAGCTCATCTGCTGTTACTGATGAAACTGACCCCAGAAGTAACATCTGAAGACTTTTAAACTTTGGGGCATATGGCATCTGAATCTGATTTTTACAGCACAAAGCAATCACTACTGGTAGCTCATCTGGGTTAGTTATTGCCCAAATACCTTGCATTTGTATGTATATACTTAAGTACATGAATACTTCCTTTAAAAAAAAATCTTATTATCCACCTTATTCCCTTAAGGCACACTCTTTCCTATTTATCATCACTTTGCCCTTGTAGACATCTATATCTCTAAGAACCAAGGACTCTTCAAGCTATCTTAGCATGAATGCATAGTACTATGAAATTTTAAAATTAGTTTCAACCTTAACTCTGAAATGACTTGTTTTTGCCAAGATCCATAAAAGAATCCAAAGACAGCTTTTATGATTTAATATTATAATTATATCAGAAATCCTTGACTTTATTTAGCATGACTCTTCTTAAATGGTCCTATCTTAAAAGCACATTTCAACAATAGATTGATCCCAACGGCATTTTAAATCTTTGGGTTATCTCTTTCAGGTAAAAATTAAAACACACCATTATGTATCTACCAAATGGAGTGCAGTGCTTCAGGCATTTCAGCTTGTTGGAAAGTGGTAAAAACAATACTGTTTTGTAAATGCCTTTTTTAATGGAGTGCCGAATAGTGTGTGTAAATGTTAACATAAAGGAATATAAAGCATATGGAGAATTATAACAAAATATACATGCAAGTTCATAATAGGTATTTCTACAAAGGATTTGGTCTCAGAACTGGGAAATGGTACATAACAACCACTATTTTTTCTACTCCTTTGTGTTTTGTTTTGCTTCTTTTCAGTCCCACTAAATTTTTCTGTCCTATTTTTGAGATGGTTAATCTTCTCATATAATCTTATTGCAATGTTATCATTTTGGGGGTTTCAGTGCTTAATTTCTTTTCTTGGCTGGACAAATTATCCTCTTGTCCCCTGCAGCCAACTATAACAATTTCCAGTGAATGCAGTAATGAGGGCAGAACTGATTAAATGTAGGCTTCCCTCCTGCTAAACTCAGCCAACAAGCTGCCTGTCAGTACCCAGGGAGTTTTTCTAGTTTTTTTTTTTTCAAAAGTAAAGGAGAATTTTCTGATCAGAGGTTTACATTCCTGTCAGGAATAGATATATGAGTAGATGAGTTATGTGCAGCTCTGCTAATGGCACAGTCAGGTTTGGACATAGAATTGTGTCATTGGTAGCAGGACTCTACCAGCAAAGTATGCTTCTGTGGTTGTCTGCTCTATCAACTTTACCCTGTTATGGAGGGCAGCTGCTCTTTATAAAAGATGCTGCAATGCACAGTCTCAGCTTTTACAGCTGAACCCTTTAGCACTAGAGGAACTGTATATTGTAACATTATAGAAATAGTAGAATTAATATGCTCTACTGTGCAGAGAAAGGATAGAAAGGATAGGAAACATTAGCTTAGACAAACAGTACATTTCCTTTATGCCATGTGGTATAAATGCTTCTCTCTTCCCTATTGTTTAGAAAAGAAGTCTGGAAAAGCTAGACCAGAAATAAGACTATCACTGTTACAATGATATGAACAAACAGGCTAAAATCTCTGGTAGAAAAAATAGAGTATCTCTAAAGATATTGAAGTGTCCATGGACCTACTTGGCTAATACTTGCTTATGCTCATGGAATGTCAGTATTGCAGCAAATAAACCCAGCCTAATTCTTCTGCATAATTCTTGATCCCATTCTTCACATTTATGTGAATTAAATTTGATTCCCAAGAATGTTCCTGGATAGAAGAGGTTCTGTCGCCATAATTAAAGAATAATTATGGCAGAACTCTTTCCAGAAATATTTGCATGAATGTTTGAATAACCCTTTTTATTTTTTCCACGATAGAACAACCATCAAAGGATTATTGTGAACATGTATTTACACAGAACTTCTGTACAGAAATGATGCACTTCTATGAAGTGGAAGTCAACCAATTGTAGGAGGTCAAAATATTGTATGAAAAAATAGCAATGAATTTTCCAAAAGGCCACAACCCAAAATCTTTCACATAAACTACTTCTCAAATATCTGCATGCAGCACGCTTATAAAAATGAGTTGTTCACAAGTTAATATAAGCAGRATATAGTATTAAGTTAAGTTATTATTTGTCACAAATATGCCCAGCAACTCTATATATGAGTGTAGACACGTATAAAGACATATATACATGCTAGTATGCATAACATTATATATGCTTTCAAACATCATCTGTTTACTGGGAGAGTTTCATAAGCATTCTCTAAATTCTTGGATGCTTATAAAAGTTCATGAACTTTACTCATGATGAACTTTTTTGTTGCCAGACTACTACAGACAATCTCTAAGAGAATGATAGTTACCGTAGACAGTAATACTCTATAGTAAAGCATGCCTAACATTTCACTGTAATGGTGTGCTCAGTGCTCTCATTCTTTATTATTTAAGCTAAAATCTAAGACTGGTTAACAGCATAAGGACCTTTAGCTTCGTAACTGTATTGGATACCTCCTTCTAGTGAGGATGGGAGTAACCTTCTGCATAACTCTCCAGGGGCTTACTCTCCCCAGGATCCATCTTCATACAAAAACACATCCCCTTTTCTTGGCAGGAGCCATCCTTGAGAAGCTGTGACATGATATTTTGCTTTGACCCTTGCTATGAAGCAGCACGTAGCACTGACAGGGCACTGACCTTTTTGACAAATCCTTGCTAGTCATTACTCCTGGATTACAACATGAAAATGATATGAGAGAGTTTATATTTATATATGTGTGTATGTATGTATCTATGCATACATATACATACGCATATAGCTATGTATATGTATATGTGTATTTCAACATTCACATATGTATATGTAATTGTGCACATATGTGTGCACATATATATATGCATATGTATATGTAAACATAAATAATGTTTATGTATATGTAAACATAAATAATATAAATATATATGAAGAGAAATTACTGCAATGGCCAATTTTTTTTGCTAAAATTAAAGCCAATTGACATTTAAACTGTAGCAGCTTGAAGCATCAGATCTGAAGTTTTAAAAATGCATTCTAGCTAAGTCATTAATGAACTTGGCCTCCTTGTTTGGATTTTGGGGTTTCAGTTTCTTTTGAAAAGCAAACACTTCTTGGTAAGACTACCAAAAATACCAGCGGTACCAGCATTGAAATATTGCTAGTAGAACCATTGCTTGTAGCATCTTAAAAAAAGAAGATTAAAAGATCATGGCTTGTTTAGCTTAACAAAATAAAGACTGACAGTAAAGAGGATTTCTTTATATAAATACATCAGGTAGGCAAACTCCAGGGAAGCAAAGGAGGTATATAATCTAAAAAAGATGTTGACACATGAACAGATGTACAAGAATGGACCAGGAATAATTATGGGCTGAAAATTAGAAGAAAATGTATAACTTTTGGAGGAATGTGACTTTCCAAAAGAATAATAAGGGGAAATAAACCTTGCCAGTCTTGAAAAGGAATCTGATATGGGTCTGTAGAACAGGATTATATTATTTGGTTACATGAGATAGATAGAAGAAAACTAGAACTTTATGACACAGAATGCCCTTTCCACACCTAACTCCAGAAAGTTTTTGTTCTATTTCCATTCTTTTCAACATATTGTTAAATAATTTTCACTATAGGAACAAACAGACAAATAAATAAACACATAATGTCCTGTACGCTCTTAATAAAAATGTAGCATTCTTGTGGAAATGCCGGACTCTGTGTACTCTCTCTAACCACAATTTTTCCTGCTTCCAGTAGCACCTCCCTGGGTTACCCACTCACACTACAAACTTAGAGGGTAAAGAAAACTTTCCAAAGGAGTGTAGTTACAGTATTGATTAATTCTGCTTGTGTTCTTTGAAGCTTGGCTTGCCCTTAAGGTCTGACTTTGCTAGTCTCGTGCTTCAGACATAAGGTTTTTGTGATAAGATTTGCTTTCTCCCATTATACGTAAGTGTCACTCTCCAATATCAGTGTGTTGTTAATGTTTGTAGAGTTATACTGTTAGGAATGTAGAAACATATTTTGCTTAATTACTTTCCCACAATGGGTTTGAAAATTAGACTCAAATTCCGCCTTTTATGCTGCACTTAAGAGTGCTATGGATAATGAAGCAGAAAGAAAAAAATCAGCTGGAAAACAAACAAATAAACAAAGCCTGGATGAAAAATGAAATAGAAAGCAGAAAGAATGGCAAAACAATATTACTTAGAGATGGATGAGAGTGCAATATGAAACGAAATAAAAAACATCATCTGCAATGTTTTAGGCTTAAATTTTGCCATCTTGATTTTAGGAATATATGGTGAAAATCTCTCCTCTGTTTCTTTTAGAATAAAAGGACTCTTCTTCAAGCACAGCACACCTAAAATTTCAGATTTTTAAAAACCCTGTGATTTTAAAATTATTTAACAAACCTAACTCTTTTTGTGACATTTCTAAAAAGCCTCATGCCTCCCAAGTATTCTCTTTGATGAGAGCAATTTGTAACATCCTGGGGTTTGAAAGTGTATCCTCAACCACCAGTGAAGTGGCATACAGGCATGTAAAACCTGCCTGACCTAGGTTGTAGAAACGTGTGACAAAGGAAAAGGTCAGCTTTCTTGGCCTTGCTGTGACTGGTTCATGTTGCACTTTTGGTCTTTTGTGTTATGCGTAAGAAGAACAGATTGGTTGTTCTGGGCATAGCAATGCCTCTTTAGGATGTTCCTGTGAGAGTTTGAGCCTCCTTTCAGACCATCCCTCTGTTCCTTTTTCTGTCTTGTAACTCGCGAAGCAAAAAAAAATTCTGTGAATGCTTGTAGCCATGACATTTCTGCTGATGATTTAAATGCTGCTGAAGAGAAGGACTATTATAAAGCAATATGTATGTCCATGAAGCACGACTGGTGTAGGATCAAACTCTGAAGATTGCGTGTGGTTGTTCTGCTGTATTGCTCCAGGTTATATACATACAGGAGAACATCACAGCACCTCTTGCTCTGTCTGGATAAGGATGAGAGTCAGATGCAGCTTTCAGACTTCATATCTGATACTTAAATTGTATACATAATGAAGAGGTCTCTTTTTATTTGAATAGCATTGGCTCATACAAGCAAGAGTTACATTTAATGTTGGACTTCAATTGATGAAAGGGCAACAGGTAGCAGGGATCATCAGAAAGTCTAGACTTGCACACAGGAAGACTGGTAAGCTCCATGACCCTTTTTAAAATGTCAGAGAGCAGGAGAAACATACAGAGGGAGATGGTTGAATTTTACTGGGCACAGAAGAGATGCATGAAAAAAGTGCTCAAATGTTACAGCTAAATTAAGCCACACACATGCACAGACACGCCAAAATACTTGGCATGGTATTTTAAGGCAGACAGACCATATGGCCTCCTTAGCAATGCACAATGGTTTTTGCTGTGTCTCACTTACTGCAAAAGAAACTGTGGTAATTTTGGGTGTGCGAGATGTCTTGTCAGTCAGCCAGTTTCACATTTAACAGTGTTCTCTGCCTAAACTTGACACAAACACAGTGGCACTGCTCACTGAGTAGCCAGCTCCTTACTCTGAGGGAAAATATCATTACAACAGACTATATGAAATGGCAGGCAACCTTAGATCGTACCTGGTGGACAGGCTTCCTTTGAAGAAAAACTACCATTTTGTAATTACAGGAGAAAAATGAAGGTTAACTCCCAAAGCAATAAAAAGGAGAAAAGCATATAGGACGAGTATACTAATATTTTTGTCTATTTACCAGTACATTTACTGGTGCGTTTCTCAAGTGCTGTGGCCGCTCCCTAGGGTTTGTAGTGCTGGGATCAATTCATTTACCTAAGAAAAGGCATTGCAGGTGAGCAGGATGACAGCTCTGGGTCTAAGGGCTGGGGGGTGGAGTGTCACCTTGGTACTAAGCTCCATCCCATACGAAGGCTCTCTGGAAGCTCCCCAGTACCTGATCAATAGTTTTGGAGGGATCATTGTCTAAATAGAGAAATGTCAAACATCTGCAGAAGATTTGCCTTTCAGTAGCTTAGTAATCAAGCCTCTGACTTCCCAGATGACAACGTGTACACATTGGAGAAATGGAAAGAAAAGACAAAAATCATTCATGAAGTAGTTTTAGGTACTTCTCAGAAGGAAATTCACATATATCTCAATTTTCTAGTGTTTTCTATAGTTATACTGAGCTAGTACAGTCAGTATTAATGGAAAAAATGGCTTCAGTAGACCCACTTACTTTGGAATTATAGTCAGTTACAGACAGACACATAACACATTCCCTGCTTTCATTGAAGGTGTTAGCTATGCTCAGGTTTGATGGAAAAATCTAAACAATCATTAATCTTTCAAAGATAAAACATGACAGCTCAAAATGTAGGTGTTTTTGCAAAGTAATGAAAGTTGCACACCCTGGATGAATCTGTAGCCTGAAGCATACATTAGTTTCTGAGCATTCTGGTTAAAGAAGTAACTGAGAAAGAGTGAGGAACTAGTAAATTTTCAAAGTAATTTTATAAATTAAAGGAAACATTTTTTTCTTAAGTTCTCAAGTTTCTGGTGAGATTTACCCTTCATCCTCTTCTTCTCAGAAGATATAAGAGACTGGATGGTAATTTCACATTTGTCTTTTTTCTACTCAGAACAAGTTCTCACTGAAGGCTTTCCATCCCTTCGCTTACCTAGATGGTAACCAGAAAATGCACTTATTACTCTGTACCTTCTTGTGGGGTATGTGACATTTTGTTAAGGAAAATATTTTCAGATTTGCCATGCCAAGTATCTCCTTCAGTGCTGGAACATTTAGGTTCTCTTTGATTAAATATTTTTAAAATGCCTTTTTTTCCTTCTACTTTTGAAATCTAAATTAAAAACATTTGTGGTCCATTTTAAAATTGTCTCAAGCTGTTAAAAAAATCTGTTTATTTAGTATATGTAGGAGTAACAGTACCTTTCTACCTACTTGCAGCGTTATTCTTAATCTCCCTCTGCAGTCCCCATGTAGGAAAATGTTTCTACAGAGAGGGTGATCAAATATTTCAACAGGTTACCTGGAGAGGTTGTGGAATCTATGTCCCTGGACATAATCCAACCTTGGCTGCACATGGCCCTGAGCAGCCTTATCCAACTGGTCTGGATTTGAGCAGGGTGTTGGACTAGGTGACCTCTAGAGGTCCCTTCCAAGCTAAATTTTATCATTCTGTGTTTTATTCATTTAATGTAACTAAATGTCAATTCAGGTAATGTCATTTGAATATGACTTCATACTTTAATTTTCATGTATATATTACATGAAAATACACATACATATATACACTAAATACTATATATATCTCTGTGTATACATCTGTCTGTCTGTCTGTCTATCTATCTATCTATCTATCTAGAATATACAAATGAATACTTTAGAAGACTGTTTTGACCTCATCAGAATAAAGAGGAAACAAATCATATATATATACCTTCACATAATTAATGGAAATTGACGTGATACTGGAAAACACTACATTTATATCTTTATACGTAAATAACAATTTTCTATGAAATATTGTTCCTTAAAGTTGTTTAGATGGTTCCAAGGTTTGTTAACTTAGTTGTCCCAGGCTTTGAAAACCTTACATCAAACTCTAAAGTTTGAAAATTATTCTGTGCATATAAAAATGAATTCTTTGGATGACTTTTGTTTTGTCAAGAACATAAAGAAAATCAGCCTAGTCAAAACAGTATCACGTCCATTGTCTTTCATGACTACCACCCATTGTGCTCCACAGTTATGCTGAACACAGTGACATAATGCAGAATGGTTGAGGAGTTTAAAATTACATGTTTTGTATTCATAGTACAAAAGTCACCTTGATTTTTTATCTCTCCTATGCAATTATATTACCACTAACAAAGTGGGGGAGGCCTGAGTTGTCATTTGTGCAGACTGAGAAGCACATCATGTACAACGTGATTCACTGAACCACAGAACAAGTAGATGCTGCAGTATCTGATTAAAATGCAATAGTGTTTGTGAGGACCATGTTTAGAATATAGCTTGTTTATCTTTATTAATCAACTGGATAATTCCTGTTATTTGTTACTGTAAAACTATTGTCTCATGAGTACTTCAAAGAGAAGGATGAAATGTAATGCTATAATGTAGCGAAAGAGAGAAATAATACAGGGTGAAAATAATACAGGGTGACAATTTCAAGGAATATTCACCACTATTCAGAGTGTGATTTGAGGTCCTCTGAAAGCAATAGAAAGAGATCTATTTAATTCAGACTGGAGATCTGATACCTATACCTTGTTCTGAGAGCTTAAATAGAACTCAGTTTGTACCCTCCACAAAAGGGTGAAATTCATTTACAGCAATGCAGTTTATTATCCCAAAAAGAGGAATCTTTTAGGTACCTAAAATCCACTGTGGGAAGAGGATGTTGCCACGTAAGTTTGTGCTCTACTGAAAGAGAAATATACTTGGAATTTGGCATTTCTTAGATAAAACAGCAGAGGACATATGGTGAAATATTGACACCTTCAAACTGGTGACAAATTACTGCATAGACTATTGGAAAAAAAAGTGTTTGGAGCAGGTTTCAGGGAGAAATAAAATGTGGAAAGGGAGATCTGAACATGAGCATTTTCTTTATGTCTGGGAATTAATGGTAGAATTTTCATTTCTCAGACCTTGATAATGTACTTCCCTTTGGAGAATGCCACTAGGAATTCACATGCATAATAACTGCCTCAGAATCTCTGCTTCCTTTTTTCCTCAGTATATTTTCTTGCAATGGCTATGTTCTGACAACTGCTGCAACAAAGGATATAAGAAAGATGTCAGAAATCAGAGAAACTTCCAAATTCTATCATCTTTAAGGAGGAAATGAATTAATTCTTATGTTTCTCACATAATATGCATAAAGTAATACAAGCAGAAAACTGTATATGACTGCATAAAGTTAGCTATAAATTTAGCTTTCGCCTTTTACTTTGAAAGTGATATTTCTAACTCTTTCCTCCTGAAAGATTGCTTGATTAATCAAGCACCAAAATGTTATTTCATTATAGGGCACTTCTTTTTAGATGTCTTTGTGGGCAGTGCTACCAGGAATTAGGAAAATAAAATAGTCTCTAGTAAGAACAAAGTTATAAAAAAGTGTTAAATTAATGTGTTTTTTTGGCTGACAAACCCTGTCCCAAAATTCACTTCAGTGGGGACTGCAATTAGGCAAATAACTTCTCCCCCTCTCAGTGCTCCTTCCTAATCGATGTAGATATCCCACTGCTCATCGTGTTGGCTGCTATACTGTGCTATGCTATGACTGTGCTTGTAAATAAAATGGGCTTGGGTCTACTCTTAGACCTTGAGAAAAATACACAATAATATACAATTTGATAAGAATGGCCTCAATTATACTGCCTGTTGGAAACAGTCTCTGGGCTGTGGCTGAGCAATGTCTGGGAGAGTGCTAATTGGCGCAGGTTGGAAACACGCCAGACTCCAACAGACAATATAAATGATTATGTGCAGTGCTGGAGACCAAGACCAGGGCTGTTTACTTTATTAATGTCAATGTAACACCTGTGCCTCTTGACAGACATCTGAACTTTTCTACGTACCTTCTTTGGAAGTATAGATTCTGATCGTGAATCCCTACTACACTGTCAGACATCCATTATGTAACGATTAACAGCAGGAAGCCTCATGGAAGACCTGCAAACTAATATTTGGTGTCTTGAATCTGCAATGCTCCTAGGGTTTATAGAATACTCTGGTCAGCATAGGGAGTAATTAATTTTCTTTTGATCCTCAGGCAGAGTGTTTAATGTGACAATTATTTAATCCAGATATTGCTTGAAACGATTTATGTCATGCCTATAGAGAATGTGGGAAAGACCACATATGGCTACATAGCTGTGTATTGTATCATTACGTAGGTGCTGTACTTGGAACATCTTTCCATCTTTTACTTGACCCTGGAAATGCAAAATGAGAAACATAGAATCATAGAATCATAGAATAATTTAGGTTGGAAAAGACCCTTGAGATCATTGAATCCAACTGTAAACCTAACACTACCAAGTCCATCACTAAACCATGTCCCTAAGCACCACATCTACATGTCTTTTAAATACCTCCAGGGATAAATACCTCAACCACTTCCCTGGGCAGCCTGTTCCAATGCTTGATAACCCTTTCAGTGAAGAAATTTTTCCTAATATCCAATCTAAACCTCCCCTGGCATAACTTGAGGCCATTTCCTCTCGTCCTATCGCTTGTTACTTGGCAGAAGAGACCGACCCCCGCCTCGCTACAACCTCCTTTCAGGTAGTTGTAGAGAGCGATAAGGTCTCCCCTCAGCCTCCTTTTCTCCAGATTAAACAGTCCCAGTTCCCTCAGCCGCTCCTCATAGGACTTGTGCTCTTGTGGTGTCCTTCACCAGCTTTGTTGCTCTTCTTTGGATGTACTCCAGCACCTCAGTCTCTTTCTTGTAGTGAGGGGCCCAAAACGGAACACAGTATTCGAGGTGCGGCCTCACCAGTGCCGAGTACAGGGGCACGATCACTTCCCTACTCCTGCTGGCCACACTATTTCTGATACAAGCCAGGATGCTGTTGGCCTTCTTGGCCACCTGGGCACACTGCTGGCTCATATTCAGCCAGCTGTCGACCAACACCCCCAGGTCCTTTTCCGCCGGGCAGCTTTTCAGCCACTCTTCCCCAGGCCTGTAGTGTTGCATGGCGTTGTTGTGACCCAACTGCAGGATCTGGAAGTGCACGACACGGGTAAGGGACCCCTTCTAACAGCCTGTATAAACTTGCTGCATATATCCATCAATGGTATCTGTACTTTCTCTAAGAGACATGAAGAAACATCAGTCGCCCAGTTCAGATGATGGTCTCAACTCAAATGAAAACCTGGCAGATATGAAACATCTATTTAGAAGATTTTTTCTAATCAGCAATTACATCAATATTTGGGCTGTTCATGTGGTGAAGTGATACATGCCAGTTTCTAGCATTCTGATAGAGTTTCCTTTTTTTCAGACAGAGTTACAAATACAAGTTTAATAAGCTAGCATGGTAGGCCTATATATACCGGTATACCTACGGTCAGGTATAAAAGAAAAAGGAATTAGAATAATAACAGGATATAGATTTCCTCTGCTTTTGACCAGTATGACTAGACAACTGACGAAAGATGCACAAAGATTGAAGGGCATCTTTATAAGGTCTTTGGGGAAAGAAGTAGATCTCAACTTTGTTAGAACTTCCTTAGTTTTCAACAAAAGATCAAGGGAAGTAAGAAGTTCTTAGAGAAATCCTTGAAAAAATCCATTACAATATCCTTGGCTCATCTCTAATTAAGAAAAAGAATAATTCACTTTTTTTTTGATCAAAGAAAATTGTAARAGCAATTTTTGTACAATTGCTAAAACAAAGATGAAAAAGTAGTTGACCCATGAATTTTCTCACCTCCATAATAGCCAAGCAGCAATGGACACTGAGAAAAAACTTTGCCATATTTAATGACTGTGACTCTTATTTCTGCCTCAGCAAAAAGCATGTGCAAGGGATGTCTCAAGGAGACAGAGATCCTTCTTCAAAGATTGCACAGTATCAACTGATCAGTGCCATATTATAAATTCCAAACCTTATGTCAGTTTTTAAAAAATACTTCTTATAGTATTGTTAAGTAGTCCCTGTGCAGCACAAGTGTGACTTACGGAGGAGACTTAATGGCTGTATGCTTCGTTGCACATAAAACCATTGCAGGGGCTCCTGCCTTTTCGATCAGTATTGCTATCTGAATCCTCAGTATGCACAAGGTGGTAGGAAAAGCAAGATTAGTTCTAATGATAATAAGGATTCTCAAGCTTTGTGTTAGTTGAGAGAGATCCTTTTCTCCTTTAATAAAAAGCTACATTTTCAGGATATAAATTTCATTGCCCATCCATGGAAATGTTGATTTTGTGCCAGAAGAGACCTCTGAAGAGGTAACAGTGATGTAAGAAGAGACTGGAGATAATCTAAAATATTGTGTAAATAATGATTTTGAACAACTCAATATTTAGGCGCCAATCTAGGCACACATTTAAAACCGCTAATATATAGAGATTGCTTTCTCAGTACTCTGAATATAAGGAGCATAAGAAGTAAAAATAATAGAAACATGACAGATTCATTGTTCAGATACTGGAGTGTGCATAAATATTGTTCCTCCCTGAATATATTTGCAATTTCTCTAACAGTTACCTTGCAATCTACTGAATATCAGCCTTCAGCAACGTACTTAACAGCATGTACACATCAGTGGTTAAGTATATGTAGATTCATGTCTCATATAAAGTACAACATATGTACACTGTATGGTGTTAATGTTTTGCCACATTAGCAAGATTCATGTAATATAATTTGAGGCATCAAACATTAGATTTTTAGTGTAAGCCTCCAAATTCAGTGGAGGGAAGGAAATCCATATTTTTCATAAGTTGATTTATTCTGTCTTAACATAGACAGAGACAGATGGTGCCTGTCTCTCTGTTGACTATGGCTAAAGGCTAGCTTATACTGTGCACCTATATGACCAAACACTGTATTAGGCCAGGTTCTAATCAGACACCTCAATTCATTTAGGCTAGACGCTTAGTGGCTAATAAGTAATGTTAAAGCTTGGTGAAATTAATCTAGCTTTAAAGTATACAAAAACTGTATGACAGCAGAAGTTTTTTGTGGAAGTTTTTATTTTCATAAAGGCTTTGAAGCACATCAGGTCAGAATCTTTGCTGGTGTAAATCAGTGGAATTGAATTCACTGCCATCCTCACTATTTACACCAGCTGAAGCTCTATCCCATAGACTTTACTAATGTGACATATTTATGTATATGCACAGTAATTGCAGCTAGAGCACAATTGTGAAAAGTCTCCTATGCACGACATTGCCAATGAACCCAAAATGATCTCTGTATGTGTAACGCTTCCTGGGTCTGAGGCTCAATTACTACATTAACTGATCTATTTATTTTTAATTACTGTCTAATTTTTGAAGGGAAAAATAATATTGGGAACAAGCGTGGTGTCATTTGTTTTCACATCTGATTTCTGTCTGTATACCAATCAAAATACATCTGGATGGAAATGGAAAAAAAAAATTGAGATAACTTAGTATTTACTAGGGACAGCTGGTCATGCAGAGATATTAATATATCTTATTGAAGCTGCTACACCAGGGTTAATCTGATAAAGCTCTCAAGATGAGCATGTTGTTTATCCTATTGACACAAAGCATTGAAAGACTGTCATCACTTCCTGCTCCTGCCAGCTACACAGCAGCTGTTGCTGGGGTCAGAGTAGCAGTAAGGAAGAGCTCACTAAAGGGCTTAGCTGTGATAGTCAGACAAGCAAGAGACTACCCCTAAAGCAGAGAAAGTAAGTTAAGATAATGGCCTAATCAGAAGGAGGAGTTTGCATTCCCTGAGGAAATAAAGTAAAATAATAATCAGTAACTGATTTCCTCCCCTTCCTCCTTTTTTGGTAAGGGATATGGCTGTAAATGCTAGCATGAACATAAGCGTAATTTGAAACCAATTTGGAACCAACCAGAAGCACCAATTAAATGAGAAGCAGTGCTAAATAGTGCTTATGTTTGCTCATAGATATCCAGTGATCTGCAGAATACAATGATTTGGCAAGTATTTTGCTGATATTTGTTACCAGATGATGTTTAAATCTCATCTTTCAGTCCCATGGAAAAATTAATTAATGTTCTGGAAAGACTCAAATAAAACAGAGAGATTTATTTCTGACTCTTGATTACTGCTTTTCACAAATTTACCTTTAATGTTTTCAAAGACAGTTTTAACAATTTAACACTCAGCTAAAATTTAGTTAAGCTTTAAGGTTCATACAAGTGCTTAAATTTGTGCTTTATGAATAATGAACATGCACAGCATTTAGATGGCATGACCATATTCCCCTGTGAAGTCTGTGGGAAACCTTCCTATTGGTTTCAGTGCTGAAGGATCGAGCATATGGAATTCACAGTAAGTTCGTAATAGTGCTACTGCATTTCTAGGTCTTCAACCTGTCTCAGAGAATGACAGAACATCAATGTTCAAAGTAAAGCAAAAAAAAAATCCTTTCTTGAATAATTATTATAACTTCAATAATAATCCCTAATCTTTTCCAATTAATGTTACCTTATGCCCAGCAACCTGAAGATACATAATTTCACCAACAACATAAAGTGGATACAGAAGAAATTTAGATACAGGTAAAATAAAGTATTAAATTAACAGAAAGATTAATGGTGATATAACTAACTTATGTGATAGGGAAGGCCACTGAGACAGACACAACGCGTATGTAATGGCACAGAAGAAGTAGGTAATGACCAAGTAAGGCTATGTGTCATGTCTAATGCTCTGGGCTTGGGACAACTCTCTGCTTTCCCCCCATGAGATTAACAGACATAGCAATTACATCTCAGTATGAAGCACAATGGAGTAAGAGCCTGATCTTTCTTTGCACTGTCACATTTCCAAAGTCTGTTCTGGATAAATCAAGGTTTTACCCTCTCACATAATACAAAATTATGGTATCTTGTATGTCTGTGCAAGCATATTGTGTGGGTTTCTATCAAATGTCACTGTAGGTGTTTTTATGATTTGCACAAACATCCATTTACTTTTACTCTCACTAGGATTTTCCTTCCATGATAGATTTTGGAAGCAATTTACAAAACTTAATCATATGGAGTATAAAATAGTACTTCCTGTAAGCAAATTTAAGAACCTTGTCTGTCAGCTTTGCTGGATGTAATACAATGAGAAAGGTTGATGCCAGAATATATCTTATCAACAACGTGCATTTTGTTCATTCTGTCAAGTTCCTTGTCTAAGCTAATTATGAAGTCTTTTTTGTCTCTTATCATGTTGTAATCTCTTAGTGCATCTTGGCATTGTTTGTTTTATCACTGTAGACAGTCATCATCACTGTAGACAATGAACTTTTATTTGTAGTTTAGATGATGCTGAAGTATCCCTTCTAGTTACACAACACTTAAGGGCTGCTGCCATTCACCAGCTGGACTTGCCCATGGACAGAGTACTTTCTCTGACCAGTGGGGAAGTGGAGGAGGTGAATAACAGAAAGCTCACATTTAGGCCAAATAGCAATTCTGGTCTATTGCGGCTGAAGTGCAGAACAATGCACCGTGTCATGAAACTCTAGCCAACAGGAAGAGGCAGAAACCTATGAAGGTTTCTAGGGTGCTTTATATTTGATGACCGATCTTTCTCTGGAGATCTCAAAATCACTTACAACTTTCCATTTACTAGAAAGCAAACTAGTGCATTAGCTCAAAACCAAGTCTGCAGTGGCAACTGAGATATAGGTTCAAGGTCAGTGGATGTGTTAGGTGAGCAGAATCCCACACCATGTTTTTATCCTTCTCATTCTTGCTGTGATACCTTCTTGAAGGTTAGGTTTCTTTGCCATCACATCCTGAAGCCTATGCAGTGCCACTGTAATGTGCAAGAAAAGGTATTAATAAGAACAAATTTCATTTCTGTGGTGCCTAGCCTCTATTGATGATCAAGGTGTATCACATAAAACACAGAATAACTAAAACCCACAAATGAAATATCATAAAGCGACATTAAATTAAAATGAGGTAAAATACAAATATCAAGTCATTTTATCTTATTAAATAAATTGAAGATATATATAAAAATAAAGATAAAGGTGAGATATCTAATTAAAAAGAGGTTTTATTCTACCTTAAAAGTTGGGAAAGAAAAGAAGCAGTTGATTAAACATTTTAATCCTGCAAATACAAGGCTGAGAACAAGGACATGCAGGTTTGGGTTTTTTTCTTATAGATGGCTTTGTTCCTCTGCGTTGACTT
The DNA here is from genome assembly GCA_035582835.1 of Phoebastria nigripes. Taxonomy (NCBI): domain Eukaryota; kingdom Metazoa; phylum Chordata; class Aves; order Procellariiformes; family Diomedeidae; genus Phoebastria; species Phoebastria nigripes. The sequence continues at coordinate 44,268 of JAYKAV010000475.1, read as the reverse complement.
TGAAGAGACTATAAGTGATTCAGTGTTAAACAGACAGAAAATAAGAGAATATCATTTCAGGAAAAACATATATTCCCACCTTTTCCAACACTTTCCTTAAAATATATTGTCCGATCGAAACATACAAATATTCAAAATAAAGAGCCTAATTCTCTACTGGAGAAAGACCATATTGCTCCATGGATGTAGGCAGAATATCTGGTAGCCAGAGTGATCCCCCTGACCATTTTGTCATTTTGAGCTTCATGTGCTGCTGTTCTAACAACTGGCCAAATCCTTGAGTCATAGTTATTATCATGATTCTTCATTTGCATGACAGAAGTGTCCAGGAGCCTCAAATTAAATCTAGGATCAATTGTGAAGGGCAGCAAATAAGATACTAAAAAGCAGTCCTCAGCATTTAAATTAGTCCTTGTGGATTAATTAAAATTGGACATTTTAAATGAATGAGGCCAAGAGATAATGGGAAAAAAATAAACAAATATTTTAGGCTAAAATTACTCCCATCTCACTTTAGGTGCTTATATAGGATGGCATCTTTATTTACCTTTATTTACCTAGAGTTACCTTTATACTCCAGAGAGAGAGAGAGGAACTCCTCAAGAGTGATTGATCCCATTCAAGAATGAGGGAACAGTTCCTTCCTTAGGATGCACTTACCCACTTTTTAGCATGCCCTCAGGTATTGGTTACTTGATCTTTTGGACCAGCACTTATTCACAGTATTTGGTAATTCCTGCCCAACCACGTACCTGATTTTTTTTTAGTGTGAAAGAACCAGGGCATCTGGTAGTGAATTTTGTGTTCCCATTTCTTCTGGTCCATGGATATCTAACCAGGCAGAGTGCACACCCAGAGGTGGTGGGTAATACAACAAGGTGGAATAGAAGCAAGGTGAAATAAATTAGGGCTTAGGTCCTATGTGAATAAAAATAAATTTTGAGTTATGTTTTCCTCTATTTTTTTATAAAGCACTTTGTGTACTATCTGTACCATAACTAATACTGGCTCAGTGAACCTGAAGCTGAAGCTGTGTTTACTTTTCCCATGGTTGCCTTGTCACCCCAAAGTTTCTTCATTTAAGAGATAAATGTATAGAAATTTAAGGAAGGGGAGAACACGTGTAAAGTATGAGTGAACTCTGTATAACTTACATAAGTAAAGATGTAAAGATGTATTGCTGGTGGTAACCCAAAAAATAAAAAGCACCTCCTCATCAAGAAATTAGGATACACCTGTTTAATTCTTTTGAAATATTATTATTAAAACATTTGGTAAAGCTATAAAAGACCAGGGAGCTCATGTAATCTAGACCAATAAATTGGCAGTAAATTATACAATACAAAGAGAGTATTTATAGTTTAATAATTTAAAAAATAACATGGAGATTGAATTTCCTATGTAAATTATTCTTTTTATTTGAATATTATGGACCTATGTTTTTACTCTGTAAGAAAGTAAAGTTGTACCTCAGTCAATTCATTTTAGTTCAGATTTTATGAGCTAAAACAAAGAAATGGAAAGGAGGGAAATTAAAGGTAGAAGAAAGTCCACTTGTCTGTAAATTATTAAATACAGATGGGAAGCTCCTACACCACAACAAATGGCCTGCAACTACAAACAAATTAGCATACAGACAGCCATTACTGAATTCAATGTGAATTCAAATATTAATGTGAATCTAATTATTAATTAGGATTTAAAGGCGATAGCATAAGCAGAATAAATTGCAGGTTTCTGCAGCATAGAGAAATCTGATTACAGAGGAGGGATCTATTGACAGCTACACTGGAATTTGACACACTAATTGTGCATGGATGGCAACTTTTTGGAATCCATGAAATATTATTAAATTCATTCAAACAAAGTGGTTTAAATAAGGTGTTGCTCCCTGTTGCACTGCCTAAAAGTCAGTAAGACTGGAATGGAAACTTGGTACCCAGGTTTCCCAACATTTTGTTGAAACATTAAGTTATTAGAGAATAGATTAGAATTTGAACTGTTCAAAAAACAGACAATAGGATGATCATAGGTTTAGAAAGGCTTCTGAATGACTGAATAGGATAAGACTCATCAGCCTGGAACAGAGAGGACTGTGGGGAGGAAAAAAGCCGTAACAGAGATCTACAGAATGATAAGTGACATAGGGAAGATGGATAAGGACTGACTGTTCACCAACTCTTCCAGCACAAGAATGTAGTACATAAAAAGAAGGCAGTAAATGGCAAGCTACAAAAAAAAAAAAAAAAAAAAAAAAAAAAAAAAAAAAAAAAAAAAAAAAAAAAAAAAAAAAAAAAAAAAAAAAAAAGAAAAATTATCTTTTCTTTTTTTGTGCACCTAATGTAAATCCTTTGGTAGTAACAGCTAAAAATATTGTAGGTGGCCAGAATCTTAAATTATATTTAGAGGAGAATTGCACAAGTACTTGGATGAGAGATCCACTGAGTTTTGCTGAATGGATCACATGAAAGTCAGGAAATTCCCTGAGCTGAACATAATCAGTAACTGGGAGACTGCTGACAGGAGAAGTCCTATATGCTTTCCCTGTTTTTACCTGAATATCCATTTATGGCTGTCRTCGGAACCAGAAAACTTGATGGACAGAACCATATTCTAAAACATTGCAGCTGTTCTGATGTTTGTTTGTACACCGATTTTCATAGCATCTATCATGCTCAGCATGGGAACACCTAGACCAGACAAAAGATATAGAGAGAAGAGTGTCTGTCACTTGCCTGAGCTCAGATTTCTACTAGGGTACATACAGTTACGTACCTCAATGAAATGGGATTCAGCGCTTGAAACTACATCCTGTGGTATCCTAGTCCTTCTAGATGATTACTAATTAAATATTTGCCTTGTCGGACTGTTTATGTAGTTGATGTTAGGTAATCAATGGATCCAAACATAGATATTACTAAGGAGCAGAAGCAAGACTCACGGTGGAGTTTGCAGTAGGCAGAGTATGGCAACATGCTTTGCCCTGGATTTGTATAAAAGCTAAGCCAGGAAAAAGTTTTGTCTTTGCTGAATTTGAGTGACATATAAAAGGCACTAGTGAAAAAAGGGAGAATCCTTCCCTATATCCCCAGCCTTCATATATATACACACACACATATATATATAAAAAGAAACGTTTGAAAATGGAATATAAAATGGATCTGGGAACATGAGTTTGCCCATATTTTTAATAATATGGGACAATAAAAAGCTGTATTTTTACATTTCACATAAGCCTTTCCTCAAATTACATTGCTTATCAAGATATGTTACTCCACAGCAATCCTAGTGCAGTTATGAGAAACTGCTGTCCACATTTATTTGTTTGAGCTAATGTTATTTCTCTGTACACTAGCCATAAAGTGGATATATTTGTATATATTTCTCCATCAGCAAGTATGGCAGTCAACAGAATATCAATATATAATTCCTTTAAAATATATTTTTATTTCTGATTTCCAGATAATAAAAGCCTGTGTTGAAATATATAGTTCATACCTGCCATATAAATTCACATGGGAAGGAAATGAGAAAAAAATACATCCATGGAAAACAGGGATGCCTTTTAAGATCACCTTCAGTGTGACATTTTGTGAATACACAGGGCCCTATTCTTAATATCTCCTAAATCCCAATCAAGAAGAGTACCAGTATCTTCTTTCTTTTTTTTTTAATTTACTACTTGTCTGCAGGACACCTGTATTAGAATACTTAGTAATGATCTTTCTTGAACACTGATTCTGTGATAATTGCTTTTTTAAAAGCTTTAAAATTGTTATCACCTTGGAAATGATGATTTAGATATGTTTATATACATTTTTAAAAATCACATATTTCTATGCTATCATTTTTACTGTAGTTTATTTTGGCCAGCAAACTCTGTTTAAAATTACATTTAATTTGCGGTAAATTGCATTCTAATCTGAATTGTCTAAGCCCATTTAAATTCATTTCTATATTCATTTGAAATGGGACTGTTATCCTTTCAGAAAATCTCTTAATACATTTAAAGACCTTGTTTGAATACAGTAATTCTGATAGTAGAAAGATGTGATATGAAACCAAAAAGAAATGGGCCATGAAATTCTAGGGAAACAAAAGAAGAAAATTTTACATTAGGACTTTTCTTCAAAAATAAGAAAGAGGACTGGGATATCAGTTGTCACTACTTTTTGCCACCTCAGGAAATTTATACTGTTTTTATATACAAGGGCCAACATTTCCTTTTCAGTAAGTAGCTGGGCAGTTTTCTGGCCCAGGTTGAAATGTTAATGCTTCCACATTTATTGCAGCTGTAGAACACAGATAGATGGTGTTTTCTTAAACCTAAACTTTGCTTATTATAAGTAGTTGATTTAGGATTAGGGAATTACGAGGCTGAGAAAACTTGCAGAAAAATGATCCCTGGAAGACTGGGAAGTTGTATGGGTGCTGTTTTGCCTGATAAGTGAATATTGGTCTTTCTTCTTTCCTATTTTTCTTGTTTGCTTGTATTTTCTGATTTTATTTTTATATCCATATATTTAGAAAAATTAATAAACAACATTGATAGATCAGCAAGTAAATAATTAAAATATCTAAGTAGCAGTCAGTGCATCCTCCCATCTGAAGTAAAAAGGTCATAAGTAAAGAAAAATAAACTGGGAAATGTAGATTACCCTGAACAATTGCAAGAAAGGAACCAGGATCACCAAAGCAGAAACAGTTAAATCTAGCAAAGGACGCCAAGAAAGTTGGTCAATCATTTGTGGTCTCAATTGCTTAGATTCAGTGCTTGTTATGTTTATATTAATTACCTCCTTTGACAGCCTGGTGGTGTTTAATATTCTTTGAAGTTGAAAGGCATTGGCAGGGTAACACTAGCAGTTATACTTTAATGCTACTTATCTACACAGGTAGGAGTGATACTTTCTTACACAATTGCCATCTAATAATGTCAAGAACACTAAGCAGCTGTTGTTTTTATTCTTAAGGTGAGCAACACCCAACACAAAGGACCACATCCCCAATGAACTCTGATCGAAAGTTTTCAAATAATGTTCTTCTAAGGAAGGCCTGAAGAGCAAAATACTGTGTAGACAGTAAGAGGAGTCCCATAGGGAGGCTGTCATGAGATGGAAGCTGCAGAAGAATGCAATGAAAGTCTCCACATGAGTTTTCTCATCCATAGCTGGAGGAAGGCCCCTCCTCACAGACATCACTGCATGATTCACCAGGCTCAGAGCAACCCTCCCTGGTTTAAAGGATTGCCTCCATTCTGCTCTTGTTTCCCTCAAGCAGATGTCTCCTTTATAGTTTATCCCCTTCTTTGTGTCAATCTCCCTTTCTTTATGCTCCTCCAATGCTTTGGGAGAAGAGCGGCAAGGCACAAGAGATTTAGCCCTGCAGATGCTGTATATTTTTCTATTCCTGCTCTAAGGAAATTTCACCCAAGAACTGTGTGGCTTGAGTACAAAGTCAAATGAGAAATAGGGTGAAAATGAATGAGAGGTGCTATGTGGTTGGGAGGAGACGTGGGAGCTGGGAGGGTTTGCAGAATGCTGATAGAAATTTAGGAGGCCTCAGGATGAAGACGAAAATTCAGGAGTTTGTTTCTGGATCCCCAATCTCAAACTGAATTTCACCCCTCCTTCACATTTGGGAAATGATTATGTGTTGGATGATTTCAAGAATGGAGAAATTTAATTGAATGGCCTGGGGGGGTACGAGCATAAGTGCTTTTTGCTTGTGTAAAGTTTTTCTGCCTGTTTCATGAAAACAAGATCAGGTTTAGATCAAACAAGCTTCAGACACATCAGGCTGAAATCAGAGAAGTAAGACTAAACACCACAATGGAGCTCAGTTCTCACAGTTACGGGGATATTAACTGATATTGCCATGTGGGAATGGAGCCGAAATAGAGCACTTTTAATGGTGCAGTTTGATGYCTGAATATAAGCCTCAGCAGTGTATGTGTTCTGAGGCTAACCTCCTAAGTTTCCAAGTGCTGGCCATTGATGCTTTGATCAGACAGCTGTGGTGGACTGGGATACTGAGTCCGGGTTTTTTAGTTGCGAGTAAATTACCTGGTCTTCAGCCAAAAAGTATCACCTGCAAGCAGTGAAATTATTAAATAGGATTTTATTTGTATTTTATGTTGGGGTTTTTTTGCCAGAAGGATCAACAACAGTTCATTTCCCTAACCAAGACAGAATRGATTCAACTAAAATCCCAAATTCATTTCAAGAGGAAGATTAAGATCTTTGTGCTCTGTGGTTTTATAGCAGAATCATAAGCACAATAAAGACAAATTGTTTTGTTAAGTTGCCATAGGTTTTTCAGTGAGAGTTTCAGTAGAAATTTGAAGCTCAAAGGTTCTGGAAGGATCAGAAAGAATAAAAAATTTATTTTATTCTACATTTTTAGGAAGATCATTCTTAAATGAATATTTTTTGATATTTCTTTCTATTATCATTTGCCTATCTAGCTATCATTGTCAATAAGATAATATCATATGTCTGTAAAGTGTATCTATCATTTAAAAATAAGTTTCTACCAACTTCATTATAGTGAAGTTTAAAAATAGATTTATGCTAACTTTTTTATAGTGGAGTTTTGTAAAGGCAAGTTAAGAAAATAAAATAAATATTATCCCTGCCTAAAAATAAAAAAGAATTTTGTAAAATTAAGTAGTAGAAGAATAAAAAAGGTGGAGTTTTTAAAATTCTTCTTAAAATTTACAGTGTGGCTGCAAAATTTTCTGTATTTCAAAGCGCTGTTGTATTGATGATCTAGCTTAAACTGAGTAGTTCAGAACAATCCACCCAAAAGGAAAACAATCATGATAGTTTTGGAAAAAAAACTGGTAACTTCTTAATATCTTTTACTAAAATATGTCTTGTCTTCTGCCCAAGAAGCGTATTACTGCAGACAAAATTGCAATATTTTAGTATAAAAAGATTTACATTTTCTTGAAAAAATATCTGCAGTCCATTATTTGGTCAAATGGAGAAAAACAGAAGGTTTGGGGTTTTTTTTAAATGTTGTGTTTCCTAGTCATACTACTGTTAATGTCATTTTGTCTTAGATCTACATGAAGATGAATTTCACATAAACACTTAAAACGTTATATTGCTGATACAAATGTTATTTAAGGGTGTGCTGACAGTATCTTGAAAACTGTTGTCAGTTTTCAGTGACCACCAGAATAAGGCAAATCTTGTGGTTCTGGGACAGATCATATTTCAGAGACAGAATACAACATCTCAGGCTGTCCTGAAGCAGAGAGCATTATCAGCGACTTCTCGCATTCTCACGTCTGCACCAGGGGACACGCACTCCATATAAAAATGGGAAGTACTTGAGTACAGTTGAGATACATCTTTTTATCCCATAGTCATATTAAAAGATTTTCCTTCCAAGATGAAACTGCATTATTTTGGCACAAAAGGTTTCTGTTCTACAGAACCTCCCTTTTAGGCAGCTGTTGCAGAAATGGAACGCCAAAACAGCAGAGCTTTGATGGGTTTGCACTGTCATAGACCAGATTATAAGAAAGGTACTGGAATTTGATATGAGCTTACAACGCTTCAAATACTAGTCTTACATACTTGCCTTACTAGTGGGTACCACATGTTTTATTTTGTGCACCCATAGTGCTTCACAAGGATGGGTGGCAGCAAGGCCACTACTCCATGCAAGCCCTCGGGAGGTGGTCCATGAGGGAGATTTCCACAGGCCGTTCAGCACAACTCTTTTTCACAAGGTAGAGCATGGTTTTGACTGAGTTTTCTCTCTTCAACTTTTCAGCGGAAGTATAGATTAGTTTTTGTAAATTTTCCTTCATGTATCTGGTCTATATGTTGCACCCTTTTTTTTTTTTTTTTTTTTTTTTTTTTTTTTTTTTTTTTGAGTGGAAGAGTTTTGCAAAATTTATGTGGACAGCAGTCCTATTTGTAATGTATAATCTGCTTGAATTCCCATGAAAACTATTCTTCCATAAATGATGATATAGGCAGAGAGAAAAACATGCACCCCACTGTTGGGAAAAAGAGCTTATTTGAGCTGTTTGATATCTAGTGGTTTGAATTACATCGTTGTTTTTCTTTACAGTGCTTTGAAACATCAACCTTACCAATGCTCCTGTGGAGACAAGTAGAATAAAATTATATGGGCCAAAGCCTCTGAATCTTCAGTCTACTGTAGCATATTATGTAGCAATGTTTACAGATACATGGCAGTTTGTATTTTCTTTGATGCAAGTTTTAAGAGCCGTCAACTGAATTTGTACACTCTGCTGTCTTTATATGTGATTCTGCCATATAATTTAATTGTTACTTTAAATGTTCAGTACAAATACTTGTTTGAAAAAATAAACCTAAACCAAAGTTAAATTCAAAAGAAATTATTAACAAAGTTAAAAGTAGTTAAACCAAAAGAAAAATCATTTCTTCATATTATGCACATACTAACCAAGTATACTGAGTGAATCAAGAATTCAGGACAGATCCGAACCTCATTCTTACACTGGTAATACAGTGATAAAATTTAGACACACGGTCATGTTAGTATTCACAGAATGAGCTGTCCAAAATGCCCTCTACTAAAGAGTTAGTTCTAGCTATTCAGAAGTATAGGAATGTGCAGGGAAATTATAAGTGAAAAACACCTGCATATTCTAATAGGCAGAAGATTTGGAAGAATCTGAGGAGAAGTCAGAGATTTTGTCTATTCAGTAATATAAGGAGAGGAGACGAGAGGAGAGGAGAGGAAAAAATAACTATATAGGTTATATTTTTAATCAACAATTGTGGGAGATTTTATTATCCTGACTGATTTTCTTATGCTTCATGTACAGAAGGACTATAGTAATTGCTCTACAATAGTATTCATTTTAAAAACACTTGTCAGAGCTTGTGAGGGCTTGATACTTAGCTGCGGGTAAGTCGGCTTCATGGTCAGTGATGGAGCTCATAATCAATTTATACCAGGCAGTAAGTTCGTAACTGGGCTATTCTAAAGAGTTCCATATGGCTGTGGTCTGAGGGCTCAGGACTGCTCTCTGGGTAGTAATAAAGCTTCCTGGGTGATATTTGGTGACTGTCTTATTCCTAGAGCATTTAAGAGTTTCCTTGAGCATTTGAGTGGAGAAAATCCTTGACATCAACTGAGTGGGAAAACTGAAATTTGCTAGAAGCCTGTATCATCACAATTAGCATGTTTCTGAAAGACGATGGCGTAAGAAGAAGGTAAAAGAGAAATATACTACAGAACAGTGAGCATACGTGAAATCTGATTAACTCCCCCTTCTCGGGAATTTACAGAATAAGAAACAGCTGAACAGAATCTCCCAAATGGGCAGGGGAAAAAAAACAAACAAACAAACAAACAAAAAAAAAACAACAGAAAAACAAAATGCTAGGCGACTGGCTGCAATAAAATGTTGTATTCTATAATGTTATGAAAAAATGACATGTTCTGTAGATATGGGATCATGGAGTCCGCAAAGCCCTGGGTTAGATAAATGGGGAAGTTCATAGCTCTCAGAGATGTAATTTCAAATTTTCTTCGTCTCAGGAAGACATTTGGTTACACTCTACTACCTTCCATTGGTTACAGGCACTGCTTATGCTTTCAAGGTTATAGCAAGGAAGGCTAGAAACAAAGCCGTGTTTTATTTTTGGTTTTAATGAATACTGAGATGCTAGAGTCCCTGTTGGCTGTGAGAAGTACTTTCTACAGCAAAATACGTAGCCATGAAATAAAGTGGGCCCTGGATTAATTTATTTCCCCACACATTTCTTCACCTTTGTATTCTCCATTTCACAATCTCTATGATTTGAAAGACAACTTCCGAGGGATTTTCAGTAAAGTCTCACTTCCATTAACAAGTAACAACATCTAAGTAAAATAATGTAAACCACATGCAAAATAAACTGAAGTAATAAGCTTGGCTGTACCATTCTGAGTATGCAGGTTTTTATTGCTTCAGATGATGGTAGTCTCCTAGAAGTGATAAAGTCCATCCGTTTTCCTTTCTAAGATGATGTAACTGGACAGGATCAACCTACATGTCATCACACAAAACCAAGTATGTTGCCATGTAACCAGTGATCACCTGGTTTCAGCTGTGGTACAGATTCCCTCCTCTTCATCTAAGGTAGCAATGGATTAATATAACAGTACTAACCGATAAGTTTAAAAGCAGGGATTTCTATATTACTGGACACTTGTGAAGAAGACTTAAATAAATTAAAGAACATATGAAGGGAAAAGTGTGATGAGAGTAATAAAAAAGATATTAAATTAAATTCAAAATAAAATTAAAATATCTGCACTGAGATAATTTCTTCAGGATGTAGCTAAAGTTTTTTTCATCTTGCTGTTAATAATTTTATGTTTTTGATCCATTCAAAGTTATTCTTTAAACTGTTTCTGTAATGTTACTGATTAATGTAAAAAAAAAAAAGTTTAGAAGTTCTGGATTCTAAAATATGTGCATTTTTTTCCTTACTCATCAATCTAGTCAGAAGTAATGAACTAATTTCTTGGAGAAAAGGAAAAAAACCCTTTTTATCTTCACACCAATACCCCAGGATCCGAAGGTTATGTAAGGAGCATATATATATGTTCTTGATGTTGTTCAGAGATTGCATATTTTTATGTTTTGTCTGTTTTTATATTGCAGCAGAATGCAATAGGTTCAGTTCTCAGTTATGTTACCATAAATTGAGAATACTATACTCAGGAAAAAAAAAAAAATCATAAAAGCTTCTATGTAAAAGATAGAATACCATCACAGATCACACAAATTTTTATATATACTTCACAGTTATAATTGATGAAATTATTTCAGATTACATGAATATCAGATGCATAACAATGACATATTTAAGATATGTAGTTATCTATACCATGTAAGATCAGTAAAGTGGTGTTTTTATTTTATGTCTGTAAGTTCCAAACCCATATATTTTAATAAGATTTTTCCAGAGGAGCAAAATGAATACCATAAATTTAGAGCATATTGTTCTTTCTTAGTCTTATGGTAGTTAGGCATACACTACTATTATGCAATTCTCTCTTTGTTAAAAAGAAAACAAAAGAAAAAGAAAAAAGAGAAAAAAGATCTTGAAAAGGGAACTCTACATTACCTTAGAAAAGAATGAATGAGAGATGAAATGAAGATCTCAAAAGACCTCAGGCAGAAACTTAAGGTCATAAACATTTCTTTTCGCTCCTATATAAAGTTTTCTTTTTGTCTTTTGCCTGGTTTTTGAAATCCTGTGAAAGGTGGTTTTGGTCAAAAGCTGAACACAGTTGGAGCCCTTACAAGCAATTTCTTTAAAAGAAGAGAACCTATCAAACAGTTGCAGTTGTTCAGTTGTTGAATGGAGAATCTCATTTGCAAAGTAAGTGTACTCTGCTTTACTGACACCTACAGTTTTTAAAGAATGAGTGTTATTAAGTGTCTGCCTAAGCCAGTCAGAATCATTCTGGGCATACTAATGAAATTTCTAATAAAAGAAGCAAGACCAGAAGGACATTGTTGTATCCTCTTGTTAGCTAGTGCAAAAATTGGAAGAACTTCCTTCCATTTACAATAAAATATGTCTAACTGTTTCAATTTAGGAATTGATAGGCTGTGTCAAATTAGACTGTACTTCAATTTTATGATGCTGTTTTATTTAGAATGAAATGTGTTATCAACCACAAAATAGTTTACGCATGTCTAAAAAAAATTTATAGTCAACCAGTCTCCTGAATATTCTACTAGATGTTTTTATTTCTATTTTTTTGCCAATCAATACCATGTGCATGGTACATACCAATTATATCTTACTTTCCTCACACACTAAGCCATTATTATTTCACAGCTTTTGAACTTGTCAGTGCAAGCTGATTACTTCTCCTAATTTTCCTTTTATAGGCATGACTGTAAAGATTGGTTTCTTTCTAAATGTTAAAAGTACTAAATTAATTCTATGCTGTTCTACTCCATCCTTTGTGGTTACTATACAAGGTTGCATCATTTTTGAGAGTGCTTTACTTGGAGAATTATAAATTGTAGTGGTCCTTATTGGATGACCATAGAGACAAGTGGTCCACTATGGTAACATGACTTTGTCATTTGCCATACTTCAAAGGACATATGCCAACACACAGTTTTGTATAAAAACATGTAGCATTTTTGCGCTTGAAGACATACTAGCAGAGTGCTTCCAGCCAACATGCATATTTTGAAACTCATAATGATCTARAGAACAAAAACTGCAAATCTGTGCACATGGAGACGTACTCAGGTGTTATTCTCTAAACAGCAGTAAACAGCAGGCTAAAGACAGAATGGACACATGGTTTTAAAACATGTTTTATGGATGTGTTGTTTTTTGCTGTAGGATGAAAATTTCATCCTGCAATCTCCATGTTAAGATGATCTGTCAATTCATTATATGGAACAACTTCTAATGGTTTGTTCAGTCAAAAGCAAAAAAGAGAAATACTAGAAAAACATGTAAGTACTTGTTCAAATATAAATGATAATTCATTAAAACATTGTGCATTCTACAGCTGCAAACAGATGTCTGTTTTGCATGTCTTCTGAGATTCACAGTGTACATCTGAGGTTCCTTACGACTGTGAGAGTTATTTAAGAGTAAATTCAAGAAGCTGGAGACTGCAACTGGTGCAATAGGACTCTGATTCTTCATGGAGACTGAGAAGATGTTCTAGTTCTGAGGCAGAAGGGGAACTGAGAAGTCAAGGACAGAACACAGGGAACAGAGAAGAGCAGCCTTTCACTAACATATTTTGTTTAAAACTACCTTATTTGAAAACTAAATTGCCTCAAAAAACAGAGAGAGAAAATATGTGATAGAGAGTGTCTGCTACTGCTAGCCGAAGTATAGAGTAGAAATAGAGGTTTAGCAAAAAAGTTTCTGTGGAAAATATGTCTGAAAATTCAATTTACTTTTTAGGGCATACAATGTTTTCCTGCTTCTGGAAAGTCTGATGACATTGGCAACAAAAATATGTCAACTATAGTTTAAAAAATAAAGGAAAATAAAGGCAGGTTTTATACTTGGCATTCACAGAAGTTTTTAAGTTGTGATCAGTATAGCTTTTGGCAGTGTTTGAATTTTAATTTGAGATCACACATGGAAAATTTCTGTGTTTACTCAATTCCTATACCATCATCTTGACATGTAATTTTTTCTCATGGTAAGATATCTGAAAGAACATTTAAAAAAATCATTTTGTGACATAGTCTCCAGTGTCAAATTTTATAAGTCTGAAAGCAAAGCAAAAATAAGTGGGTCTTCAGTTTTGATTTATAGTGAAAAACACAAACTGGCCAGGATGTCTCTAGACATACAGCCTTAGAGAAAAGGTAAGTGAATGATATATTGGAGTGCATCTTGAAACTGATAAGACAAGAGGACAGAAGAAACTGAGCTGGCAAAGAAATAAAGTTAAAAATTAGAAAATATTTTATATACCAAGATGCAGTTGTGAAGGTATGACCTAAAGTCTGATTGACAAAAAAATAAATGAGATTTAGAATTTTAGGAGGTTTTACGTTTCTATATCCTTTTGACATAGCATGGTGTGTGTATAAAATGAGAGAGACAAACGACTCCTCCATTTCTTTAAAGAAATATTAATGGTTTCTTCAGTCAAAAGCAAGTAATTACAGATAAAAAAAAAGCTTGCATTCAATTTATAATGCCTTAAAATATTTTCTTGTGGTGACAGCAGAATTTCTACACCAAAATTTCATGTAAGAAGGACTTTTTAATTTTGCAGTCTGGAAAATTAATAAAACTGTACAATAAGAAAAATTAAAATTAACAGATAGGCAAAACAGTTTTACATCAAGAAAAACAGCTAAGCATCAGCGTAAAGTGGCAGAATGCACGTCTCACGTTATATGAGAACTAAAGGCATTGCAGAATTCACCTGGACTGGGTTTCTCGAGTTTAGAGGCTACTTAACAGGGAATAGATTGCTGGTTTATTGTCTTAGTTGTGTGTAGTTTTCAATAAACCAGTTTTTCCACACTATTTTCACAGACAGATGAAACAAGTGGAAGGAAATACTAGGATTGACGTTTATTATCATCATTGTGATGACATCCTGTACTTAAAGGTGGCCTGATACTTCCCATGGTGAAACATTGCTTTCACCTGATTGTAAAGTGAGAATGACTGTACTCAGAGTCTGACTTAGTCCGATATGAAATTTGTCTTTCAGTGAGTTTTGATTCATCCTCAGTGTGTGTGCTAGATCTAAAAGGGATCAGTTGTAGGGGGAGAGGGACACAAATGTCTGTAGTCCTTCCTTGTGTAATATTGTGATAAAAACCTGGATTAGATCTCAGGGTACATAGAATGTCTTTTTTAAGGGAGCAAATGGGAAATTCTCCTGCCATCCCTTTCTTTCTTTACTCTCTAACCCTAAAGAGAAAGATATTCAACTGTTACATCTACTAATTACTGAATTATCTCTGCGCCATATTTAAGGAACTCGAATGATGAACACCAGATGTGCTGGTTTTGGCTGGGGTAGAGTTAATTTTCTTCATAGTAGCTAGTATGGGGCTGAGTTTTGGATTTGTGCTGAAAACATCCCTGCTGATAACACAGGGATGTTTTTGTTATTGCTGAGCAGTGCTTACACAGAGTCAAGGCCTTTTCTGCTTCTCACACCACCCCACCAGCAAGGAGGCTGGGGGTGCACAAGAAGTTGGGAGGGGACACAGCTGGGACAGCTGACCCCAACTGACCAAAGGGATATTCCAGACCATGTGACGTCATGCTCAGCATATAAAGCTGGGGAAGAAGAAGGAAGCGGGGGATGTTTGGAGTGATGGCATTTTGTCTTCCCAAGTAATTGTTACGTGTGATGGAGCCCTGCTTTCCTGGAGATGGCTGAACACCTGCCTGCCGATGGGAAGTAGTGAATTAATTCCTTGTTTTGCTTTGCTTGCATGTGCAGCTTTTGCTTTCCCTATTAAACTGTCTTTATCTCAACCCACGAGTTTTCTCACTTTTACCCTTCTGATTCTCTCCCCCATCCCACCAGGGGGGAGTGAGCGAGCAGCTGTGTGGGGCTTAATTGCCGGCTGGGGTTAAACCACCAACAACAGGGAAATCAACATAGTGTTGTACAACGGCATTTTTGCAGAGAGAGGAAGTCACATTTCTTTTTTTAAAATAGCCTGGAAACTATGTTCAAAATAAATAATTTTGACATTGTTAATCAAGCACTTAAAATATCCCGCATACATAGGTCCTGTGTAGCAATCTCTAATGATTTAAATTGGTTCCTTTTTCGCATAGAATCTGTGCTTCATTCATTACATAGGATAAAGTACAGTCAGGGAATGAAACGAGGTTGTACAGGACAGGGGCCCAGCCTCTTTCTTAACATAAGATGGCAGGCCGTAGAGTGAAATAAAATCAGGAAAGCAAGAAAACTGATCTGATGAAGAAGAATGATCTGATGACTTGGACACTCTAATGACCCTGGTAAAATCAGTTCTGCCCCTGCCTGTTTTATGAAATTTCTTTGTAATCTGGGCTACTATAGTATTTTCTTCCCCTGTGTGTTCATTAAAAGTGCATTCTTTCATTGCATTGTAAGAATTTGATTATTTTAAGAATAAATATTGTAAAAACTGTGAGTCCTCTGAACTATCAGGACATGAGCATCTTAGATTGAACAACTAATGCTAGTTACAGTAATGACTCTATGCTTCAGTGGTTATAATACCATCACCTCACACCACAGGTGATGGATAAAATCAATAATGACCATTCAGATAATATAGTGATAAATATCAAAAGCTTACAAAAAGTCAATAATTCTGTTCTAAGAGCAAGTTATAAATAGTGTGGGTCTAAAAAAATAAAACAAAATATTAAGCAGTTACTCATTCTGTGCTTATTCTGTAAGCATCAACCACTTTGTACTAAGGCAGAAGTTTTATGAGGAAAAGTATAGATAATATGCTATATAATATAATATAGAATAATGTATATAATATATAATACATATTTAATTAAAACTGAACCGTAAAAATTAATAACAAATAAGCTGAATTTAAGTAGCACAGGGAAACTTGTTTCAGATAGTTTGATTTCAATATAAGATCTGAACTGTTGCTGTGAGATATACATTAAAACATCAGTGGAGTCACTGAAAAAAGCAATTATATAGATCTTATACAACAGCAACAACAAAAGGCATAGTTAAGACTGCATTGTGCAGTAGTGTCTGTCTTTAACCACCTTGGAATCTGTGATTTGAGTCTTTCTCTTATCACAAGCGTAATTTGTGAATTCACATGCAATGTGTCTGATTCTGATAACTTAATCCATTTTACTGATTTTAGTTGTTTGAAGGCCAGAGAAACAGTTTTGCCAGATTGATTCTTAGAACATTTAAGGCAATACTTGTCCATAATTGTTCCCAACTACTTCCATAGCAAAACAACAAAAAATTAGTCTATTTCTACTGAAAGAAAAGAAGTAGTAATTGCTGACCCTCCATGTCTCATTGCAGTACTACTTGCTGGTTTGTTTGGTTAATTTCAGCCTAAAATTCAGAAGAAATAACATGGTTGTGCTAATATGAAGGGAAAAAAAGGGAAGTAGGCCAGGAAAGAGTGGTCAGAATGTAGTTTACCTTATTTATGGAGAAATTCTTTTGACTTCACAGTAATGTCTTACATGAATAAGGCAAGATTGAGTTCACAGGTAAAACAAATGATCAGCAAAAAAATTAAGACAAGTTATCACTTATTTCTTGAGTCAATTAGTATTGGACAGATGAATGCATTGTAGTAGGGTAGATAGAACACAGTGAAGAACTTTACCACACAAAGATTTCAGCAATAAAGGTTTTTTTTTTTTTTCTTGCTCTGCAGTTGCAGGAAGAGATTGGGTTCCAAAAGGACAAATCCTACCTGAAGAAGAGTCCCTAGCCAGCTTGTGACACCACTGTAGCATCAAACAGGAGCTGGCAGTTTTATCCCTTGTTTTATTTCCTTGTTTTGTATGAACAAAATAGTATAACAATGATATAAGAACTAGTATAAATGCACTATAAATGTTTTTTAAAAGGAAGCACTGTTTCTATGTAAGTAGAATATATTATTAATGTGTGTAGGTGTGTTGAAAAAGGAGATAAACACATTGTTTTTGTTTTCCTTATTAGAAAGCTGAAGTTAAGAGGAGGAATGAATCCTTAGGGATTCAGGCAGAGACACAACTTTTTGCTCTAGTAAATGACTTGTATGACTTCACCTCACTAAAATGACAGATGTCAATAAGAAGCAGGTTCCTTTGAGGGTGTATTAATATACTAGATCTTAAGCAGAATGCTGGTCTAAATGATTTTTACTTGATCTAAATGATCAGATATTTTTTAAAGATACTTCCTCTGAAAATTGCAATATTGTAAGCAGACCAGTAACAAGAAATTATCCAGTAGATCCTGGCAAATATGGTCTCTAATACACAACAAAAAACCATTGTTTATGTTATAGTCCTTTCAGTGAAAGTGCTGTAGGAATAGGGATTTGAGAAGGAAGAACTTCTGAAGTATGGTCCTTTGAAAACCACAATTCTGTAATGATTCATTCATTCAGCCGTTACCAGTTTCGTAGGACATAGAATTTTAAAAGAAATGTTCTTCGATTGCCTCTTTTGAGTTAAAATATTTTAACAACAACACAACATCTTTTTCTTCATATGAATATCTTTGAAATGAACCATCTTGATAAAAGCAGAAACATAACCAGCGGGAAAATTTTCCTACTTACCTTAACATTTAAATGCAAAACCACACAGAAATCTTCCAATGGAGGAGTTGGTAAAATGAATGAAATCAACAACTGCTTCACCTGATGCCTTCTTTTTAAGTCAAAAATGGCTGTGATTAACTAGAAGCATTTTTCAGGTCAGGCACGGAACTACTGATGAAAGAGAGAGATAGACACCAACTTCAGAATCATCAACATTTGAAGTTATTCTTTATGCAAGGAAGTAATTGCAGTCACCACTGAGACTCCATGGCCACATGCGCAGCATGTGACTGATTAATCATCTGGTCCCATGTCTGCTTTTCTTCACTTTGCACAACTTAATAGTATAATAGCAAAAGAATACCAATATGAAGTAGAAGAGACTCAAGCTTTTGTGCAGATGCAAAACAGCTCTCTGCTGCTTGTCTGAAAATTGGCTATTTCCAAAACTCTACGCATGCTTCAAGTTTCACTTGAAACTTTCTTAAAATCTGATTTTAATTTTTTTTTTTAAAATCTGATTTCCTATCAGAATCCAGCCAATGTCAGTTCTTCACAATAGTGAGAATATAACTATCTCAAACAGCAGGTGAGAGAAGGAGAAGAGGTGAAGTTCCTTCTTTCCCTGTCATGTTGTATCTCCAAGCAGTGCAAATAGAATAGTCAGTTAACAATGTGCCTTTTAGAAAGTTTTTTTAAAAGTTGAATTTTGTGCAGGAGGTTGAAAAAATCCATATTACATCACAGTGACCAAACTGCAGAGGTAGATTTATGCAGATTATTTTGGGGGTGTTTTATTTTGGTACCAGTGGGGATAACTGACTTGAGAACAGCTGTATCTTATCTAGCTCCTTGCATAGCCACCTAAAATTGTCTCAGGATGGATCACAAGTTTTTATAACACTCCAATGAGCTGATGCTACATACAGCCTGACTGACCCATTATATTTCTACAGAATTACAAAATCAGTAATGGCTTTGTGCTGTTCACAAAGACATTTGAGAATGCAGAGGGCCCAACAGCACCTGCACGTTACCTCCTGTTTTGATTTCCCTCAAGGACAAACTACAGTGAATAAAAGATGACTACATTAAAGGAGGCAGGTAAAAATATTGGAATGTAAAACCTCAGACAATTTTTAAAAATGTGCCTCAGACCTACAAATATGTCATTCAGATATAAAGTAAGGGATGGGAAAAGAAAGAGGAGATGGAAAATGCATGACAAAACACAAAAAAACTATTAGATGATAAATAGAAGACTATTTAGGAGCAAAATGAATCCTTGTAAGAAGTTGCAGTCTAAAGCTGAAACTAATTGAGAGTTTGTTTATTTGAATTAGGAGCAATTTATATTAGAATCAGGCTCAAAAAGAAAAAAAAGAAAAAAAAAGAAAAAAGGAAAAGAAAAAGGAAAAAGGAAAAAAGAAAAAAGAAAAAAGAAAAAAAAGAAAAAATAAAAAAGAGGAAAAAAGAGGGAAAAAAAGGAAAAAAGAAGAAAAAAGAAAAAAAAAAAAAAAAGAAAAATCACCCAGACATGCTAAGCTATATAGGGCAGACTAATTATACCTTTGAAATGCCTGTTTCTGTCCTATGATTGAAAAAGATGCTTTGAAAGATTAGGTCATATGTAGCCATCCCCTAATTATGTAGATAATTAGGCAAGTTTTACTGTGGACTTCGTTAAGGCCTGACTTTCACCTAGACATGACAGAGATTATTTAGAATTTGGATCTGATTCCAAAGGAAAAAATGTGTGTATATGACTATCTGATCCAGAATAACTGAGAGGAGCAACACATCAGGAGTTTTTATCAATATTTAATGTTATTGCATTTTATTTCATGATATCATAATATAGACCTCACAGATCTTACAATCCAATTGGTGCCCTTATTGTACAAGTTACATAGTTGGCTAGGTAGCCATAATTGTAGAGAGAGAGAAATAAACACTTTTAAAGTATGAGTAATTTCAATCTAAAGTAGATGACTTGTGCCCTGAATATTTTATTATCTCTTTCTACTTTTCTACATCTATGAAGTGAACCTATGGTGTGTCCCATATATGGAAATCTTTGCTGTAGAAGGCTTCAGCTAGGTTCAGTGAACCTTACAGTTTGACAAAGTAAGGTATTAAAGATGGAAGTAAGAGTGACCTAGGCTAGATGTTACAAAGAAGGAATCACGCGATTCTTCAGGAAAAAGCAACATGGTATTTCTGTCACTTACCTGTTTTAATTTTGAATAATTGTTTAAAGAAGATGCATTGGAAGTGGTATTTTAGGAAGGATTAGCAAATGGATTTCTGTGTTGCGAATGAGACCAAAACCAACTTCTAAAACTTACACAAATGTCATTTCAGTCCAGAAAACCAAAACCTGGAGCATAATGAAATGCCTCACAGGTCTATGATAGCTTTTGGGATGTGAGAGAAAAGTGAATATTGCACTGAGAAAGAGAGCGACCGCTTAAGAGGTACTTGAGAAGGGACAAACTGATATTGTAGCAGTAATCAGTAGGAYCACTTGCTTTCTTAACTAATGTGGTTATTTCCTGAATAAACATAAAAGAGAAACAGAGCAAAGGGAAAAGAACATAGCTGTTTACTTATGTTTTCTTATGACATTTCCAGAGCAGTCTGGCTTTGTTCAAAGCCAAGCATTTTTGATGAAACGCATTTTCTGGTGGGTGACAAATGTGCTTTGTACTAAAAGCCAAAACTAAACTCCAAATAAGCATATGTTACATACACACTGTATCTTTTCTTTTTAATATACCAGTTCCAAATTCAAATGTGTCTTTTATGTCACAGTCCTCTGGCCCTGGAGCTCTGAACAGCTTTGTTTACTGTTAAGACGCTGCTAGAATAAAAGCACTAGGCCAATTTCAGTAGGGTCATATCCTGTATGTATTTGGACATCACTTTTTTGCTGACTATTTAAGAACATTTTCAGAGTAAGACACACTAAGGTTTCTACATGGAACCCACTTTTGTCTCTTCTGTGATCCTTACCATCTTTTTCAAAGGCATTCTCTGGAGAAGGCTAAATCCTTGCAGTTATAGTACATAATTCATTACTGTTTTTTCAACTGCCATCAAAGAGAGTGTTTCCATATGTGCTCTTTCTCTAGTACCTTCATTCTTTTTTCCTCCTAAGTGAGTACGGGATTGCACTACTGTTGTCTTTTTGGCCTACAGAGAGGGGAAAAAAATCCCGTATCATTGATGATGATTTCTCTTCCAGGGCACTTGGCAGAAGTGCACTGTGTGGGGACTGTTGCCTTTTTCATTTGAGTTTCCTTCTCAGTCTGTCCAGTATAGTTTGCAAAGGTTTCCTATCAAAAATTGAATAGAAAGAGAAGGAATTGTATTAAAAATTCAGTTCATGTAGGCCGATTGCTTTAATGTTGAAAAATATGCAAAGGAAAAAAAAAAGGAAAGAGTGATCTAATGTCTGAGGTCTGCTAGTTCACCTATAGCAGCTGTCATCAGATTCAAGACTTTACCTAACATGTGATTTCCTTTTGATCAACCCATCCTTACRCAGTCCCTGGAAGGTCTCAGTACTGTGAAAATTCATTTAAGCTTTAGCATTTCTTAAGTTTTTTTTAAAAATTCATGCTCTAATTTTATCCACAATTTGATAAATGTGACCGGCTACATCCCAAAATATGAAAATATAACATTTTGGATGATATAGCTATAAATGTTCTTTTGGACCAGTTAAAGCTGAAGAAAGAAGGTAATTTTCCCATCCTTATGTACAATAATTTTGCCAACCACCTTTCACTCCATGGACCATTCACAGATGAGACTTTGTTAATGATTCTTTCATTTTCTCACATGCAGCTATTAAACATGCATTCTAAACTGTTCTTTATTTACATGTCACTGTCTTCAAGACTAAGGTAGCTCTAGGCATAGGCAAAATAAGCACTTGTCTACGATATCATTACTTAGAGGCAAAACACCACACCCCTGCAGACTACTTTAGCTATGTTTGCATCCTGGAGAAGAAGCTGTTAGTCTGGAGAGTGATGGAGCAGAGGGTACTGAGGTCAGCACAAGGTGGTATCAATCGCAATTATCTGCTGCTGCCCCCTTCCTGCATTTACTCAACTTCCCACCCCATCTTAGCTCCTCATCCCTTCCCTTATAGTCTACCCCTAGCTTCTCATTCGGTGGAAAGAAAAAGTCATCTTAGTCTACACATCTGAGTAGCTTTGAGCTGACTCTGTTCATGATTGTAAGTCTCACTGATTTCATTCTTAATTGTTTTTCTCTGAGGTTTTGGAGCATGCTTGTTTTTAGTTCAAGCTTTGTTCTGCTTCAATTGCTGCAATGAAGTTGCTGGGGGAATGAGAACAACATCTGACTCAGAGCAACTTTCTTACTTCTTTGTTAAGAAAGAAACTGGTGTCGGATTCTGTATGTCATTTCCTTTCCATATTCCATAGCGTTTGCACATCTTTTTCATCTGCAGCTGAAATGGATGAACTAAATTTCAAAGTCAGTGAAGTAAGATTTTATCACATTTTAAAGAATATAGTTACCTTTTATTGTGTTCAGAGACTTCTCTGTTATCTAGCCTCTCCGTGTCCAGGTGTTCTGTGCTCTGCCATAATATTGGTAAAGCGGACTGAGATCCATCTGGAAATATAATCGTATATTAGTACTTACTGCTGGCTTACTTATAACAAAATGTTAAAGAAAGAAAATACAGAAATAATAAATCAACAAAGTTTTCAATAGGGAAAAAATTGTACCGTCTGACAAAAATTGGTTAAAAGTACATATTTTCTGATCTTAACAGAAGATTTCACAGATTTACTGCTGGCAGAAAATTATATGCATTGTTCAAAAACTGAGGTTTTTGGAACTACACTTTTCTTACAGAATTATTTGCCCCATCCACATACAAACCCTGTGCGTTATATTGAGTTGGAAACCTCTCAGAACTGTAAGTGGAGCAAAATCTTCGTGCATATAGTAAATATTATTTTACAGTCATTACAGCCATGAAGGGTACCGTACAGTATAATAATAAAATACAGAGTGTCTTTGTTGAGAATACACAGCCAAATTTCTCACAGAATCAAAGAGAAAATGGCAAAATGACTGGGCAATGAGAAGAGGATTTTATGGAAATAGGAATAATGTTTCATTATATCACACTGAACTTGTTTGTACTTAGTAAAACAGGAGAAGTTTTTTTTTTCCAATTCTAAGAAATTTTCAAGGCTTCAGAATGTTTTGTTCTCTGAATAAGAAATAATGACTATAATTTTGACTTTCCATAAATATAGCTCAAATGAAAAAAATGAAACTGTTTCTCTGGAATATTTAAAAAACCTGAACTCACCTCACATTCAGGAAAAAGTTTTTTCTAACAACAAAAAAATCTCCTAGTATACATACAGATTTGTTTAAAAGATATCAATAAAGAATGTTTTTCAAATTTTTTCTTTTTAAATTTGAGTGAAGAAATTCATGGAAATAGACTTTCTTCGGAGGAAATTTTACTAGCAATTCAGCATTTCTACCATAAGGTGAAGCTACTAACAGCAGGAACATCCACATAATGCTTGCCAGGATCTCTGTTGTGATTGTAATTAACATCCCTAGTGGCAGATGCAACAGAAATCCTTGTACTTGTGCTTGTCTTTCTTAGGATAGCCCATTTCTCTTCATTGTTTTTTCTGCGTGGCATGTTGGGGAGGGTTGCTGTTGTGGATATGAAGAACTAGAGCGAGGGGGACTGGAAAATGAGAAATATCCTAAGTAGTATTTGATTCCTATTGCTCTGTTGGGAAAAAATATGTTCCAGTGCTCAAATAATTTCCAGTTAATTTTCCAATACTGACATTTATTTTTAGTTCAAATAAAAAACACGAGGTTTTTTTTTAGTATCATATTCCAAATAAACACTCTTATGAGCATAATAGTCTTGCTCATAAGGCAAACCTGAAAACAATGTTGCTGTGATCAGCATAGCTGGAGAAGCATTCTGTATTTTCCCAAAAGCTCATACAACTATCAATATGGGCTCCTCCAGAATTTTTTTTCAATGATTCAGTATTAGCGTCCTATAGACCTCTGCTGCATTTGCCTCTTTTCAGAATAAGAAATGCATTGAAGTCCTACAGCTGAAGAGTATAACTTGGTATCTTAAATCTCCTAAACGGAAAGATTTTTGACTTGGTAGCAAATTTTCTTCCAAGGCTCATTTTAAATACCTTCTGCCTTGTGTAGACATACTGCTGTGGAATTGCTAGATGGAAATTTCACAGAAGAATTCCACAATAAATCAGTGCCACATACCATAGAATAATTTAGGTTAGAAAAGACCCTTAAGGTCATCAAGTTCAACTGTTAACCTAACACTGCCAAGTCCACCACTAAACCATGTCCCTAAGCGCCTCATCTACATGTCTTTTAAATACCTCCAGGGATGGTGACTCCACCACTTCCCTGGGMAGCCTGTTCCAATGCTTGACAACCCTTTTGGTGAAGACATTTTTCCTAATATCCAATCTAAACCTCCCCTAACACAACTTGAGGCCATTTCCTCTCGTCCTATCGCTTGTTACTTGGCAGAAGAGACCGACCCCCGCCTCGCTACAACCTCCTTTCAGGTAGTTGTAGAGCACAATAAGGTCTCCCCTCAGCCTCCTTTTCTCCAGACTAAACAGCGACAGTTCCATCAGCTGCTCCTCATAGGACTTGACCTCCAGGCCCTTCACCAGCTTTTTTGCTCTTCTTTGGATGCATTCCAACACCTCTTGTAGTGAGGGGCCCAAAACGGAACACAGTATTGGAGGTGTGGCCTCACCAGTGCCGAGTACAGGGGGACGATCACTTCCCTACTCCTGCTGGCCACACTATTTCTGATACAAGCTAGGATGCTATTGGCCTTCTTGGCCACCTGGGCACACTGCTGGCTCATATTCAGCTGGCTGTCAACCAACACCTCCAGGTCCTTTTCTGTCAGGCAGCTTTCCAGCCACTCTTCCCCAAGCCTGTAGTGTTGCATGGGGTTGTTATGATCCAAGTGCAGGACCTGATACTTAGCCTTGATGAATCTCATACAATTGGCCTTGGCCCATGGATCCAGCCTGTCCAGGTCCCTCCGCAGAGCCTTCCTACCCTCAAGCAGATCAACACTCCCACCCAACTTGGTGTCATCTGCACTATGTCACTATGTTTCCCCCTGCATCCAATAAAGGATGGAGATTCTCCTTAGCCCTCCTTTTGTTGTTAATGTATTTATAGAAACATTTTTTATTGTCTTTTATGGCAGTAGCCAGATTAAGTTCTAGCTGGGCTTTGGCCCTTCTAATTTTCTCCCTGCATAACCTCACAACATCCTTGTAGTCCTTCTGAGTTGCCTGCCCCTTCTTTCAAAGGTCATAAACTCTCTTTTTTTCCCTGAGTTCCAGCCAAAGCTCTCTGTTCAGGCAGGCCAGTCTTCCCTGCCGGCTCACCTTTTGGCACATAAGGACGTCCTGCTCCTGCAGCTTTAAGATTTCCTTCTTGAAGAATGTACAGTCTTCTTGGACTCCTTTGCCCTTCAGGACTCCATATATGCCATAGTACAGTCCCTTTGATGCTTCCAAAACCAGTAAACTGCACATCCAAGGTGGGCCTTTGTTTTATGTTTTATATAATTTTTATATAATACTTTTTGTAAAATTATTTTATGTTGGATAATAGTATGAAACAAGCTATATAGACATAAATATATATGCACATTCTGCTACATTTCTAAAACCAGATTATGGAATCAGAATAAACTTGGAATCTCTTATTCTTTGACGTTGGCACCAGCTTTACATTCTGTAAAATAAATCAGAATCTGGCAACTTGTCTAAAACATAAAAGTATAATTGAATACTAATGTTCACAGACATTATATGTAGTTACATATATATGTATACGCACAGAACTATATACATTTTTGTAACTGGACAACAGTGTTATAAAGTAACTTAATTTTTCATTTCTCATCTTTAACAGAAGAATAACGTGTTGTTGACTTTTCTGTCTTATCAAGAAAGACATGATGGAAATACTGCAATTATAAAGGTAATTTGGCAAAGAAAAATGTCTAAAAAAGCAGATGCGATCCTAGGCTATATCATTCACCCTATTTCCAGTAGGCAAATGGAAATATGATTGAATTGTGATTGTGCAAGCTTCAGTTGGAATATATATTCTTTTAAGCAAAACAAAAATTACATCAATTGCAAGGGAAATTATCATCAACTTTGGAAAACTTATCAAAGGAAAAGAAACTGAAAAAACTTTGGCTTTTCTAGCCTACCCAAATGAATGTTCTCGCCAAAACCATGAAGGTAAATACCAAGAAAGCAGAAATTCTAAGCAGCAGTATTGGTTAGTATTAATATTATCCTCAAACCAAAAAAAAATGTAAATGTGCTAGACTGAAAGTTAGAAAAAAGGGTTCTAACCACTAGAACAGTACAACTTCACCGTATCAGTCCGACAACAGGAGGAAAATGTAGAACTCTCTGCAGTACTTAGTTTCATAAATGTAGGTACATTTATATAATATGGTTTTCTGTCATAATAGATACCTATGAACAGCAAATGCAGGAGGACAATTAAATTCTGTGCCCTATGTTCCAAATGTAAAACCACAAAAAAATGTATCAATTATTGCCTGTTACAGCCCATCAGCTACAGGTTCATAAAAATATGTCTCTCAGAAGAGACATGCTGTAGTCTGGAATGACATGTTTTTACTGCAGTCTTGAGCAGTGGGAGTTAATTCCACACTATTTGAAAGAAATTAGAGAAATTTGGGGAAGAGGAAAAGAAATTGATCCAGGATAAAAATCTGTTAAAAATCTGTTTGTGTGGTGTAGAATTAACAGTATGTAATATAAGAGATTCTCTAGCGTTTCTCAAAATCAGTTATACCATTCTGTTCTAGTTCAGGTTTTGTATAAAATGATTTCTATGTACTTTCTAAAATACATTAAGCAAATTATCATGCATGAATCTTCTCCTACCCTTTTGTCAAAAGGAAAATATTGTTAAAATATATTGTTTTTTCAGTTCAAATTTCTGGTTTATGTCCACTTTCTTATGTATTTTTACTACTGAGTCCTTATATCTTCACAACCTTCAATCAAGAGCAGATAAAGTGTTTTCTCCCACTTCAATCATTTTTACTCTTTAACTCTTCCATTGTGCACAAAGAGGGAATGTATCAACTACAGCCTATGTCTAGAAGTGAGGTTTTTTCAGACTGAACACTCCTACATTTTTTGCATGAAAATTAAAGAGAATTAATCATTTATCACAACATAACTGTCTCTTCTATTTATTGGAAGATATAGAACTGACAAAGGAGAAAAAATAATATCAATCAGAAACTGAGGAATACTTCTAAATGTTGGTATTAAACATTTGTTTTCACTCTGGATTTAGGAACTGACTAAACAGTTTGGCATATTCCAAGAAAGCAGTAAGAACATGAGCAAAGCACACATTACCTTCTAGAGAATTTGGAGAATTTTAAAGTTTCTAAATGGACTTCTCATTTTAACTTTTTTTTAAAGCTTGAAAACTAAACTATTGAAGTTTGGGTCAAACAAAACATTTTATTCATTAGTGATAAACAATTGTTCATTATTAAAAGAAATGCTCTGTGTGTCAAAAAGGGTAGCATTTTTTCTTAAGTAATTTTATACAACTTAAAACAATAATTGTTTGGTATGGTGAACAAAAATAAGAATTTTTTATTTACATATGCCAAACCAAAAACCAGCTTGGCAAGACACACTTACTAGTTATTCACAATAGATTTTTATACTATAAGAACATATCGTACCCTGTGCTTCTGTGTTATATTGAACTATATGAATAGCAAATTATGTCCAACTGTACAACAGAAACCAATTAATAGGCAAATTTTATGCTGATGATACAAACTTCAGAGGTGAAATTTGATTGTTTTGCACCTCACTTTCTTCCAGAAACTTGAGTTAATTTTATGTTTCCAGCCTCCCCGCCTCGCTGTATAGCTGAATGTGCTATTTATCTATAATGCGCTTGGTGGAGTCACTGAAGAGAAGCAAGGTTGTTACTGGTTTAGATATCCTGCTATTTTGTCTGATGCAGAAATACAGCTTTTGACAAGTACTATGCTATCAGTACATTATGCAGTAACCAAAAGCTAAGAGATCTTATGTCTTAACAGTAGCTTCAGCTTTTATAAATGTCTCAGTGATTTTCTCAGTTAGGAATAGGATGTATCTCATGATCAACTCTGACAATGAACAGGGAGATCACAATAGGCTTTTTTTCTTTGTGCTGGAAAGGTGAATTATGTACTTTTCTAGAACTAAAGCTTATGGAGTTGGGATTTCTTTTTCTTATTCCCTGCTGCTTATCTTATCACATTCTGCTTCTGCTCTTTCAGCAGCTATGCATATCTGGTTTTGTTAAATTTGTTAAAGGTGGTAATATCACCTTTGAGTGTGATCTAGGGTGTGCTGAGAATGAAATACTATAGATTAAACCAACAATCATTTAGAATATGGTCAATTAGTTTATGTGTATCTCCAAACTAACCACAGCATGTGTTGCCATTTCCTTAGTTAAAAAAGTAGGGGACATAAAATACATTTATCACTACATGAGAAATTTTAGGAGATGTAGTACACAGAGTCAGAGGAAACACATCTTTATTAGTGCCACTGGGTAAAGAATACCTGCTCAGAGAATATTAGAAAAAGCTAAGCTGAATACACGGAAGTAATTACCCCCCTCTAAACAATTGCCAGATATCCGCAGCATGAGTACTGCATCCAGTTTTGGGCCCCCCAGTAAAAGATAGACATTCTCTTGTGAAGAAAGGCTGAGAGGGTTGGGGTTGTTTAGCCTGGGGAAGAGAAGGCTCTGGGGAAACTTTATTGCGGCCTTTTGGTACTTAAAGGGGGCTTATATGAAAGACAGAGAAAGACTTTTTACCAGGGCCTGTAGTGACAGGACAAGGGGTAACGGTTTTAAACTAAAAGAGGGTAGGTTTAGATTGGACATAAGGAAGAAATTCATTACTATGAGGGTGGTGAAACACTGGAACGGGTTGTCCAGAGAATGTCCCATCATTGGAAGTGTTCAAGGTCAGGTCGGATGGGTTTTTTAGCAACCTGATCTAATGGAAGATGCCTCTGCCCACAGCAGGGGGCTGGAACCAGATGATCTTTGAAGGTGCCTTCCAACCCGAACCATTGTATGATTCTGTGATAAATGGGAGCAAGTTCAGCACAGGGCCACAATGATGTTTGGGGACTGAAGCACTTGCCCTGTGAGGGGAGGCTGAGGAAGTTGAGCTTGTTCAGCCTGGAGTAGAGATGGCTTCTGGTGGACCAAACAGCAGTCCACCAGAACCTATGGGAAGGTTACCAATAAGTTGGAGCCAGCATCTTCACAGTGAGGTATGGCAGAAGGATGAGAGGCAATAGACATAAATTGAAATAAGAGAGATTCAGACTGCTATAAGGAGAAACTTCTTCCTGATGAGGACAGTCAGGCAGTGCAACAGGCTGTCCAGAGAGGTGGTGCAGTCTCTCCATTCTTGGAGGTTTTCAAGATCTGAATCAAACCCTGAGAAATCTGGTCTGATCTCATAGCTGACCCTACTTTGAATAGGAGGTTGGACTAGAAATCTTCTGATGTCTCTTCCAACCTGAATTGTCCTATGATCCCATGAATAAATACATTTTTGTCCAGGAGCAGAAGGCAATGTCATTTCTAATGGTCCATCTTTCCTTTTCCACAGTCTCGGACTGACTCCTAAGTCCTGTTGGCTGAACAGATTAATTTGCCTTTACTGCAAACAGTGTCATACTACTAGAGAAGTAAAATTCTTGTCTTCTGTTTGTTCTTTGAAGATATTAGGTAAGTGAGAGCCAGGTTATCGAATGCTCTGAGGAAAAGAACTAAAATCTTAATCTATATTGAATATTTGTGAAGCAAGTCCAAACAATGGAAGACAAATTAAATATTTCAGTAATCATATGTGTTAACAAGAAGATATGCCTCAGTAGTACCTTCTAACTGGATTTTTCCCATTCTAAATACTTCATACCGAAGCATACTTCATCAGTGCAGTCTGGCTGGAAAATGAAAAAGATATTAATAGAACTGACTATTAATAGTGATTGCTTTTAGTAAAAGTTTACTGACATTAAATAAAGGAAATTCCTAATTAGACTGATTCAACTACTTTTGGATGTGTACTTTGCTGTGTACTCAACATTTATAATTAATGACAAGAATGTTCTCAAGGATACGTACTCAGCTTGAATAAATATATGATCAATTCCATTATTATTAGATCAAGAAATAAAGAATTTATGGTCTAAAGAATTTATGGTCTAAAGAATGTAGGTAACTTGGCTTCGAAAAAAAATGTAATGGTGAGTTTCTTCAAACACATGGAGTAGAAATGGAGTAGGTTAGAAAAGAACAAGATCTGCTGTTGTTGTGTTCGTTTTTTTAAAAAGTTGATTCCCTGAATCTGCAAGATCCAACAGAGCAGTGGGAAGCTGGTGCCAATAACTTATTCAGAGAAACAGCTACAAATATAATATACGCTGAACTGTGTATTTTTGCTTAAGCTACTCTTTAAAATAATTATTATTTTAACCTTCAAGTAATCATAGAATCATAGAATAGTTTGAGTTGGAAGGGACCTTTAAAGGTCATCTAGTCCAACTCCCCTGCCATGGGCAGGGACATTTCCAACTAGATCAGGTTGCTCAGAGCCCCATCCAACCTGACCTTGGATGTTTCCAGGGATGGGGCATCTACCACCTCTCTGGGCAACCTGTTCCAGTGTTTCACCACCCTCAGCGTAAAAAATTTCTTCCTTCTATCTAGTCTAAATCTACCCTCCTTTAGTTTAAAGCCATTCCCCCCCTTAGGCCCTGCTAAAAAGTTTGCCGCCATCTTTCTTAGAAGCCCTCTTTAAGTACTGAAAGGCTGCAATAAGGTCTCGCTGAAGCCTTTTCTTCTCCAGGCTGAACAACCCCAACTCTCTCAGCCTTTCTTCATAGGAGAGGTGTTTCATCCCCCTGATCATTTTCATGGCCCTCCTCTGGACCCGCTCCAACAGGTCTATGTCTTTCTTGTGCTGAGGGCTCCAGAGCTGGACACAGTACTCCCAGTGGGGTCTCACCAGAGCAGAGTAGAGGGGCAGAATCAGCTCCCTCGACCTGCTGGCCATGCTTCTTTTGATGCAGCCCAGGATACGGTTGGCCTTCTGGGCTGCGAGTGCACATTGCTGGGTCATGTCCARCTTTTCATCCACCAGTACCCCCAAGTCCTTCTCAGCAGGGCTGCTGTCAATGCCTTCATCGCCCAGCCTGTACTGATACTGGGGGCTGCCCCAACCCAGGTGCAGGACCTTGCACTTGGCCTTGTTGAACCTCATGAGTTTCACACTGGCCCATTTCTCGAGCTTGTCCCGGTCCCTCTGGATGGCATCCCATCCCTCAGGCGTGTCGCCTGCACCACTCAGCTTGGTGTCACCTGCAAACCTGCTGAGGGTGCACTCGTTCCCACTGTCTATGTCATCGATGAAGGTATAAAAGAGTACTGGTCCCAATACGGACCCCGATAAAGAAATTTATCTCGGAATATTAATATGAACATTGTTACTGAGAATTTTGACTATATAATAATTTAATTGCATCTACTGAAGAACGTAGCAGTAGGAAAGTTTCGATCAGTTTAAATCTGAAAACAGAATGTTTTTCTGAACATCAAATAAAATCAGGTAGATAAAATTTATTGTAAATAACAACAACAAAACCAAAAAAGATAAAAAAAAATGAAGATCTCAGGAATAAATAAAACCACAAAGAAATAGAAGCTTTAGGAGAACACATTCATCTCTGGCATTCAATTGACTGAACATTCCTATAGAGGGGTTCTATAGATAGGTTTTGTTGTTGCTGTGAGAATAGTCAAAATTAAACAAAAGCTCTTGTTATGATTGTTAGAATCACTGGACTATAGAACTGGGTCAAATTATCTAAGGGCAAGATTTAATTGAAGTTCTAATGTTAATTTAAAGAAATCAGTTTTTTAAAAGCCTTGGTAAGTTTGGGCAAGCATACTTTTGTTTGTGGTCAAGCATATTTATGTGTGTGGAATGAAAAGTAGGAGGAAAAAAATATTCTAATTTAGTTGACGATAGAGGAGAGTGGATTAGTATTACAAAATCAAAAAGAGAGGTCAGAAGGATGTTAAAAACTAGGAATGTTTTCTGATTAGCAATAAAAGTGTCTCCAAACTGCTCCAATATAGTGTTTGAAATCATCCTAAACGATTTCTGGTCAAAAGTAGGTAAAGCAAACCAATTTTGAGAAGAAATGAAGAGAAGTGTCTTGTCAAATTTGGCAACCTACTCTATTTCTAGTCTTTCTAGTGAAATACTGGAAACGTCTGTGTCAGCTGGTAACAGAGTAATATGGGCTATGCCCTTTCTGTGTCTCCTCACCTGTCCTTTTTTTCCCTTCTCTCATGTATAGTGAGATAGCTGTGAAACTGTAAACTTCAGAGAGGCTGCTCAGGCCAAGCCAGGAGAGTAGTCTGGTTTTTCACTGCTTTAGTGACACAACTCCTGCGATCAGATCTAGCTAGTTCAGAATAATTCTGTATGAGCTGCAATTACTCTTTGCACTGGCATTGTACCCTAATCCTAAACAGACTAGCCAAGTTGTTAAACAAGTTGCACTTGAGATTTGCATAGGCTATCCCATGGCTCCTTCATGGCGAGATCACTCTGTGACAATAGGACTGAAATTCAAGTTGCATCTTAAAACACTGATGTCTAGGTGTTCACAGATAGGTGTCTGTATGGGAGCCAAGTGAGCCATTAGATCAATACACCACCAACACAGCCAATGGAATCAAAAGAGGTATTCAGCTGACCAGATGTAGGTGTCATCAATAGATACCTGCGTGGAGTAGAATAATATTTTGGAAACTGAGTCTACTGGCTTCCATTAAGCCCAGTCCTGATAGTATCAGCATGAATATAAACCAGATAGACGTCCTAGTAACAAAGGATGGAAAATGATCCTGAGGCCATAAGGTCTAGACCCGTCCTATTTAGGCAACCATATCACATGATCCTGTTCATAACCTGCACAGACTATCTGTGTATTTTGAGCCCTTCCCATACTGTTCCCGTTAGTTCTTGTAGAACCATCAGTTTCACTTGTCTGTAGATGCATTTTCATGGGCTGTAGAGACAAAAATACCTTTTTTTTTCTTAGAACTGTGAGAAATGAGTATCAGAAAAGGCAAAGTCAGATATTCTGAATTCAAAATGGGGCTCACATTTATCATCGAGCACAAATGTTCTACATTATCAAGAAAGGACTCTTTGAGCATTAGAAAAAGTATAATGTGGCATATAGCGTTTCTCCAAAGAGCCATGGCTATGCATCTCAATGGGAACATAAATATTACTGCCTGACACTAAAGGACCAGAAAGTAGGATGTGTAATTTTACTTTAACCAAGTTGACTGAATTTGTAAATTATAACTTTATTTTTATATTTAATTAGACAACCAAATATACTGGGTTTTTTCTTCAGTTTTCAATGTTAGTAATAACAGCCGATATTAAAATAGTTGTTATTTTTTGAGGTTTTAAAGAAACATGCATTTTTAAGAAGGGAGTTATTTCATAATATCTTTTGTAGTTATTTAACAAGTGTAACATTGCGTCAAGCCTTTTGTCTTTTGCTTTTCTTTAATACTTTAAAATAAATACTTTAAAATAAAGTTAAAAATCACTCTGGATTTATACTAACTTTGACTGAAATTTTGCATTTTGAGGGGCACAGAATCCATTCTGACTTAACTGTGGCTCGTTAATGAATTCCAGACTGTAATTCCTAGTTAGCTCATTTGATAGGACTTAATTATATTTTAGTTAAATTAATTTGAAAAAAACCCTCTGTTTAGCATCAGCTCTGAAGAAAAGTTCCTTAGTTCACAAAGCTGTAAAAAAATACAAGATAGCAAGTTAAATCCCATTATATCTAAATCATAAGGGTTTATTTGTTTAAAAAGCTTCCTGGGATTATAAATTCAAAGAAAGTATATGCAATTAAATTAACAACACTGAAATAAGATCATCACTTGAAGGCAATAACTGAATGGGAAAATAAACACAACAAATTTTGGTTTTGATAGGCAGGCAGGAGAACAGATGTAGATATAGATAAATAATTAGACAATTTGAGTCCCTGAAATCCAGTCTCGTTTCTTTCTGTATGCTAAAGGCAGCTTGAGAAAGGTATAAGCTTTTTTTCAGCGCACAGTTTGATTTTACTTCCTCACTTTGCTTTCTTGGCTTACTGCTTTATAGAAATACAGCCAGTCATTAACAACATAAAGCATGCTTTATAAGTGGCTTTCTTGCAAAATAGACATTTCTAAAAGAATTACAGATGGGAAAGTATACCTAATGGGATTTCTTCTTCATTATAAAAATTATCCCAATCTTAGCATTTTGCAATCACATCATTATGGTTGCAGAACACACGGAAAAATTAAGTATAGCTATTATGATAGCAATCTTTACTAACATTTGCTCCTTCAGACGAAAATTGATGGATTACCTCTCTATATAAGAAACACCAGTATGGAAAGATGTACTGAAGTAAATTATTAGATAGAAATTCTCCCCACTACCTGTTCAATTTGGTAAAAAATATATTCAGTAGAGGTAGCTGCTCACAGAGACTCCATAACCTCAGAGCTCCTGTTAAATTTAACATTTCAGGTTTGGTAGTAGCAGAACCTTCCGGAGGTGAGTAAAGGTATCACAGTGTCAACTCTTCCTCAACCTGCTCTTTGTCCTACAGATTTATATTATACCCATGCAATCCAGGACTCTACAGCTACCATGATCAATCCTGTAGAAAACAGTATCAAGGATGTTGGCACTCAAATATATCTATCAGTTTCTACTGTCTTTACTGTTATATGTAGTTTTCTATCTTCTTGCTTTGTCCTCTGTCCCTAGCAGTGCTAGGATATCCAGTGCTTGATGAGGTGAGACAAAATGAAACATTTTGTTTCTCTCCTTGGCTGCCCAACCTGAACCCATGCAGTGGCAAGGAGGATCACACCAGTGTGCTGAAATACAGGGGGCTGTACTACAATGTTATGGGAGTTCTAGCATTTTCCCAGGAATCATGCCCAACTAGTTAACAGCATGCCAACAGGAATGCTGCTTCTCGACATAGCTGGCTAGATGTAGGATGGAGCAAGTTAATGCTACATATAAGCGTGTGTTCAGCAGGTAGAAGGTATCCCTGCAATGATGCAGTTAACCTTTTTATGTTCCAATGTCTTCCTCTCAAGGGTGATATTCTTTTCCAAGCCTTTTCAATAAAATGCAGTCTGGTAAAGTCTGATTACATGTAGCTTTTCATAGTCTGAATTCACATTAATGTAATGCCTGGACAAACACAATGCTCCCTGGAAATGAGAGATTTTAGTACTACTCACCTACTGAGGGTAGCCAGAAAGAGGTACGAATTTTACAGAAGCTTAGAAACCCTTATGCTCACCTAGTCTTATCTGTCAGATTTATCTGGCTACCATGAACTAGCTGTGTATCTCAATAACAAGTTTCTGAATCAAATACATGATGGAGAGGATCTAGTCTGCCATACCTGTAGAGGAGCTGTGCAATGCAAATGATCAATCATGGTTTTTATTAGGGGCACTCTCAGGTCTGTTCACCAAGGTACAGTACAGATATCCTCTCAGTTCCTGATTCATCCCCAGAACGTAACTCATTAAACAGGGAGATGGGTCATAAAGACAGTCATCTGAGATGTGCAAGGGACGTGCTGTTGCAGCTACTGCCCTCTCTCGAGAACAGTAGCTGGTCCTTCTCAGCAGCATTTACAGCAGAGAGAAAGGATAGTTTAATGATTATAATCCTTACTAGTTTCTTTGAAGAACTCCAATTCCCCCCTCTGTCATAGACTTTTTGTGTGGCAGCAGCAAATCACTTTATATGTTTTGGCCTCAGTTTTCTAGCTAACAATTTGTATATAATAAAATTTGCTCACAACCAACCAGTGTTGTTTTAATACATGTATTAAAATGTTGAGGAAATCCAATGTTGTGGTGATGGAAGACCATAAAATAGTCAAAGTAGTTGCTTTGTTTTATCATAATCTGTCTGCGTTGTCATTCTATTCCAGCACAGACTGTGGAAGTCAAGTTCTCAGATGACATCAGTTTGGTCTGATCAAGTGTAGAGCATTTATAAAAGGCATTTGGGATGAATGCAGTAATGATGCACTCGTAATCTGGATACTATCACTTTCTTTCTTGCTGTGTTTATAATAAGACAAGAGATTTAATATTTTAAACCTGAAAAAGACTTAAAATCCTTTGTCATAGACAGCACAAGTTTTATTGTGGCTTAAAGAATTTAGGGATTCTTTCAGCAGGCTTCCCAATGTCAACACTTCAAAGCTTGTTAGCTTCACATTCACATCTTTTTTTCTCTTGTACAAAATCTTTTATCTCTTAGCTTTGATTATTCAACAGAGCAGAAATTGAATCCCTGTAATGAAACCTGAAATCATAAGTATGAGGCAGGAAATCAAACTTGACATCATTATATAAGGTACATAAGAACTGAAAGCAAATTTTATGCAGAGGGGCAATTCCAGACCAGCAAACTTAAACCAGCATTTTAATACCGTAGATATATGTTATTCAGTACAATACAGACTTACATGGGATTATTATTATCCACCCAGGGGTCATCCGGCTTGCTGTCGTAATTACTACATGAGTACCTTTACCACATGGCAGTGCATGCCTTATGGCAACGAAAGCTTAGATCAGAATTCCTGGAACCTGTGCTCCTTTAACTCGTTTTATCTCCTCTCAAAAGGAGTTGTAAGAGTTTATCAAGCTGTATGCCTTAACTTCTTACTCCTCTGAGGCTATACAGAAATTTTTTCCTTTCTGGGAGATGCTGAGGATGATTATTAATAATTAATATGTCATTGTGTATATCATAGTGACAATATAATTAGCCATATATTGTTAGACACACTATTAAAATGTGCTATAGGACAAACCCTGTACCACTCTGGGTACAGAATTCGAATAGACAGGATGGACCTATTATTTCCACTTTTACAGAAAAGGAAAAGAAATACTGTAAGATTACATGGTTTACCAGAATCACAAAATAAGCTGAAACAACAAGGACTGTCTGTGGTAAAGTCAGTAGTTTTCCTAACTTTCTCAGATTTCAGTCTATTGCATTTACTGAAATACTGTTCTGTCTTTCTAAATATACCTCACTTGCATTTTGTGTTTTGGAAGACAGCAAAATTTCACTTTTTTTTCTTTTTTTTTTTTTTTTTTAACAGATAGTTACATATATGTTATCTATTATCATCACAATAATTAGTTGAACAACCCTGAGCAATAACTATGCTGTGTGTGTGGAACACTGCTGCACTTTCAATATGAAAATGAAACCTGTGGATTGCTGTGATTACTCTCCATCTAACTCTAACACAAATTCATTCCTGTTTTTATTCTGTTTTTAACATTGTAAAGGATATAACCTGAAAGACTTGTTTTCTACCATCCTGGTGGAAGAAATAATTCTGTCAGACTATTAAATTTTTTCTTCAAAGCCAATTAATTCCTTTTTATTCAACTTTCAGGACCCATGGTACTGTTTGTAGATGTGAGTGRCCTTGTGGTTTTTGTTTTTATCCACAGCTCTCTTTTTCACCAGGTGTAATTATTGCCTTTTTTATTTGAAATTTTAAATATAATTATTGTAACAGTCTGAGTAGATAATATGTTTCTACATGAGTGATATCAGTTAACTGTACAATATTGGTTTGTGTGACTGACAGATGACATTGAACTTCTGCAAACTTTGTAAGAATGAGCAGCTGCATACTACAGAGCAATAAACAAATGCCAAGCAAGTAAGCAAGTCCCTGGACATTCTCGCAGATCTTTGCATTTTTCGTGTTTGAGGAACTCAAAGAGAATGCTCCTTTTACTGCGAGCTTGTGGTGGGGCTTAAAAAAGACAGCTACATCGTCTACTTTGCTCATCTAGCTACTGGCTGCTTATAGAAGTCTCATACTTTTTCACTATAGAATCTTGCTTCCTGATTCAGCTTTGTTACCAGATGCCTTATATTGGATTATTTATTCCATTGTCAACAGCCAGCTCTTTTGTAACTAATTCGTATGCCCAGTACAGAAATACTGCCTAAATACCTACAGAACTTGAGAAGCTCTTCAGTCTGTACCATGACTTTGGGCAATCCCTTGCAAAAACACAGGCTGGGAACTGACTGGCTGGGGAACATCTTGCAGAAAAGGCCCCGGTGGGCCTGGTTGACAGCAAGCTGGGAATGAGCCAGCAGGCAGCATGCCTGCATTCATCCTTCATCTGGCAGCAAGGAAGGTCAATCCTGGGCTGTATTAACAGGAGCACAGCCAGAAGGTCAAGGGAAGTGATTATCCCCTCTAAGCAACGTCTGTTAGACTACATCTAGAGTTTTGCACTCCCCTCCCTGCCCCAGTACAAGACAGACATTGATAAACTGGAGCGAGTTCAGTGTAGGGTCACCAGGACAGGAGAGTCAGGGGCCAGAGTACTTTCACCTATGAAGAGAGGTTGAAAGAACTGGACTTGTTCAGCTTAGAGAGAAGCCCAACAACCTCCACTACCTATGGGCAGGTCATCAAGGAGACAGGAGCAGGCTCTTCACAGTGGTGCACAGTGGGAGGGTGAGAGAAAATGGGCATGAAACAAGGTAAGTTCAGTCTGATGTAAGGGGAAACTTTTTCCCCATGAGGACAGTCAGGCAGTGGAACAGGTTGCCCAGAGAATTTGTGCAGTCTCTTTCCATCCTTCAGGGTTTTCAAGACCCAGCCGCATAGCCCTGAGCAACCTCATAGCTGACCCTGCTTTGAGCAAGCAGTTAGCCTAGAGACATCTTCAGGTCCCTCCTGAATTACCCAGTGATTCTAATCTGGAGTAACAACTCCATGGATTGAAAGCAGAGAAGGTAGCTAATGCAGGCTGAACTATTTCAGTAAAAAGGAACTTGTGACATATCCTGGAGGTAGAGTATTGACTGGGTGACAATAACTAACTTTCATCTTCTTCAGTCTGTTTGCACCTGTGCAAGGAGCGCATGGCTGCTATCTTTGCATTCAGGTTAAATGCTTTCAGTCTTGTGAACAATGGAAATTCAACTCTCATCTATCTCAAGATTCTGCCACACTTTAAAAGTGATTGCAGCTATACCAAGCTGTCTCTTTACAATAAATAAGGGTAGGGAAATTCAGGCAGTACATTTAGGGTCTTCCTGCCCATTGTAATACTTTCAAGAATTGATGGGTACTTGTCCAGTGTTTCTAATGTAATGCCACGTCATTGACTAGACCCTGAAATCAAACTATTGACATCAATCAATATCACTGAAGTTCAAACTGGTTTTCTAGATAGGTCCATAGGACTTTTGGCAAGCAAGTCTCTATGCTTACTTAGAAGAATGATTTACATTANAAAAAAAAAAAAAAAAAAAAAGAGAAAGAGAAGGTCTATAATATATTGTGCCTTTAGAAGAAAATAACCTTGTTATTATGCATGCAGAAAGCTGGTAAAATGGACTGTATGTTAAATATTAAAAAGTAAGTAAAAACCATAACCATATATTCCATTCTCTAGCACTTTGGATATTAATTCACAGTGGAAAAAACAATTTAAACTCTCAAGATCAAGAATACTGTTAATATTTCTTTAACATGCCTTTTTTCAGTGTCTGGGGAACAAAGGATTGATTTTTTGTTATTACATTGCCAGATTTTGTCCTTTGAAAAAATTTGTACTCAGACAGACAAAAATTACTTAAAACAACACACATGCATAAATTCAGCATGAGTACTTAGAGATAATGGGCTAAATAGGGCCTCAAGATGCACAAAATATTCTTGTCAGTGGACAAAAACTTTTTCCAGTTGGAGATCAACCACATAAAGAAGTATTTATTCAAAACAGAACTCATAATGCTCCCTATCGTCCAAATCCAGGAATCAGAATGCAATTTATTGTTTGACTGACTTTCTTCTGATAAATTAGAGGAAATAAACAAAATTATACCAAGTTTAAACGAATTTGACTTAGAAAAACCATATGGATTCAGGCACGGATCCCCTCTAAATGTTTACATGCATATGTGCATTAATTAAATCAGAGAAGGAAAGTGGTGGTTGCCATGTCCTCTGATTTTATCACTAGTTAAGTTTACTGATTTCACTGCATTTAAAAAGTGGAAGCCTGGACAGACGCCTTCAACAGCAGAATGGTCCAGCACACATTCTTACCTCCCAGAAAAATGCTCTAAAGCTCAAGAGGTAGACTAGACTGGGATATAAGGGATTCTTCACTCTTATTTGATATGGGCTGCTATGCAACCGAGAGTGTAAGACTGAGAGAGACATTAAATAAGGAAGAATGTGTCTCTGAGCATAAAAGGGAGGGGTTTATTTTGTGTTAAAGTGCTATCTGATAAAATACATCTATTTGCAATCTTGCATGCAGAGGTAGACATTACCTTTCTTCTCTTCTCCTTCGTCTGCGTTATGGCTGTAAAATGGGTACCTAATTGTGTACGGGGGATTCAGGACACACGTTTTGTTTCATACATCTAGACTTACAGATCCAATTCTGAAGCTAGTATGATTCCAGGCTGTGTGCTACTGCAAGCACCTCACGTGGGATTGTGAATTTCACTGTTATGACCAAGCTTAGATACCCTTCTGGGCTCCTTGGCCCTGTTTTTGATCAGATTCTGCAGTCTGTTCTCATCTGAAAAATATTTATGCTCAACGAATGTGTGGATACTACAAGTGCACTGTGGCAAATCTGTCTACTGTTGATACCTCCTGCTCCGAAATACTTTCCAGCCTGGAATAGTCAGCAGTAGTTTAAGAAATAAGCAGTAGTCTAAGAAGTACAAATTTAACACAAAGTGTCCCACAAGAAAGATCTCGATTTTTAGGTTTCTCTGGCAAATACTTACCATATAAACTTGATATATTTCTAAGATCTAGCAACCTTCCTAACTTAATAAGTTCATAAACAGACTTATACAGCTAACTAGCATAGGGGGTGTTTGGATTTAGCGATCAAATAGAAACCTACTAGTCCTGTCTTCCTAAAAAGTCGGATGGGAGGAATAACAGACAATTTGGTGAATTCTGTTATTGAGAAATATGTTTTGCTT
Source organism: Phoebastria nigripes (assembly GCA_035582835.1). Lineage (NCBI taxonomy): Eukaryota > Metazoa > Chordata > Aves > Procellariiformes > Diomedeidae > Phoebastria > Phoebastria nigripes. The sequence continues at coordinate 3,112 of JAYKAV010000475.1, read as the reverse complement.
CTTGTTTGCTGAAACCAGATCAGTTGCATCTAATTTTCTTCTTTTTAAAGTACTTTACATATCTGATCATTTTCCCAGTGGTTTCCTATTGTATATATACATTTTGGATTTCACATAAATGAGTACTTTAGCTATTATAGTTGTATTTTCTTATTATTTTTAATATCTTTATTTGAAAACATGCATAACTAGAAAAAAGATGTAGAGATGAGAACTGACAGCAAATGGATCTGTAGATAGATATAAGTAATATATATTTACACTATATAATCCACATAAATCAATTAAAATTAAAAATATAAACAGGTATGTACATTCTATATACATGCAGCTATACATGTTTATGGTTCAAGATGTTGGAAAAGTACATAGAAGTGTACTACATTTTTTAAAATGCAGGACAATAAAAGATTAGTTGCCTTGTGAAGGATTTAAAATTAAGTCTGAGAGAAAAGAATATTAAGCGCATGACTGTCTGGTGAAAGCTCAAGTATTTATGGATATTTTATTATCAATAAATAGTATGTGCCTGGAAATGATAATGACTGCATAATTTCTGCAAATACTTTGGGTGTTTAAGCACAATAGTTAAAAGATGTCTTACCTCCACAAACAGCTTGAACCGGACTGTTCAGCCCTGCAAAGGATTGAAAATCCCTTCTTCAGTAAATGTTGGCTTTTCTATAAGTAACATCTTGATCCAGCTGGGTTTGAAACTTGTTGGGCTACTTAAGTGTGAAGGGTATGTGTAATTAGTCAAATTTTTAGTCAACGAGCTCATCTGAATATGGAGAGTAATAAGGAGTGTCAGAAACAATAATAATTACAATCTGTAATACCCAAACACCAATCAGAGTAGTGCATTCACCATGTCATTTTAAGGACCCAAGTTTATATAGTCAGATCTCCCTGTTCTCTAGCAGTGGGTGTGAGTGAAAATTACACTAACGGCTTAGGAAGCCTAGCCACCTCATTGATCTAAACTAAATTAGTGTACAATGAGTTGTGCAATAACTGTACCTCATTGTGCTGGATTCAGACCACAAAAGCATGGACTTCTACATCCCTCTTCAAGCTCTGACTATCTGATCTCCAGGAAAGAACTTCCTGTATCAAAAAAAGACAAGCATTTGATCAGGAAAGTTGTGATCTGAACTCCTTTTGACAAAAGAGAAATCCAGCCATTGCTGTTTGTTTCAGTCCACCTCAGGATCACCCAGTTGTATAAACATACTACAGTCATGAATGATGACATTGAAGAGTGCTAACTGCAACAGAAAGAACTAAGTAAAGCTGTGTTAAAAATGCATGTTTTACAGATTACAGGGCATTTCAGTGCTAAAGTGGGAAAATAGGTTATTGACTGGATAGAATTGAACTGTATAGAATGGAATGGAGAGACATGATTTGAGAAAGATCAGTGAACTCATTCAGTTCAGTTCAGTTTGCCCTTGAAATCAGTGTGTTTTAATACCATATCATGAGAAAGTAGATTTGGAGCTTTCTAGATCAGCCCCACTTGAATCACATTGCTAACATCATTGTATAAAAAAAAGATGAAAACCCAGTTTTAACAAATCAAGAACATGGCTAGATGCTGATATAGTATAGATCACAAGTAGACTGATCATTGTTCATATATGTAACTGAATCCCATTATGCAACCGTGTGAAACTTCGATAGTGTCAAGTATGTTATCAAGAGACACAAGAGGTGCCAAAATGAGCAAGCATATGAAACAGACGACATAGATGAATGTCAGAAACAAAAGCTAGCAAATGAGCTGTGGGAACAGATGGAGTGTGAATCACTGCTGTTATAAGGACTTACATTCCAAGGAAAACATGAGTAGAAATAAAAATAATGGATTTCAGATAAAATTTTACAGCCTGTAAAAAAGTGCAAAAAGAACAAAGGAAGATAGTACAAGAAAAAGACAGGAAGAAGAAAGTGTTGGACATGTGCATAATGACTGGTAGAGCATAATATATAGCAAGGATGAAAAAAGTTTTCTTTTTCTTGCTAAAGGTTGAGCAGGCCTGCGAAGTGCTTTTGGCAGCCTGAGCAAGTTGGAAGCATCTTTGTGTCAGCTAGTTGTAACACAGGAATATGTAGCTGTGGACTGTAATAGTTAATATGGAAGGTTTATACCTAGGCTAGATGTAATCAACCTCATCATTAAAGGAAGATATTGAGAAAAAATAATGCTAACAGAATTTTTTTTTTTCTTCAGTTGTCGCTGATATTAAATTTACCGAAACTTACACTCTAACTTTTCAATCATCTTTGTGTGTTTGATTTTTTTACCTTTAATAGGTTCATCAGGACAGAGGTTGTCTTTCTTCTGTGTTTTACAGTATACAATGCAAATGGATTCTGACCTGATGGGACCCTGTGAATTCTGCTATGAATAATATGAACTTCCATGATAAATCATATATGGTGAATAACAACTACCAGCTACGAGAAATGATGGGCAGAAAATTTGTCACTGGATTATTAATACAGTGCAATAAATCCAGAAATGATTTGCTGATAGTTTGCTTGCTAAGTATTTGATACAGCATCCTGTAAAGCAGATGGTAAATCATAGACTGTAGTAAAATGTGGTTGGGCCCTAAACAACTGTCGGTTTCTAAGGGCAAGAATTCCAAATATATAATACAAGTAACCAAGGAACCACAGCAAATGTATGCTGAGTTTGTGGTGGGACTCTAAAGGAGCTCTGACAGGGCTTGTAATGGGAGAGATGTCAGCTCTGCTGACACTATTTGAAACAGGCTTTCCTAGACTTACAAAACAGTGCCAGGAAAGTCTTCCCAGCATCTTTTTATTTCATTTATAATTTCTTTGAAAGTACTGATACACTATAATAAAGGTTTATATGGTACTTCGATACCATAACGATTGGATCCTCAGAAGTACTTAAGACAGAAGGATGAGAGAGATGGATAATTGAACCTCTAGTGACTTTTTTCTTTCCTGGATTATAAATAAGTTTACGTAGCTGTGTCTGATATTCCCTTCCTTACTGTCCTGGTTTTGGCTGTGATAGAGTTAATTTTCTTCCTAGTGCTGTGTTTTGGATTTAGTATGACAAGAATGTTGATAA
>JAYKAV010000474.1:3039-89942 GCA_035582835.1 Phoebastria nigripes | reverse complement strand
ACGTCATGCTCAGTATAAAAACTAAGGGTGTGTGGGGGGGCCCTGGGTCCCGAGCTCTCGTTCGGTTCGGCGGGTGGTGAGCAATTGCATTGTGCATTGCCTGCTTTGTATATTGCTGCTGCTGTTGTTGTTGTTGCTGTTATCACTGTTACTATTACTGTTCTACTTTGTTTTATTTCAATTATTAAACTGTTTTTATCTCAACCCGCGAGTTTTCCTACTCGTGCCCTCCCAATTCTCTCCCCCATCCCACCGGAGCCGGGAGGTGAATGAGCGGCTGYGTGGTGTTTAGGTGCTGCCAGGGTTAAACCACGACAAGCCATCACATCGTTTTTTCTTTAGGTTTCTACATGTAAGTTCAGTGCAACTTGTTACTTTGCTAAGTTTCTTCCTGCCTAGTCAGGGTAAAGCTATTTCTGAAAGAAAAAAAAGGTGTGTGTGTGTTACAGTTAACATTATTACTAAAAATATAGCAATTATTTCATATAATCTTGCAGAAGGATAGTGTTCAGGAGCATGATGTGAAAGCTCCCAAGCGACAATTTCTTAATCATATTTTTATGCCATAGTTAGGAAATGAAGAATATATCAAATAGATAAAGATAACTCAATATATTAACCAGTGTAAGAAGAAGTTTATTACCTCCATAACTCACTTTAGTCAAACAATATATTAATCCTTGTGATAGGATTATGCAGCATAAAATGTGTAATACATAGCATTCTATTAGGATATTGTAACTTAACCTTTCATTGACTAGCAAGCATCCCAGACATGACAATGTAACAACATAGCAACAAAATAATGTTTTTACTTTCCTTATTAACTAACAGAAAGGTCACCTTAACCTTTCTGGATAATAAGATAACTTTGATAGATCACAGTACAACTCACTTGCCCTAACCCAGCAAAAAGCAGGTATGAAAATGCATGAGCACAGCTGGTGGGGGTGAATGAGAATTTTCAGGGATCAGACTAGATGAGCAGGATTTTTAGGCCATGAGGAAACAAATGTGCTTCTGATAACAAACTCATATGTGTGTGTGTGTGGGAAACCCCTGTCTGATTTGTTACTCTGAGGTWACGCTAAGAGCAAGACTGGGGAGACACTCAAGAATGGTGAGAGGAGAAGAGACACCATTCTGTTTTGCCATTATTGTATTCTAGCATTCACGTTTGAAGTAAGGCCCTGCTATATTCAAAGGTGGAAGGAAAAAAGATCCATGAAGAAAATGGTGAGAAAACAATCATATTAAAATACTGGCTTAAAATTCTTTCAACAAATATTATCAGAATGTTGGTATCTATAAACTGCTGACACCATTTTCTTTGATGCTTTCAATGAAAAAAAAAGCAAGCATTACTTGTACCCTAATTTCCAGAAGATCTAAATATCAAACATTTAAAAAAAGGTGGAATTTTACAATTCTGCGATCAAAAAGTTTGTCTAGAACACATATGATTTCCCAAAAGTTCATCCATTATATTTAGAGACAAAATGCAGTCATTTAAATCTTAATCCAATATCTAGTTTTCGTTGAGCATGAATCTCAGTACTGGTCAGAAGAAAAATTGTGGCAATGGTAAAACGTTAACAATTGAAATCAACATTGACTTCGATGCCCTTCTTTCTTCTTCCCATTTTCCCCTTTTCTGCAAATATGAGAAGTACTTAAAAATTTTTAATTTGGTGATCATTTTCATTCAAAAATTTAAAATGTTGACCTGTGTCAGTTGTAATAAGACCATGAGAGCTTTGTGTGCTCTCAGGCAAGAGTTTTTAAAGTAAAGCCAACAAAGTATTTCAGTGTCAGAATGACTTTGGATGCAGAATGATGAACATTGTAGGACTGGGAGATCTTCACATTTGAGGTTCAAAACAAGAAACTTTGAACTAATGAAATGCAAAAGGAGACTTGATTAAAGAAAATTCTTTATTTAAACCTCAGTAAGTAATAATAGTATAATTGCTCACAACACAATTCTTTGCTAAATTATTTTTATCTTCCATGCTGATATCTTTACAATCCACAGAAACAAAACTAAAGCAACTAGGAAACTGTTGATTGACTAGAATCACTCCGGATTTTATTCTGTAAGGGGGCTTTGTGGGCTTTGGCTCCAGCTGCCATGGAGCTTCAGGGAAAAAGGGGATGCTTAGCACTGTCATAATTATTTCTTTTTCATGCTGTTAACAGAACCAACAGAACCTACAAAACCTGGGAGAGTGAAGGGGGAGGCTGTGAGGAAAATAGTGCAGAAGTTGTCGAGTCAATACTATATTCTGCAGTATTACATAATGTGTGCACATTTCTGGAATACGTAGTAATTTCCTCAACAGGAAGAGAGGTTGCTGAAGTAACAACATGAACAGTCGCTGCAGGGAAACCACAGCCTCTGACCTTGTTTCTTTTTGCTTTATTTTTCTACTTTGTTGCAGTTTCTCTTTTCATGGACCTACCAGTAATTAGACCTACTCTTATTGCTGTCCTAACATCCACCAAATCTAACCAACCCACAGCTCTGCCTTCTGAAAATTGATTCTGTTTTTTGATATCTTTTGGGTGTGGAGTTGGACACAGTTTCTGCGACTCGGTCCCCACCACCAGTATGCAAAAGTTTATTGAGTCATGAGAATGAATTTGCTGAAGTTTGTCTCCTGATAAAGCCCAAATTCCTTTTGCTTTCGAGAGGAAGGGGAGGGAGGCAGGAAGGGAGGAAAGAAGAAAAAATTATTGCAGCAAATAAGTACCTCTCCTTACCAACTTTACTCTGTTCCTTACTTTTTCTGTCTCTTCTGTTATTTTTCCAAGTATTAAAGGATCCTTTCCTGTCTTTCCACTTCCCACACTAGAAGGAGTACAGTTCCCACACGTTCTGCATGGGAACGTATTGGTCTTCACTTTTCTCGTCCCCAGTAGGCCCAGCATGAACCTGGATGATACCCATAAGAAAGGTTTCAAACATTTCCATGCAGTGACTGATGACCATTCAAGGACAATGCTAGAAAAAGGTACTTGTAGTTTCTCTGGTTAAAGAACAGAGCTGGAATGCAAGAAAGGGAGGCCTGAACGCTGTCATGGTCTGGCAGAGTTTGGGCGCAGCATCCCACGATAGTTGCTGTGCCTAGAAGAGCCACCCAAATCTAATGGAAAAGTCGCACAACTTTGTGTTCAGATGATTATATAAAACCTGAAATACTTTGTCCATTCTGTCCCAATCACCCCAGAGATTTTTTTATCTTTCTTTTTGTTCTTGCCACTTCACGTGTCTAGATGCAACAAATATAATACTTACATTGATCCACACATTTAGCACTGTCGAAAATATTGCAAAATGGTTTCTGTTTAACTGTGGCAATTACCTACTATGTATGCATTATGAATGCTTTGCCTTCTGACATAAAATCACTGACAGAAGTAGTCTGAAAACCCAAATTCCTTCTGAATTTTCAGCTGGAAACAAGATACCTTGAAAGGTTGTTACTCTCTTCTTTTCCCTGTTCCTCCCTTAAAAGAGGGAAGTGTTTTGTACAGAGCCAGAATAGCAAGGTGACAGCCAGTGCAGGAAAATGTACTGTATCAATCTCACTAAGCTGGTTTAGCTTAGTCCATAATGAATCTCACCGGTTAGCGTATGGGTCTCCAGAAGACAAATATTAGCTAGTCTGTTCTGAGGCAGAGCCCAAGTAACAGGGACAGAAGAGAGTCATTGTATTTAGTACAGAAGAGAGAGTGAGACCTGGGAAAACTTTTGTTTATCCAATCCAGCTATCTAATTTTCAAATCAATATTCTAGCTTACTTTATCCTTGGACAAACAAGTGTTTGTTTGTTTGTTTATCTTGTATTGGAGCTGTGTTTGGATTACTGACAGTGAGATGGCTAAAAACTGGAGGCCCTTAGAAAGGGAATACTTAGAGAATGGAGGTACTCTGGTGTACTTAGGGAGGGCAGCAGATATGGTGCCATGCACAAGTGCTTTTTGGTTACACACCGTAGAACAGCTTCTTTTCTTTAACCAATATCTGAAAAACAATGTATCGAGASAAAATTTCCTTTTCATAAGATTTTTCTAAATCAGAACAACTGTCAGATGTCTTCTCAATCTCCTTTTTTTTCCCTCCTCATGTTTTCTAATTTTCTCATGTCTTACTGCCTTCCCATGGATTGTCTCAGATTTCTCTGCCTCTTTATTCACTGGAAAGTGAACGTAGTGTCCCATGCTTCAGCAGAGACAAGCTGAATGGAACCATTCAGCTCCCTGCTTTTTGTCATACAAGGAATTTTTTTTTAATGAATCCGAGGTTAGTCTTTTTTACRGCAGCACCACATTGTTGACTCATATTCAAGGACTTTGATCCACTCAAACCCCCAAACCTTTTTATCTGCAATGTTGCTGTCTACCCAAGTTTTAATTTAGTATCTGTGCATTTGATTTTCCATACAACGTGTAGCACTTTATACTTGTTTTTATCAAAAGTAATTTTGTGGATCAAAGTTTATTTAATTTATCATATCTTATTCAGATTCTGTTTTCCAGAAAATTAATAGTTCCTCCCAGCTTTGTTTCTTCTGCATGCATTTCCTTTATTCCATCCATCCAAGCTACTGATGAAAATATTGAACAGAAACAGACCCCAGGCAGACCTTTGCAAAATTCCGCGTTAAGTATCTTGACAGCTTGACAGAAAGCCATTGGTGCCTTGGATTTCCTCCAGTTTTTTAGCCAATTCACTATTACTCATTTGACAATGTGCTGTAATCTACAGATGATGGGTTTAATAGCTAATTCCTAAAAGAACACCCTGACTTCTGCTTCCATGTTTGTAATAATGAGGCTCAGAWGTTTGCCAACAGTGCCTTTCTCCTTCACTAGTGGTAATGAAATTTTCTCGTTAATTCATTTTAAACCACCTTTCATAGAGAAAATTTCTCTAGCTTGACATTCTAAAGTATCAGTTCCAGATTTGCTGCAATCAGTTCTTGCCTTGAACTGCCTTTTGATCCAGCAGCTCTATTGAACAGCTCTTCAAAGCACACAAATAACTATATATGCATTTTCCTCTGCCACAAGGAGGCTGTGCTTCCTGTTCCTGACAGTATTTAAAAAGGGAAGTTTTATATAATGCATCCTATATATATATAGCATAGGAATTATATATTTCTAAAACTATGTGCTGAAGAAAGCCTGAAAAACAAAGGGATTAGACAAAGATTTTGGAGTAGGAATCAGAAAAGCTCCTAAGGCCACAACGTCAAACCCMCTGCTTCATGCTGTGGTGCTCTCTTCATTCAGAAGAAAAACAATAATTCAGGTTCATGCAGTACTCAAGTTCTGGCCTCGTCTGTATTATCTAGTATTCTAGATGCATTCTTGAGCAAAAATGCTTTTGCCATGGTGAAGCTGCTGCCACCAGTAATAGTTTATAGATATGAATGTGTTACTTATAGTAACTGTAGTGCACACATGGTTCAAACTCTTCTAGCATGTCTTACCTCAGACAATATAACAGTAAGGTAGAGCCAGTCTCTCAGTGGTTATGCTGTACGCTGATCACCAAAATTTGTTTTACCCAACTGAAAGGACTTAGAACACAAACTGCTGGGAGACAGAAGCTATAGTAAGTTTCACAATGAGCTCCGCATACTAGGTATGGGGAAGCCTGCCTGTAGTTTGCCTTTACTCATAAATAAATTAATGATAAGATAGCRTTCAATCTAAGATTTAATTTTACCTTCTTGAGGACTGCTCAGGTGGCCTCTGCATTCTTCCATCTGTCCCTCAGGCAAATGTTAGCAGAGTTTAGCGAACTGTGTCTGCATCTGCAAATCAGAATGGTTCTTCTGGCAGAATCAATGCYACAGATTTATGTGACAAGATGATGTAAAATGGATAAGGGCCTGACGCACATGTCTACGTGTATGCAAATCCACTGACAAAATCTTTTTTTTTTTTTTTTCTGATGTTTCACCTCTGTCATCCCACTTCATTGTGATGTTGTTAGTTGTCAGTTGTTATGGTCAGTGGACAAGAATACTCTGTCTACTTTGATACTCCACGTAAACAAAAGGGCGATTTCTGTGGAAAAGCAGAATCCCGGCTGCATCTTTTTTTTCCAAAAGGACTTGTTAGTCCTTTTGAAAACAGAATATATGTTATCATCACAAAATCTGTCCATTAAAACATAGTACATGACTAACAAAGGTACATGACGAAAGATATGTTAAACTCACCATGAYGTATGTATAGGCTAAAGTCTGTGAAGTTGCTTAAGTTTGGGGGTGCAAACATGAGAACTTGTTTGAAACTTTAAAACGAATGAGTTTTTTGGATGTAAATTCTAATATTTATACACGTAAATGCTTATCCTTCACCAAAAAAAAAGAAAGAGAGACCTACAAAACCAGGAATATTTGAAGACTTTTGTACATGCACAAGTTGAACTTTGGTAGGGCCGCGMGTAAAAAATTGTATAAAATCTACTTCTTGTTCAAACTAGCTTGCGTTATCTCCARCATTTCTAGGTATGCTTACAGAGTCTAAATGAAATGCTTACCTGCCAACAGCAAACTTGGTAAAAGCATCATATTAACCTCTCTAATAGTTAGAGGTACTGCAGTGTGTCAAGGCACTGTAACTAATAACATCTAAATAATAAATGTCTTCCCAAAGTCAGTGATTGAAAAATTCTRTTTACATTTTTTTTTAATCAAGCATCAGTTTCCTACTGTTTTATAGCCGAGTTACTAAGGAATGTCTGCCAGCAGCTTAACCTACAGGTAAATCACATTGCTAACAAGTCCGGTAATAACTGTCAGATTCGGAAAATTATCTTCTCTTTCCTACCTAAAATCATCAGAACTTACAGGTTCCTTGGCAGATTATTCTCATGAAATAGGTGTTGTTACTTCCTTCTCCAAGAAATAGGCAGTCTGGGAATTTTTTTCTGTAAATTGTTGGTTAGCTTATGTTTAAAACTTGAAATTGCTTCATCTCAGCTTCCAGTACTTTATTTTTAGATGAAAACCTGTTACTTTCTTTCCTTTCAATTAAACTATTCAGTATATAATTTTTCTTCTAGAATTGCAGAAGACAGAAGTAATTTGAAAGGGATTGTCTAAAAAACCATATTACTAGGTATAAAATTGAAGAATGGGTTCTTTTCTATTTGAATTTGGGTAATTAAACAGACTTTAAAAACTGAAATATATTTATTTTCACAACACAAGGTTGCTTCTCAGTAAATCTAGATGAGACTTTTCTTTACTTAATGTCCTTTGTCATCAACTGAAAAAGTGAAATGCACAACAAAAATTACTTTGAATTTGAAAGACAATGGACTACATCATCAATTCAAATTATGTTGGCTTTCACTTCAGCAGTGAAATGTAGGTAACTCCAAAGGATTTAATTCCATAAATGTTTAATAACAATGATTTACAAGAATATTTTTTAACATACAGCAGCACTGTGTTTGGGCACATTTTGACCGAGGAACCAACAGCTCTCAGAGTAGCAATGGGCTACTTGCTGTAGAATCATCAAAATTTAGTCTTTATTAATATTGAAATAGCTATTAAGCACTCTTTGAGAGGTAAGAATTGCAAAGTGAGAACGTATTTGAGCATGAATTCCCATACTATGAATTCCAGTACTAAATACTAATATTTGAGCATGAATCCCAATATTAAGTTTAGATAGTAAAACTGGGACCTGAGGAGACTACTATGATTTTTTTAAATTTTACTTRCAGATTTGATGCAATCCATAAGTAAATCATAATGTGTTGCTTGGGGCTTTTTTTGCAATTTAAGTCTAGGCAACAGCGTATTATAGCTAGATACCATATGACAGGTTGTTAATAGATACATATTACAAATAGAGTATACTGCCTTGGACGTAGAAAATCTGGAAAATGGGTTTGAAGTATCACATTAATTTTATGAAGTTATAGACAGTACTTGCAATCTATATGTCCGAGTGGCTCTCCTTTGGCTTAGCACAAACCACATCCTGCAAGAAGGATTATTGCAGCCTATGTCTCTCGTAGCATCCTATGTCCCTTTATATTTAGGAGTTGATCCTGTGATTTTACATTCCTCCCTAAAAAAAAAAAATTGTGAAATTAAAACTTTCAAGGAAATGTTCTATTCAGTAGTTGAAGCCCTAAATTTAGTAACTTACTTGTGACCAACTGAGGCAATAAGGTGAGAAAAGATCTATGCAGCCTTTGTATCTCCTAAAGAGAATAATTCCTTCTTGGCCTCTAGGATAAATACTGCTCCTGTAATAATACTACAGGCATGGAGGTTGCAGAAACCACAGACAACAAGAACCACAGAGCATCCCAGCAGCTATTGCATTACTTGGGAGGAGAGTACAGAGCCAACAATATCCCCTCTCCCTCTGGCGAGACAGGTGGCAAGACATACAAGAGCCCTCACAAGGCTCAGGACTTCTGCTGTGTCCTCTCAATTCCTTCTCGCAGTCCCTTTGCTGGCTCCTTTTCAAATCTCCTCAGATCAAGGTTCCCCACACGGAGGCAGCTGGTGAGTATTTTACTTTTAAAAATAGTGACAACAGATGAAATCAGCCATCTGCATTCTGTAGGACTAGTACACTGGAGGCCCAGAACAGGAGAAAACAGATGGCTCAGAAAAATCTATAAGGAAAAAAAAAGATGAAAGAACTGTAATAGGAGGGTAAATGAAGAAAGAAACAGTGACAACTAGATGTTGAGATACTAGATTTCAGTAACGGAGATGGAGTCAAGGAATGGTATGGTAAAATGGATAAGCAAGGAAAGGATGCATTAGAACTGAACTGATATCCTCCATGAATAGTGAATAAGAATGATAAGGCAAACAAGGTAGCATTAGAAAACCATATTTGAGCAAATCAGTTCATTAATCACATGCTTTTGAGATAAGCTTCTTGCTTTCTTTATATTTTACTTAAAGGAAAACAATTACAGAAAGAAAGTTAAGACACTTGGGTTTAAAGTGTTTGATAATGGCTGGAGGCAGATTTCCATCCCATGACAATTTGCGAGATATCGTTTTTCCTATTTTTACATGATGGTAAGGAGTTAACATCTGAAAAAGTGTGTGCAACATGGAAAATTCTCCTCCTTCCTTCTACTGGAACGAGTCAATAACATCTAAAAATTTTGTCCAAAAAAATTTAATTAAAAATTTCAGAATGAAAGAAATAGCCATTTGTTTCTACAAAAGTGAAGAACCATTCCAGTTGTTACTTGGGGAAGTTATGCGAAGTTATTATTTCTTATAGTATTATAAATAGAAAAAATATGGAATAGAAAAAATATTAAAAATAGAAAAAATATGGAATGCATATGTTAAAATATCTTGGTATTGTACCAATACAGTAGACATAAAAGGTTGAAATCAGGCATACATAAATTCTAAATGAAGATTTGAAACAATATAAGCATTGAGAGTACTGTACACCAATAGCAGTGATCAAGGTCCTGAACTTAGATAAACAAAGAGGAATAGAGCATACGTCAGTGTTCAGAACGTAGGAAGTACAGCAAAAAGGGTTGCAGTTTTAACCCTGGCAACAGCTGATATTGAGACTACAGGAAAAAGTGATAAAAGTATAGAAGCTGATACAGCAGAGAGAGACTAAACGTGAAGCACAGTAAAGGCACAGTGGTCATTCTGAGTGTTACAAGTGGTCTTTAAGATATATCAGGAAGGGCTATTACAAATTGAAGGTAACTATTTTTTAAGCTAGAACTTTGTCAATGCAGGTTTTAATTTATTTAAGTGTATGAACTGCAATGACTATGCAATAAGTAAGTGGAGAAGTAAATGTGTAGCTAAGTCCAAATATCTTTTCATGTTGCTGTCCTATGCAGTTGGCAGTCTAAGCCTAATCCTAGATAATATGCCAAGAAATGTACAATAAATAAGAAGAGTGTCAAAGTTCAGAATTTGATTATCTCTCCTGTGCTTAATCACGCAGACAGTGTGCATATGAGCTGACTTGGAGGGAACAGTAAAAATGGACATTTTGTGAGGAAGGTGTCATAAGACAGGAGAAATACAGCTTTGCATGCAATCGTCATGGAAACTTGAGGCAAATTCAGTAGTTTTGCTTGAGGCAGTAGGTAAAAAATACTTGAAGTTGGTATAGATCTAAATTACACCTTTCAGTTACCAGATTGCAGTCAGCATTGCACTAGGGTTCACCTGCACATGGATGTTGCTAACTTCCCTAGCTACCCTGCCCTGGAAACTCAATCCACAGGAACCGCTAAGGGAAAGTGCTGAGTCTTCACAGACTGGGACCTGACCACATCCTCTTGCTTTTAGATAGATAGATAGATACTCTATCTCTGCACAAGCTTCCTTGTGAAAGTAAAGTTAAAACTCTCTGTGTTATCACCTCCTCTTCCCTTAGATGTTTTGTCATCAGGGATTTAGTTCAGGATTTAGGCTGACTYGTACCTTATAGGTATTGATCATAAGTCATAAAATGTAGTCAGTGTAGCAAACATATGTCTCAATTAACCCTGTCTGCATATAGTTCATATTTAAATAAATTAAAAAGCAGGGTCTTAATATCTTCACCCGCAAAAGAGAAATAAAATATATAATGGAGGCAGATGCAATACTCATGCTAATCTTGTTCCTTTACTTCCCGCCTTGCTTCTGTTGAGGACACTTTCCCCAGTTGAAAAATGTGTTTGTGGGTATACTTGCAAAATTGTTGAGCAAGATTTTAGCTTCGTGAGTCATACAAATCATGTGGTTAAATGACTGCACAATACTTGTATTTCTAAAGGTTAATACAGTTACCCTTGTGATATGGCTCACAAAGCTATGGTTTTTGACATAACATTTGGGAGATTTTACATTATGTTATAACATCTTACAACATCTTACATTGCAAATATCCTCATGTCACGTATAGTATTTAAGTTATCCTTTATGTTAGTAGACTCCAGTACATTTTCCTATGCAATTAGAGATCATAAAATTAACAACATTTTTTTATAAGCATCTCAGTTTAGTAGTGTTTCATAGAATAAGAAATAAGTGACTACATTTTACAACATTGTTACAAGTGTTAATATTATGGTTTTCATTAGTCAGCAGAACACCTCATATGAAATTTGTTTTGTTACATTAAAATAAACCAAAACTTTTCTTTTAAGCCTATGTAAATTTACTAGATAGTCTCATTTCAAGAGTTATGAACTGAGGTCTGGTTATTGTTTATGAAATTTCATGCAGAATTAGTGGAACAAGTGGACTCTGTCTATGGAACAGAAGTTTGAGTTAATTCTTAATCATCCAAGAAAACTAGTCAAATTCACATGATACAGTCTAAATGCAATGCTTTGCACAGAAAGAGAAAAAACATCCTACAGACGTAAGAATATCCCAGAAGGAGTAAAAGTTTCTTCATTTCCTTGAAGTTTGAGTTAGTCTAGGGGAAGCATGATTCTTCCAAGATAATATGTGGATACTGTTTTTGACTTTCAGTCCATGTCCTGGTTTCGGCTGGGATAGAGTTAATTTTCTTCCTAGTGCTGTGTTTTGGATTTAGTATGACGAGAATGTTGATAAGACACTGATGTTTTCAGTTGTTGCTAAGTAGTCTACTAGTCAAGGACTTTTCAGCTTCCCATGCTCTGCCAGGTGCACAAGAAGCTGGGAGGGAGCATAGCCGGGACAGCTAGCCCAACTGGCCAATGGGGTATTCCATACCATGTGATGTCATGCTCAGTATATAAATAGGAGGCATGGTCCAGGAAGTAGCGATCGCTGCTTGGGTATCGCTCAGTGGGTGGTGAGCAATTGCATTGTGCATCACTCATTTTGTATACTCTATCATTATTATTATTATTATTATTATTATTATTTTCCCTTCCTTTTCTGTTTAATTAAACTGTTTTTATCTCAATCCATGAATTTTACTTTTTTTTCCCCAGTTCTCTCCCCCATCCCACTGAGGGGAGGGAGGAGTGAGCGAGCGTCTGTGTGGTGTTTGGCTGCCTGCCAGGTTAAACCACGACAGTCCATCAGCTGGGTCTTTTTTTATCAATGTAATAAAAATAAGATTTCAATAGAATTAGAAATTTATGCTTTAGATTTCTTGGTATCAAAGTACACAGAAATAGTACAATAATCCTGAAAACATAATATAAGTTTGTACCTGTGTGTCTATGTATATATAAGCCAAGAAAAATAGCTCCTTATAAGAAAACTTTTTTTCTGTGGCTCTACTGTGTATTATTTTGTTTGTGAACATTATTCTGGGTTTGATGTTATTGTCTTTTTTTTTCCCTGTTTAATGCTAGTAAAGAAGAAATCTTGTCTTTCATTTGAAGTATGCTTTCCTAGTAAGAGGTTTTAGACTGAAAAAAAAAAAAAAAAAGGCAAATCCAGCAACATTAACGCATCAGTATAAGAGTAAGAAATTAATTCTTTTAATTAATGAATTGCTTTTATTCACATAGCTTACAGTGTGGAATAATAGAGTTCATATTCCACATTTTGTAACAGCTTTTCTTCAAAACTACTTGAGAACTTTCAGGTTYACATAGTGAATTTAAGGTATAGACTATTTTTGATCAAAATTACATTATAATTGTCAAGATAATACACTAAGAATCATCTTGTAAAATTCTCGCTGTTATTTTGGTACCACCAGAGGAAAAACTACTCTGCAAAATCAAATCAGAGAGTTTTATTTGGTTAAATGTCAAGAAGGATTGCATTTTTTATTGAATAAACACAATATAGTCAATTCCTGATTTAGTAAAACATTCAGYGGATGCTTAAACTTTAAATAGGTGAGTAATAATGTTTTAAATGAAGAATGATATTCATGTGTGGGTTTTTTTCCTGTGCAGAAGATGCAAAAAGTAACAGAGATGGAAAAAATCAGCAAGGTTTCTGTAGTACAGGGCCTTCTCCAAAACAGAAGTAGCAAATTCTAAAGTTGAATGTTGAGGATAGTTGTTCAGAGTTTACCTATTTTTCACAGTAAATGACAGCAAATGTAGTTGCAAGCTGTGAAAGAGAGGGAATGTTAGCAG
Source organism: Phoebastria nigripes (assembly GCA_035582835.1). Lineage (NCBI taxonomy): Eukaryota > Metazoa > Chordata > Aves > Procellariiformes > Diomedeidae > Phoebastria > Phoebastria nigripes. Next base: position 76,864 of record JAYKAV010000474.1, on the reverse strand, counting down.
GAAGTGATAAACTTAATAATTTCCAGCGGAAAAAAAACCACTGCTAATTTAAGTCTCTCTGTGGAACAGAGAGAAATTAAGAGGCAGTAGAGGGGAAAAGAAAAGAAGGTGAAGACTATCACACCATAAAATCAGTCTGGAATAGTAAGCGTTCAGAAAGAGTCACAAGAATAATTTTTGACCAAACTTTTACAATAAACCTAATCTAGTCTATTTCTTTTGTTTTAAAGAAGTTCAAAATTAATTTGAACCTTCTGAGGAAAATTTTCTATTTTTCACAATAAAAGAAAAAAAACAAACTGAAAAGTCTAGTATTGTTCAGTGTTGATACATATTAAACAACTAGTTGGCACCCAATACATAAATTCAGTACTGTTTCTGAAGTATGCTGTCGCTATCTGCTTTCATTTTCCTCACTCTGCAACAATCTTTGGCTGTTGGACTATTGCTGCTGTTCCTGTGATACAATGTCTGAAAATTTACAACTGGGAAAGAAATAATGCAAAACATTGGTCCTGAGAGCAGCCCTACTGTTTTGGCCCAGGGACAAGAAACTCATGTATCACATCTTTTTACAGAGACTATGTTGTCAAAGGCAGTTTGTCAGAAGACCTTCATGGGAGGAGAGCACATTTGGTGTCAGCCATTGTTTCTTCTTTGGATATTTCTCTTCAATAATTATTCCGCTTTAACAGCTAGTCTTGTGGTTCATGTGGCTTTTTCTCTGGCTCCATCTCACTGAGCTTGATGTATACCTTTTCATCAAACATGGCTTAGTGTCTGAAATCTTCTCAAAGACCAGCAAGCAGAGGAAGTTACTAAGAACCGACTATTCACCTGCAACAACATTTAAAGTTACATGTTTTTGCCTAGAGTAATTAGATAAATATTATTCCTGACCATATTTCTGCCACTTAAAATTTTGGTTTATCATGAAATTTTTGCTGCTTTTGCATTTTGGCGTTCTCTTGCTTCTTTATTTCTTATTTCCTGCTATGTTATTGACAGTAAGTATAGTAAGTGATATTTTTCTATTGATGGTTAGTTGGCTTTTTTGTCCCCTGCTGAACAACCTTGTAATTTTAGCTGGAGTAGAGCACATTGTCTCAGAGACTTTCATTTCTACAAAATTAGTAAAGACTGTAACCATTTCTAAGTAAAAAGTGACTAGCCTTTGAGAGATTTATAAAAAAGARCGCACACAACTCACTGCAGCAACGAAAAAACCTGCACACATATGCCTAGCAGATCAATGCCTGCTATCCTGCAATAAATTATTGGGCTACAGTATTCCTTACTGGTTTTGTTCTGAAAGTTTGTAAAAGGTCTTACAACAAAGTAAGAGACAGCACAAGGACTCCCCTCCCGCCCCATATCTTTCTTGTGCCACATACTATTAGCAAGGTCTGCACTGGAATAGATGGTATTATTTATGCACTTCACAGTAGACAGAGAAGACAGAATGAGCACCATTTATTTCCCCAAATGTAAAGGCAAAAAACTGTATTAATGCACACCAAGAAGCATGTTTGGCATCCAAAGGACTGTGGTAAAAGGTATGCTTTTCCTACAAATGTGGAGTTTTACCTCCGAGTAAAAATATTGACATTGTTCATAACAGAGTGCACCATTATAAAAATAGTTTTCATCTTTAATTGTAGCCATAATCCATGAGGATGTGACAATTATTTTAAAATATGCCTGAAAAACTAATTGCAGCTATTTCTAAATGGCTGATTTCTTCATTATTCAGTAAAATGGGAAGAATGTTAATCTTTACTCTAAGGAGACTATCAATCTTTATATACATACAATTGTAAAAAAAAAAAATATACTGACTCAAGAACAAATATGAGGTTTATTTCAATATCACCTGAATAACTTAACAACTAATCAAAAAAATCACAGAGCTCAATGAAAAGTTTAGGCTTTACCACAAACAGAAATGTCATCATCTACTGCTATCTCTAGAGTAAGTTAAAATTTATGCTAAAACTAGAAAACTATCTTCAAAAAGAAATTCAAAGAAAGGTCAGCACAGTAAATAAGAATTCAGTTTAATCACTGCTATACTTAGAAGAGCATCTGTTCTCCAATAGCGCATATGGTAATATGAATGAGAGAAAATATTTTTGCTTTTGCTTACAGGGTTTTTAGTTACATAGGTACAGTACATTTAATCTCTTCTTCCAGTTTAGACCTGAAAAGCATGTTAACTATTTTTCTTTCCAAACTGAAATCTATAAGCTATGCTGGGAAATAAAGGTTGTCTTTCCTTGTTTTCCAGGTGAAATAAGTTAGCCGCCACTCTCCAGAGGCATTAATACCCACTTTGCAACAGCCGCTGTATTACCAGATCATCCAAAAACATTACTTCAGTGTAAGAAGCATCATAATTTAGAAGCAAACTGTTCAGGGTTGGAGCTTTCATGGCCAGATAACATGGTGGACGTTAAAGCTGTGTGTCTGTGAAAACTGTTTTCACAGAATGCATATCCATTTAAAAATAGCATGTGATTGCCTCTCAGTTACTAGATGTGTACATTGCTTGATGAAAAAATGCATCYTGCTTTCCAAATGCTGAGCCATCAAAGGTTAAATCTTGGTGAYTCTAATTCAGATCTTTAGCCTTTAATGTAATTTGCATAGAAAACACAGGAACAAACAAGCAAACAAACTACAAAGTACTTTGAGATCAAACTAAATAAGAATGTGAATAAAACAAAACTGAATAAAATAAACTGGAAACAGGCACAATTGATACATTTCCCCAGATCATGTGGTCATCATGGTCATACACACTCAATTCATCATACACACTCTCAAGTATCTACATAACCCCTAAGTATCATGGAATAAGTCTCTGACTGCTGGGTTGTCTCTTCTTCCTTGAGGGCTGTAATTATCCAGAGGCGAATGGCTGACATCATTGTGTACTAACCACTGTAATGGGTACGGGAAAGGCTGTTGACACACATCACAGCAATTACCTCTTCTCCTACATGACCTAAATTTCTCCACTGGAAGTGCCTCAGCAGAACGAGAAAGCAGAGCAGCTCTTTGTCTGTCATCCTATACAATCCTTCCTGGCCTGTCTAAATAGACAGAATTAGGCTGCAAGAAACAAATAAGCTCTTAAGCATTGGCTTAAATAAAGATATTGACTGTTTGACTAGATACTGATGTAGGTCCCATGGTTGGAAGTGGAATTAGAAATGGTCRGTGGTTTGTGTCTAAATTTCCTGTATCAAATTGTTAAAAAATAGATTTGCAGTATTAGGGCTTTCAAAGATATATAAACACTCCCTTTTCTATTTCACTTAAATATCATTAGCACAGAACACATAATGCTGCTGGAAAGTGGCTAATGTTATTGATATTTGCAAATAAATGGGAAAAAAGTGCCCAAAGTCATACAAGAAGTCTATGATAAAGCAAGGACTTAAATCATAGTCATATTTGATTTAATTCTCATTCTAGTCTAAAATACTCCAATCTGAAAAGTATACTATATGTAAAGGACRTATGTAAAGATCTATTTTCTTCACACTTTTCTGGTGAAGGGTCTCAGTCACAGTAGGTATTTCAGAAGTTAAGGACTTTCTGTGAGAAGCAGGAAGATCTTTCTTTTCTGTAAAGGAATCTCAGTGTTTTCTGTAACCTGTTGATGATTTCACAATATCTGTGACTCACAGGGCCTGTTCTAAAGCTTATTGCAATTATTGAGAGTTTCCTAGGAGTATAATGGYTTCAAAGTGGTTGAATTAATAAGGAAGATGTAATGTTTGTATTCTAGTAAGTTACACTTTCTGCGTTTAAAGTGTTTAAACTAACAGAACTTTCCAAGGTCTTTAGGAGCAAAGTTTATCTAGTTGCCTCACATAATCATAGCACCATTGCCACTCCATTTCTATGAAAAAAAACCTCATGAAGCTGTGGTGATTGTTGTCACAAAAGTATTTGTGGCTTCTTTACATTTTTTATACCATTTTTCTAATTGCTACTCATTTCACTTCTGTAGAACCATTAATCAAATGTTTACCGATTCCTCATGTTTGTAAGTATAGTTCTGACATTTTATCTGATTCTAAATTGCAGGGTCACCAGGCTGTCATTTTTCAAGTATGTCATATTTGGGCTTTTTCTTATKCAGAATTTTCCTTGAATTTAATAAACAAAAAAGCCCTCTGTCTAGCTCAGATAGATAGGAAGGAAGATCCTCTGCTTCTTTGTACAGACATAGAAACCTGGACTTTTGGGACACTCTAAGAGCTTTAGTGTTTCTTCTCATAAGTCATTTGTATTTGTTCTTTCCCTCCAATATGCTTCCTCCTCATGGTTTTGACTGATTCTATGAGGTTAATGATTGTAGGAAAAAAACAGTTTCAAAACAAATAAAAAGCGCAATGTATGAGCTACAGAACTTTGGGTCTTTGAATGAAGAAATAGTCACACCAAATAAAACTATAWTTTTCTACTTGAAGATGATAGTGGAAGGTAGGTGAAATAGTCTATGTCCTAGTTGCTTTATACTTACGACAGAACTATTAAATTTCTGAAGCTTGCAGTGTGAATGTCAGTTTATTTTGGTTTTGAAGTATCTTACATTTTCCCTATATRCCCATTAATTATAATGTCAATCAAAATATTTTTTTTAAAAAAAGAACAAGTACAGGTTCTCGAGAAGACAGAACACTGATGCTTACTTGTAAGAACTGATATGCAGCAAACTTACCTTTTAGTACTGCAGCAAAAGCATTTATTAAAGTAGCATTCTTGAACACCTGGAGTGTACAAYTTCCCAGCCCTGACCATTCATATACTTTGTTTTTAGAATGCTGTGCACATGGGCAAGTGTTCAAGAGGGATTAATGTGCACATGTTGTTTGCCAATGTTTTCTCAGATTTTTATAGGGGTTTGTGGCTTCCCCTYGCACCTCCTCAGCTGAGTCAGGATCTTCCTTCTTGAAGCAGGTGGGAGTCTAGAAACCAGTAATCTATCCAGAGAAACAACAGTTTAAGGGACTGCAAAGATCAGTCCTTTGCTGCTTTATTTAATCCATTCATTAGTTGATGTGAATAGGAGACATCTCCCATATCCCTCAGTTCTCATCTGAGTATACTGTGTGAACAGAACCTACATCTTCTCAGTCAGTTATTACACCTTCGGAGTACCTTTTGCCCTACATATCTTAGACSGTCTTAGTCAAAAGCTAGATTATACATCCCCATCTATTTACACAGGCAGAAACCTTCAGACATTTTAAAACCTCTCATGCATGCAACCTTATCTCCTCAATTATTGTAGGTCCCACAGCTCCTGGGGTAGRCTTTTACTAGCTCAAGATGCAATTTCTGCTGTGTACTGATGGTACATCTGGCAACTTTTTCTTTCCTTTTATAACTAGCTAGGGAATCAAGTGAGCAAGCTGTTTTGTTCACGATTTCATAGTAATGTTTATCTGGTTTTAACAACATCCTAATTCGTAACCTGTTTGCTATTTTTTCCATATACTCATATTATGTGGCTATTTTCAGACGAAGAGCCAGACAGAGTGCTGCTGATGAAGCTTGATTGTTCTCCCTCTTTGCTTTGTGTCCATTGCTTGTACCCAGTAGCAAATGTGAAGAACCAGAAACTCCATCACTTTGGTAGTTAGAGTGTATTTGCATTCTAACATTTGGGAATAAAATATATCAAGCCAGATATATTTAGAAGGAGGAAAACAAATTGATAGATTTTTTTGACAGAGTTGACTGGGAAATGTGATCATTTCTTGATAATTTTTGGAAGAATTAATTTTTTGTGCCTTCAACATGCAAACTTAAATGGAAATAAAACCTTTTTACTTGCATGAGAAAACTGCAGTATTTCACAAATATTTGTAGATCAGATTTTTTTTTTTTTTTTGTCAGTTCTTCTTTCTTTGGAAAAAAAGAGGTTATTTTTAATCATCAGGTGTGTTTTTCATTCCAGTCTAAATTACTTGTTAATTCTATGTCTGTAAAGATATTGTCCTAAGAAAACTTGTCATCATCGTATCCATTCTATTTCSTCAGTTGCTGAGGCAAGCGAAGAACCATACGCAGATTTTGAACAGTGAAAACGATGCTACTGATACTCAGAATGAAACAATCCAGACATGTTACTCCTTTGGGAAAGACTCCCTTAGAGAGATTTAAGTTGTTTCTCAATTTAGTCGTCTACCTAAATCCAGGCTTTCATGACTGCATTATTAGCAGTTGTCAAATTAATTTCAACATGTCTAGTGTGGGTATTTCTATTACACAAATTGAAGTTATTGCCTTTTAGAAGTACAATCTGTCTTCCTAGGAGGCTGTTTTCATTATGATTATCTTTAGGCAATATTAGAAAAGGTTGSCCATCTTTATGAAATCTCTTTGGGGTAGGTGGATGGCAATAAAGGAAAGTCTGATGCAGGAGTTTCTACAGTAGAATTGAAGAATTCCCAGAGAGCCATTTTTCATGAGTCAGCCTTTTMTGCCTTGTTCTAAGTTGGCAATAAGCCTTCATCTTTCTTTTCACCCTAATTCTTCTGCTTTTCCTAGTCTTACAGAGAAATATTATGTTATATTTGGAAATATCATTTTGCTTCCAGGAAACCCTGGATTTRTTCATGCTCAGATGATGACTTTTTCTTCGGTAATCCCAATACTTTTGCAGCTTTTGAAGAAGGGTAGCAATGGAACAACACTATATTCCATCTATGGAGAAGGATAAATAGAAATATTTTTAAGGCTTAAATTCGTAGCATATCTTTGAGATATAAAAGAGATACTCCTTTGAATAAATCATAAATTTTTACTTTAGTAACCATATGGGAGGTGTTGTTTATTTCATATGAACAATTCCATATTTTTCCCATAATGCAACAGAAACCTACTGGTCTAAAATTGATTTCTAAGATTATTACAAGAGATGAAAGTTTCATAGTATAGACTCATCATCATGGAAGTTCTRTGTGCATTTCAAATGTTTTGAAAATTATTTGGAATAGTAACAATTTATCCTTCGGTTGAATGGAATTGCTTCATGTTTTTATTAAATATGAGCAACAAAGGAAATTAAATGCCAAAATGAAGGAATCCATCTGGTATTTAGAAAATAAACAACACTAAATRAAGAAGGACCTAAGAGGACTTGAAATTGATATATTTTATCATTTGAACTGCATAGTAGATATTTACTCTATATAGAATTTCATTGGCACACACAGGAATTTAAATCCTTTATTCCAACCATGAAAGCATTAGCATTTTTAGTAATGCAATATAATTCACCTATAAGGAAAAATATCATTTAGACAATATCTTTTAAATGAAGTGTATTCCCTTGTTCATTTCACCTTCTGCATTTAGACAAGATTTAATAAAAATCAGAYTCTTCATAGAAAAAACCAAAGGGAATTTCCCTGTGTATTATCTAAACCTCTGGYTTGATGCATGCCAGTTTTATTTAAGTCTGAAATTACCTAGTCACAGAAGTCTTATTGGCTTCCAAGGCTGAAATTTCTTAATTTATAGTCTAAGATCCCCTTCATTAGAAAGCTCTTCAGCTTTTCCACTACTCCCAAGCCTAGCCTAGGAATTGAACTGTAATTTCTGGAGAAATAAGCCTTTGAGACTGCTCATAAACTGGTATCTAAAGCAGGAAAGGCCAGATCTACTGGCAGTTGCCCTAGAAGATATTTGAAAGGGCTTGAAGTCACTATATGGAAATGACCTGGCCAAAGGTGACCTAAACTAATGACAGATAAAGAGGTAAAAAGTTCATTACCTCAAAGGCTTGCTCTCAAATGACTCATGGAAGAGAATTACCTTGCAAACAAAGAAATAAACAGGATTAAAGAAAAAAAATTGACCACCTTTGGCCTTGTTGATTAAAATTAAGGCAATTAAACACAAGATAACAGAAGTATGGGATGTGTAAGTTTTTTTACTTAAGGGCACATTTCTCAGCTACTCTYCAGACACAGATTCCAATCCATTGCTATTGGAAGATAGCAATTTTGTTGTTTTAATTCTGTTTCTCTCAGTGTATCTTCACCTTTGAGGGTATCCTATAACCTATAAACAAACCATGAGGGTTTTTTGTGAAAATTCCAAAAGACAAGTTTTAGCGCTTAATGAGTTCAGAAAACTAGTCTCCATTATAGATTAGATCATTTATTTATTATTTGAACCTGAGGAAGTTACTTACCTATTTAGACTGTATATCTTTAAAATAAACTTAATAGTTTTAGAAAGATGGATGAAACACTGCGTAGAGTCTAACATGCTCTTATCACCACAGTTTGGATATCCTTAATGTCTTATGGAGGAAATCTCAGGTGGGCTCTTCCCAAGCAGAAAATCCTTGTCCTTCCATATAGCCTTTAATCAATGACTCCATGGAAAAGTTTCACTGGGGATTTCCTGTGAACCATTATGTGACTATGCTACAGAATTATAGCTTTATTTTGTCTATCTTTAGTAGTTGTRTATCTATAAAAATATTTATGTATATATATTTGCTGTAGCCAAACTGGGGGCCTCTTGAATCCCAAATGTAGAGGTACTTTAAGCAAAATAAAATTAATATTTGTTTGGATTGAATTTAGACATAAGCACAATAAAATAGAATAACTGATGGGAGTATGTAACCATTTTGTAACATTGTAATGCCACCAATAGCCTTTTGTAACACAGCTGCTCTTATGTTAATAATAGCCAAACTGCAAAGGGGCAAACAGAGACTTGTGGCATARTTGCCCAAACAGGGTGCAGGAAGACATGTGCTGGTAGTAAAATCCACAAGAGAAGAACTAAGGATGTAGAGCAGGCAGTAAAGATGTCTGTTAAAACCAAAATAATCCTGAAGAGCAGGAAAAAAGGATGTCTGCTAGAACCAGAAAAATCTTACAGAATAAGTAAAACAAGGGTCAGGATAAGTCCTGGCCCAAAAAGTAAGCTGTAAAGAGCAGGTGAGATCACTCTCTTTTCTTTTTGGGAGGGTGCAAAAAGGTGTAAAACATCAGTGATGAGAGAGGAAAGATGGGGATGAAAGAAGGCAGACCACTAGGGTTCCTGCTTCCCTCATCAAATATCTTTTGTGAAGGACTACCTTGACCTCATAGACTAAAAACCATGCAGGACTGCAGCCATCAGTGCTAGCTGTGTGGCACCAGCTCTGTGGAACTAACTTATAGCTAGTTCAGGACATAAACGTTAAGTACTAATTGTTTAGTACAACATYGTTTAACTGATTTATCAGTCTTTCAAACACACCCCCATCACAGCAACCTCTAATTGCATAACTGGTCTATAGATCTACAAATATTTGTTTGCAGTGGTATATATGTATTTATTCAACAGATGGATATACAGATGTAAAGAACAGCTTGGCTTGTCAAGTCCACTGTCAGGGTGCAGCGAGGATGGCTCCTCCCCAGGGAACGGATAACCACRGGCAGCAGAGGGACCTCACTAGCCATGGCCTGTCCCACCTCATCCACTATAAACCACAAGCTGCCACACCATTTGCTAAGATTATTTAATGAAAAATAGACAGTGATATGATAGAGGAAATGACACTGAAAAAAAGGATATGTGACAGGAAGCCAGGGAGTGGGGACAAGGACATATTCAATGTTTAAGGCCCCTTTTGTGTCAGGGAATATGCATGACTGCGTGTCTGGATCACATCAGATATGAAYTGTGCTACAAAGGGATGGAAAAAATAAGTGAAATGGTCCCTCTGCAGCTGACCTGGGGAAAAGACATTTTTTCATTACTTCAAACCTGGTAGGAGGCTTATTTGGTGTGAGTAAACACTTGAACGAATCTGGTGTTTCAAAGCTCTTCACTTGTACTAAGATGCTTGATTTTGAAAACAGGAATTTGGAATGTATTCAACTTCTTTTTTTTTTGCTTAAGGGTTTCAGAAATCAGTAAAAGTTACTATGGTGATTGATGGCATTAGAGAGTGAACAACCAGTCTTTATAAGCTTACAGTAGCCCAGATGCAGACATGACCTTGGATATTAACATATGTTTAAAGAAAATAGATTTTTTGTTAAGGCACTGGAATTATTCCTGTACTTTATGAAATGTTTTGAGAGTTCTCATTAAATTCTCAATTTCTAAGATCTCTCATTTATGAATTTGTGATTCTGTTGCAAATATTATAATTTAGTTTATAAGGCAATGGTATGCTTAATAAAAATAAAATGAATATGACGTATGATCATGCTCTGCAAAACTTTTTAATAATATCTGTATATGATAAAATGTGTATCTTAAGAGATTTTTTTGCTTTGATCAAAAGCAATAATTTAAACTAATTCCCTCTATCTATATAGAGCTAAAGCCAATAAATGTCCTAGATTATCAGTGTAAGTCAAGTAAACGAAGTCCACAACTACAAAGTAATTTATCCCTCAAACTATATAAAAACCCATGATTATGACTGAGATAATTTTGAAAGGTAGGGTGGTTGGCTTTGGCTGGGTTTTTTTGTGATTCATTTGGGTTTTGACATAAGAATGAGCATTGCCCATACATTGGGAGTGCTCAATGAAAGTGTTTTTTTACTTTTTGAGTGTTACTGCTAACACAGATTGGTTTAAAAGCTTTTCAAAGTCCTTGCTCTGGGGCTGYCTTTCCAGGAGAAAGCTTACTGAATCCTACTAACAACTAGTGAATGTAGCATTTTATTGTAGCCCTCAGCAAATCCACAATTTTCAACAAATTGTCTCAAAAATTTTTCATTAGCTGATTTTTGTACCTCACATATATTTCATTAAAAGAGTAATCCRGAGTATTGTAAAAGTATGAATTACACTACTATATATTTTTAAAACAAAAAATTCATTTAAACTCAGAACATCATAGATGAGTATGATTCAGGTTTTCATTTCAAGTAGAGAGAGAGAGAGATATATCTATATCTATCTCAGCATATGATTCCATAAAACCTACTTTATTTTGCATTCCAAAAACCCAATGATATGCAGTAAAAAATATTAAGGTTCGAGATGAAGCTTTCAAAAGTTAGAAAACACTAGAATTGAATTTGGTTATTTTATCCTATTACTCCTGCTTGTCTACACCTTGTAGTTTTTAACTGTGTAAGTACATGCTACTTCCCAAGGATTCCTGTCTCATTGAGTGCCTGGAATAAATTATTCTCATTTCTTTTTCTCTCTCTCCATATCTTTTCCCTTTTTCATCCTCACTATCATCCTAGGGTTCACTTTCTGCATACTACCCAAACTATGAGCTGAATGCCAAATTATTAATTTCCTCATAGGTCTTTTGATATTTTCATACTAGTAACTCAGTTCCTTACAGATTGTAATAATTGATTTTCTTARCACTTCCACGTAGCTGATACATATTTTGCTTCATGATTCACATGTGGAGAATTGGCATCTTACAGATTAAAGGTAAACTTAGGAACATGTCAAATAATTTGGCATTTTGATAAACCAAGAAAATGATTTTTTCAGAGTGTTTTACTTATAGCACTACATATGGACAAAAGAGTCCAAAAATCTCATTTGCAGTGGTGAGTATTTATTATTTTTGAAAATTCGGGTCTCAAGCTATTTCTAAGCTTGGGAATGTCTCCATACTTCTGAAGAAGGCAGGGAGTTTTAGTTTCATCTTGACTCTGTACAAGTCACGCTCTTTCCTTCCTGTCTCAGATTCGATGACCAGGTTTCTGTGGAAAGATGACCAGGAAAGATGCTATGGTTTCTCTGGCCAGCTAAAGGACCAGGATCTAAGGGAATACTGCTATTATGACCCATAGGAGCTGATACTTGTCTCAAGCAAGACCTAGGACCTGCATGCATGCAGAGACAACTGCAGAGATAATTTTCCTTTTATGATCTGAGTCTGAAGTGTAACTCTCCTTGGCACACCTCTTTTGGGAACAATTGTTAGTGTCAGCAGCCTGATTAAATGAACCACTAGGATCCCTCCTTCTCTCACATGCTTTTTCCTCCTATGATTGATAATTTTTGTTTTGTTGTATTAAAGACTGAGAATTCTAAGCCCCAATTCAGAGCTTTTCTTAGTCACTCTATTATACTTCAGTCAACTCTGAAAATGGTACTTTGCATGTTTTGCCTACTGTCACACAGATAGCAAGGTATTTCTCCGGGATGGCAATCAGGTCCCTAAACCACAGCTTCTTTTTGAGAAGCTTGTGCTATTTGTTATTGAGATAGATAAATCAACAAAATCTTTAACTAACCTCAGTTGCTCAGGGTTTCATCACAACTTTGTATCTCTCAATTTCTAAATAACACGCAGGAATTTTTTAAACAATTCTTCATCCAATCCTGGATGTACAGTCTATCCTGTGTACTGAATGTGGCAACTTTGCTTGCAAAAAGGTGGGTGAGTATGTATTAACTACAATAACATGAGATCTATCAGGACACCTGTTGGTAAATTTCTGCTTTAACTTTCAGTAAAACAAAAAGATTTCCTAAATCTTTTCTCAGACTTCACTCAAGGATTTCAGTTGAAAACTTCCAAGTAACTAATCTAGGGCAGACAATCGGCAGAGATAATTTCATCTCCATACATACCAGTAACTAAAAATGGGAAAAATGGAATTCTGTGATCAGAAGGTTGGGGGAAATAGTAAGCATAATTATTTCTAATTATGGTATGCTCGACAATTTTCCAAACATGACACTTACGTGGGAAAACTTTATTTCTTTTCTTGAATTGCTTTTCCTTCCTCCCAGGGGATAGTTAAATAGGACACATTTGAGGTCTTTTCTTCATATGGGTCAATATTTTTAATTAATATTTATTATTTTAGCTGAATTTTCCAGAGTTTACTTGCATTTCACAGAACATTAAAGGATGAAAAACATGTGTGAAGAATACGGGCCCAATGGAGTTTAGTTTACTGAGAAACAGACTGATGAAGAAAAGACAATATGAACTGGAAATTAATCTCYGTTTTATAGATAGCTTTCTGGAAAAGCTATTCCATATATTCCGAAGTGAAATATCTTCCCATGTTTCAAGCACAACTAAAAAATAAATCAAACTGAACACTCTCACTTTAATAATTCTAGTAGATGGAAGCTGTTTGAAAGATTATGCAAATTGGCATCTTTAGAAAAGAATAAAAAATTGGATATTTACCTGAAAAGCGATTATTTAACAAAGACTTTTGTCATCTGATATTTACTGAAGTGGATATTATTTTTTTGGAAACTAGTCTTGGAGCTAATGCTTACTCCTTGAAATGCTTGTAGGAAAGATAAAAACCAAGGCAAGAAAGGTCTTTTTTTCATGTAACATACAAAGCTATGCCTGCCCTTGCTGATAGCCATATGTCAAAAAATAGGGGTTCATCAACCGGAAGGCTTTCCACTTTATTACATAGTCATATAAAGATAGAGTGCAAAAAACCACTTGCCTAAAGGTAATGAAGACATTGGACACTAGTAGGTACAGTGTAGATAACTAGTTGTGTGATTTGGACGTTCTGCACTGACACCTGTCAGGACTCAAATTTGAAAACACTCAGAATAAGAATAGATAAGTTTTATAATTTGTTTCACTGGCAGAAGACAAAGATTGAACTTCTACACCAAAATCCAACTCCCTTTTTGCAGAGAAAACTCACAGAAGTGAACCCCAAAAGAGTGCTTACAGATACCTGCATGTATTACATAAACAGACCAATGAACTCCAGGAAGTTTTTCTAATCCCATTTTGGGTAACACCTTGACTTTTTGTAGACCAAACTCAATAAATAACAATTTCTTTTTTTTAAACTAATTATTATTTGACACAAAGGTAGTCACTAGACTTACATGTAAAGATGCATACTAATATGGCACATATTTAAACTCTAAATTCACATGCCCCCAATACATGTACATGTGCATTCTTTATCTGAGGAAATTGCATCCAAAATGATAGCAGCTTTCCAGGCAGATTACAGCAGTGTCACTAGAGCAGCTACAGTCTAATTAAGGTTAAGAATGGGTGAACAGCAGCGACAGAGCAAAACCTTTSAAGGTCAGAGATATATTTTAAAGGGGACTATGAGGCTGGAAAAAAAGGAAAACCAACTTCAGCATGGTTATAAGTGCAGGCTGAATATGCTGGGACAAGGTTTTGAAAAATAGCTGTCATATGACTTGTCTCATTCATTATACAGGTTACAAATTCTGCCACAGACTAACCGTGACTCCTACCAGGCAAGTTTTCCTAGSAATACTGCTTCCATAGCAGACCCATTCATTTTTGTGGACTGAAGTAGGGAACTTAGGAAACACAAATTCTATGCTCACGCCCCTCTCACAGGCAGTAAACCTGCTGTATACTGCAACAGCATATCAACTATCTTACTATGTTCTGTAGTTTACTCTTCTCTGGGGAGATGGGATCTGGGTAAGATAATTCATTCTGTTTGTGGCAAAGGCAGAAGGCATTTTTGTTTGTCTCAATGACAAGATGGTAAAAGTGCAGGTGAGTTGTTCAAAGATGTACAGTTAATGTAATTTATCAGATTGATTTGCAGTTTCTCCTCATTCTTCTCTATCATTGCTCTGAGACCTTGAACCTGTGAACTGCTGAAGACCTTTAAACTCTATTTTAGTAAGTGGGACCTAAGACTGCACAAGCTTGACCATTAATAAGCTATATTTATTAATGGTGTCGAACAAATGCACAAAAGTAATTTGTGCATGCATTAGTTTATATTCATACATATATCTGCAGAATAATTTTATTTTATCATCTATTTCCTGTGTTGTGCAACAGTAGTCCAAACATTTCTATGTTTGGGAAAAACTGAAAATTCTTCGGTACAAACATTTTGTTAAGCTAACCTCACATTTTAAAATCATTCAGAATAAAGCACCACCATTATGTAGCCTACCTTGAATCTGTGATATTTCAGTCGCTCAAAGGAATGTCAAAATCAGTAACAGCATAAAGGCAGCAGTTGTTCTGACAGCTGAAGCATGAACTGAATCTGTCTAGCAAAATTAGCGTAATATGGTCAAATTGCTTTTGCTTTTTAACTGTATAGGGGCAACAGCAAGACACTCTGTGTGTGACTTCCACGTCAATTAAGAAACATACACTGGGATTACATAACAAATTGCTATGGCCATTAATAAAAAATGGGAAAAAATACCTCTCTAATCACAGCTTTTTTTGTATCAAAGCCTTCACTGAAATCCTTCACAGTTTCCATTTTTCCTCCCACCAATAGTAATTAAACTTCTACATGGAATTTTATTCCTCAGTGATGTATAGAAAAAAAAAATCCTATTATGCTTTGTTTCTGCTTATGGCACTACGGTAGTTTCAAGTTTTAGCTTTGTTAGAAACCCCTCCAGTGGTTAAGGAAATGAGTCATTTTTCTTTATTTAGCAAGTAGCATGACACAGATCCATCTTGAATATGAATGGAATGAGTAAATAACAAAAACCTTCAGAAACTTGAACTAAATTTTTTCAACTAGATTCACACTGTTTTAAAAAAACTGTGGAACTGTAAGAATGGGTTTACCTTGAATATATATGTTACTTTCACTATCTTCACTACACAACAGGATTCTCTCAGTAGTTTCCTATGGTTTTTTTCTGCTCTGTTTTCTTGCTATTTTTTCTGAGGAAAGATAGATCTTCATGGATAACTTCCAAAATAAGAGAAGAGGGAAAGAACAATAACTTGACAACACAGCTAAATTCAGAAATTTCCAATGAGGCATAGTTACATTAAGAATTATAAACCTTTCCTTTTGCACCATCTTAGCTTCAACAAAACTTCTCAACATCCATGGCAGGATCTTCTGTTACATTTGTTGAATCTCCAAGTTGATTATTCACAGAATCATAGAATGGTTTGGGTTGGAAGGGACCTTTCAAGGTCATCTAGTCCAACCCCACTGCAATGAGCAGGGACATCTTCAACTAGACCAGGTTGCTCAGAGCCCCATCCAACCTGACCTTGAATGTTTCCAGGGATGGGGCATCTACCACTTTTCTGGGCAACCTGTTCCAGTGTTTCACCACCYTCASTGTAAAAACTTTCTTCCTTAYATCTAGTCTAAATCTACCCTCTTTTAGTTTAAAACCATTGCCCCTTGTCCTGTCGCAACAAGCCCTTGTAAAAAGCCTGTCCCCATCTTTCTTATAAGCCCCCTTTAAGTATTGAAAGGCTGCAATAAAGCCTTCTTTTCTCCAGGCTGAACAACCCCAACTCTCTCAGCCTGTCCTCATAGGAGAGGCGTTCCATCCCCCTGATCATTTTCATGGTTCTCCTCTGGACCCACTCGGACAGGTCCGTGTCTTTCTTGTGCTGGGGGCTCCAGAGCTGGACGCAGTACTCCAGGTGGGGTCTCACCAGAGCAGAGTAGAGGCGCAGAATCACCTCCCTCGACCTGCTGGCCATGCTTCTTTTGATGCAGGCAAGGATCCAGTTGGCTTTCTGGGCTGTGAGTGCACATTGTCGGTTCATGTCCAGTTTTTCATCCACCAGTACCCCCAAGTCCTTCTCCACAGCGCTGCTCTCAGTCCCTTCATCCCCCGGTATTGATACCGGGGATTGCCCCGACCCAGRGGCAGRACCCTGCACCTGGCCTTGTTGAACCTCATGAGGTTCACACGGGCCCACTTCTCGAGCTTGTCCAGGTCCCTCTGGATGGCATCCCGTCCCTCAGGCGTGTTGACTGCACCACTCAGCTTGGTGTCATCTGCAAACTTGCTGAGGGTGCACTCAATCCCACTGTCTATGTCATTGATGAAGATTTAAACAGTACTGGTCCCAATATGGACCCCTGAGGGGCACCACTCATCACTGATGTCCATCCGGACATTGAGCCGGTGACCACTAGCCTCTGGATGTGACCATCCAGCCAATTCCTCATCCACCGAACAGTCCATCCATCAAATCCAAAGCTCTCCAATTTAGAGAGAAGGATGTTGTGGGGGACCGTGTCAAAAGCCTTACAGAAGTCCAGGTAGTTGACATCCGTAGCTCTTCCCTTGTCCACTGATGTAGTCACTCCATCATAGAAGGCCACTAGGTTGGTCAGGCAAGACTTGCTCTTGGTGAAGCCAGTAGTAGATCTATTTATTTTCAATCAGTGGAAAGAAGGGCATACACTGAATGTTTTAACCCAGAAAATTGATTTTGTATGGCACGTGCCCTGCAAATCAGCAACCTGTATCTTCCTGTTTCTATTTTGACTAAGTTGTTGCCAAAGATGAAGTACAGTAAAGGGGAAAGCACTTAAAATCAAGTGCCACTATACGTGACTTGCRAACTGTTCCTGTCTTTCAAAAGCTTCATGCAAATGCTCACATTAAGTCATCTAGAAGTTGACTGTCCTTGATTCTGGAGAGCTCAGCAATCTTGCGGGTGGTCATTTGGAGCTACATGGGTATTCCTCATTGACAAATGACATGGAAATTACAATTTAGCATTTGGTGTGTATCAGTGATGCATTGGGATTCCAAAACAAGTGACAAAATACAGTAGCCAAGACCCAGATGGTCAYAGTGTAGCTATATTCATTCTAGATCTACTGGATTCTGGTAGATTTTATAAGTAGCTGCCATTACCTGCTGGGAAGCTGAGTAAATACTCACACAGTTAGGTTTTATTAATATTCATGATACCATAATTGCAGTGTTACCAACATATGAGTTTACTCATTTAGTGCCAGTATGTCTATTTACAGTGTATTCACTGCGGTGTAGACTCACTCATAAAACAGACAACCGCCACAGACTGTCTACATAACACTACCACTACTCTATCTACAGTAACCTTCGTCAAGTCTCCAAGTGTATTTTCTGGTCATGATGTTCAACCAGAGGCTAAAAGTCTCTGTCTTCTTGCAAACATTATCTTATGTGAACTAAGCAATGGGATATTATAATGGATTGAAATCCATCATGACAGGGCTGAAAGCTTAGCAATTTTTTTTCTCCTTATTTCTTTTTGAGCACTATCTTCAGCTTTGTAGCGTATCAGGAGCACAGCAGATATGTTCTACTTTTTCCAGATTTGATTATGTTTCACACAGACCAAGAGGTAACTAATTTTCTTTCTAAAAGTGAGGAACTGTCAAGAAGAGCATTGACTGGAGTAATCCCATGACATAGCTGCTGACATCCTGACCTTTCTCTTACAGTTTGCAAGACAGTGAGTATTCTTTTTAGCTACTCCAGACAAAGAGCATCTTGTGTCTGAGAGCCATGATAGCAGAAAAATATGTTTCTTCAGAAGCATCCTATTTCAGAAAGAAAACTTAGATGGGAAAAACGTATAGTCATGAACGTCACACAGAGAAAACAAAGCTGCAGTGAGAGTGCCTGCAGGCTGTAAGCTCAGCAACCTTAGAGTAGAAAACTGTCACCATTTCCTTCAATTTCAAATGCTTATTATCCTCAGATTGTTCTTTTCCATAGCAGAAGAATATAATGAAGGTTGCTGTTGATGAAGATGACACTCTAATTGATAACATCATTTAAGCTGTGCTTATTAGACATCAAAAACTGACAGTAGCAAATGCAAATGTTAGATGTGCATTACTGTAAACTTCCAAGATGCTATGAAAATTGGCAGATCAGTTGTTAGAATCTGCATCGTTGGAGATTTGCTGAATCAGAAGTATTGTAGTACATAGCCGCCCCTCTGTTTGCTACTCTTGAATAAAGGGCATGTCATTCTTACATGTTTTCATTTATATTGTCTCTTGAGTTTTCTTTCACTAAGATGGCAACAAGTTGTCCAAGAAAGGAAGGAGGCTGTCCTCCTGAAAGAACAAATTCCCCTCACTCCAATAAATTTAGGTCTATTTGTATAAAGAAGGCTTATACCTTGGCTTTCTACCTAGAATCTTTTCTCCCACTGCCTTGCCTGCTACAGCAGTAATTTGCCAAGAGTACACCTACTGATGGGAGTAAAAGATGTGTACAATAGAACATAAAATCAATATTGAGGAAGCTAACATAATCCTTCTAAATCCTTATAGTTTTGTAGATTTCCTGAGGAGTTAGGCCACATTCTTTTCTACCTCTTTCCCCCTTGCCCAAAAAAGCAAGAATCTTGCCCATGTAAAGCATATATATATGCCTGAGGAAGAACTATTTATGATAGTTGAGATACACCTTTTTGTTATATCTCTCCCGGGCACCTATGGAATGAAAATAGTTTGTGTCTTTTCCTACGCTCTTTATCAAGATGAAAATATCACATACTGGACAAAACTCACTGTTCTATAGGGTTTATTCTGGAATTTCTCATATGGGAATAGATGTCAAGGTGGCAAAATGTAACTGCAGAAAGTACTGAAAAAAGTAGAAACACAACCTAATATCATGTCATCTTTACTCGCTTGACATATTAATTCCATAAGTGGTGCTAAAAAATAAGAAGCTATAAGGTTGTGTGTGCGGGGGAAGTTTTGCAGTCTTTAGCAATAACTGCATTGCTCACATTTTCCATGACCTACTCTTTCACTGATTTATATTATTTCAGTTATCACATAGTGAAAGGCAAAACCACAGTCTGTGGGAGAGATCAGAGTGTATAAAAGCCTTTGTTGAAGCAGCTCTATTTATATGCTTCGCATAAAGCTTAGCAGTTTTAGAKATAGTAACAATATGCCTCATTTTACATAATTTTCTCTTCTTGTTAATTTTGCACTTTTATCTCCATAYGAAGATGATTATAGCATCAGTAACATCAGTGTCTCCCATGAGTCAAACTACTTACATAGGTTAGGTGCCATTTAAAGGTTAAGAAGACCTTCATTGTGTTTCCCTCTCTCATTCCTTTCCTTTCTTCTAACTGACACAAATAACAGCTTCTGAAAGGAAAGGGAAAATAGGTTAAGAATAACCTCCCAGGCAGGAATTCTAATGAGAATTTGTCCCGGTCTCATCTTCATTTCCTTTCTTGGCAGGTCTGATTGCTTATATGTTTGATGTCTTTCATAAAATGTTTCTTCAGAAATTATTTTTTAAAGGGCATGACACACACAAAAGAGAAGAGAGATGGAAACCTTGATTAAAAAATCCAGAGTTGTGTTCCATTTTCTTTTATACATCTCAAGACTGATGTCTTAATGTGAATAACTTTTCATCTTTCTGTGTTGTTTCAAGGCTACTAGCTTTTAATTCAGAAAACACAACTGGTTTTTCTGTTGTGAATAATTTAATTCCTTTCTTGTTGTCTCAATTTCCTGTTATACCTTTATTACTGATCAAGTACTCTGAATTACATCAATTACCTTGTATGGATTTTTTTCCTCCCTGGTTTCATTGTGTTGAGTATACAATATTCCATTGCCTATTCATACTGCATAGTGGGAAGTTTGACAGCCAACTTTAAATTTGTAACTGGAAAAGGACTCTGTTCAAGCCCAGGTTCTTAGCTCTTGTAGCTGAACAATCTGAAGTAAATGATACTAAGAAAAAGTATTTCTATTTCTAAAGCAGTTGTTAATTTATTGCTGTCACTTTTTTTTAGTGAAGGTGTTCTCACAAGTCATTTTAACAGTTAGTGGTAGTCTTCAGGTACTTGCTGGTTCTGACCAGCCTGACCCCGGCTAGGGTAGTAACAATATTATGCCTCAACCAAAGGTAAGTCAGATGATATGACAGCTGGTCTTTAAAAAAAAATGACTATTAAATAAACAAAAATATGCAATCATATTTTTGTTTTTTCGGCTATTATTCCATGCTTGTGCTCCACATCGTAACAGGAGACACTTGCTACCAAGGCAGAACATGTTCTCACAATGATTTGAGACTGGTGACGAGCCTAACAAGCCCCTGTTCTGAGGCCTTGCAAATTTCATACAAAGCCTGTGGCCTCTCTCTGGCAATGGCAATATTGTACTTTCTGGTCAACGGGGCTACAACATGAGGGACTACCTTCACTGCTCCACAGGGACTCTGTTAGCACTTGATTCTTTCTGTACATTTTAGAAACACAGAATGCATTCCGTATTTCTCCTGCACGTCAACAAATTTCTTACTAACTCCTTGCCACTGGCCTTCCACTGAATAGATTTGATTAAATCTGCACTCAAAGTGTTTAAGTGCCCATATACAATTCATATACTTTTCGTTTATTTTCCTCAGCAGAGCTGAACTTTTTGCTGGCAGTGAACTCAAAGTAATTCTTTTGTCGTATTTCTCATCTGATACAAAATAGGAATTATATCATACAACATCAGTGATTAGACAATGATCTGGGACATATAATATCCTGTAACTTTATACTGAATGAATCTGGAGGGTATAAGTAGTTAGTCCTTGAACCTCATTTCCCAGGCTCTTTAATAATCTTAAGGGGAAAAGTGAAATTTTTTTCTGAAAGGAGAACTGTTTCCTCCAGGTGTTAAGAAACATATATTACAATATGACCTGGCTTGCATTCCTCATAGCTTCTCACAGTAGCACACGTCCAGTCACTATTACGCAAGCAATTAATGTCCCAGAGCTCTGAAAACAAAATCCTACACATTTGCAATTGCTGTAGGGCTAGCCTGTTTACAAGCCTTCTTCAAATATGATAAGTTTGAAGTAGGAAACCTTAGAAGCTCAGTCCTTTTTCTGAATATTTGCAGAGATTTTCTAAAGCTTAGTCATTTCCTTCCAGACCACGAACAAGAGAAGGAAGAGTTCATTAAATATGGATGTCTCAGTTCAGGTAGGAAGGATTTGAGACACTGACTATTCTAATGAGGCAATGTGTCTGATCTGGGAAAAGCTGAACCAAGCTAGYGTACCAGTGTGTGTAGTAGTGGAGTGAGTTTCTCCAGGAAAACAAATAACAGAAGTAGCATTCCTACTCATTCAAAAATTTTTCCTGAATCTTTAGTAGCAAGTAGTTTTGTATGTGAGGAGATGCTTCACCTCTTACACAAAGTTCAAGTGGTGATTATAATTTTTATAATTTTTTTTTCAGTCTGAAGAATCTCAAAATGCTTTTGACTGAGAGGCAAAGCCTTTAGATTACGTATAAGGTATCAGAGATATGTGAATAACTGGAAATTACTAAGGTAGAGTCACACACATAATTTATTGGTTCACACCACAGGTAACCAACACCACAGGTACAGGTAACACAGACCTGGCACGAGACTGAAATGCTCCCTTAGCAGCTGGAGAAAAAAAGAAATCAACAGGTGTGCCTCTATGTACATACCCTCTCTCCTCTCTTTCTCCTGCCTGTTTTCCCTATGGCTACCATATAGTGTGGGTCTGGAGCCAGTGACTCACTTGGGAAGATTTGCTACTCAGTCACTCAGGAGCGGCATTAGGGAGATTAGCTAGTTTGGCTAAGGAAGGCTCGGTTAATCAAGCATTGATTTTGTGTATAAGTCTATGGAGACCCCTTAAAACAACTTGATTTTAGGATACATGATAAGACAACAGACAACAGTAGAGAGAGATTTTTGGTCAATTAAATTGAAATGTGCTCTTGTTCTATAAAAGATATGAAGAGTCCTTCTAGCTGCCCTGTAAGTTAGGTATTATCTTTCTCTAATATTTCT
This sequence comes from Phoebastria nigripes, assembly GCA_035582835.1. Taxonomy (NCBI): domain Eukaryota; kingdom Metazoa; phylum Chordata; class Aves; order Procellariiformes; family Diomedeidae; genus Phoebastria; species Phoebastria nigripes. Next base: position 54,294 of record JAYKAV010000474.1, on the reverse strand, counting down.
GCCTCATGGAGTTGAGCATGCTTGAATTGAATTCATAATTCTGGAGTGTGCCACATATGTGTCATCCGGAGCGTTTAGCTCAAGGACAGAGGGACACCCTTATGATATAGGACTACTTGAGTGTCCTGACATAGAACTGTGTGTGATAAGGCTGGATCCCTGGGTGAGAGCCTGTGACAAGAGCAGGTCCCTGTTGTGGTGTGCTGTGGATGAGAAGTCCCCATCTCCTTCAGTCATTCCTGGGAGTGATTAAAGTCCTCATAGCCCCACACTGAAAATCCATGCCATGAACAGTTTCTCAAATAGCCCAAATGCTTTTGGAGAAAGTACAGCTTCTATTACTGTGTCTTACGTATCTGTTGATTGTGGAAAGATCCCATCCACAGTTTTGTTAACTTTCATATGGTTTGACTGAGAGATCTGATAGGAACACAGACTTTTTTTGTTTCTTCTTCTTCTTCCTTGACAGCTACTTGCACATATGAGCACAGATCTATCATATAAGTATRAGCATTGCAGTTCTATCCAACCTTATTATAACCATGCCAAGTAAAGGAGTATTTCCTTAGCTTCTTGGGAGAAGGCACTGGTAAATAATTCCATTCATAGCCCTTGTCTCCATGCCTCTTCTCCATCTGAACTTTACTAACTTCAATTTCTAGCCTTTTCTATTTCATAGCACCTAAAATCTTCCAGGATCAGTTCATTCTAGTAAAAATATTTTTACTGCACTGCTGTCAAGGTATTTTGGGAATATAATGCTGCCCTTCTCTTAACTGTGACAGGACAACTAATGACTCAGAAAATGACTGTCTCTCAACTCAGTAACATTCTCCCTCACAAATAATTCTCAATATGTATTCTGAATATTTTGAAAAGAGCTTTTCTAGAAAACAACCTTGGAGTGATGAATGTTACCAAATGGAATATTTTCAGAAATCTTTCATGCTAATTCATGAAGCTATTTGCTTCCTATAAAACAATTAGAAAACTTCCCCATTTACAGCACACTGAATGAGGAAAGTGATACTGATCTGAGTGTATTACAATCTCTTTCCCTTTAGGGGACATCCACAGAATGCTGRGAGAAAGACAGAAATCTTTCAAGTGAATCTTGCAACCAATTTTCTTCCTTCATCATCACTTGCTAAAATCTATACTGGTTGTATTWACATAGTAGAGTGGGTCTAACCTATGTTGCAGCTTGCAATTGGGTCCTGTCCATACATGAGTCAGGATATACCCTGACTCTGTATCAGAATTAGAACTTGTCATCTTCTCATGTCCTTGGTTTTTCCTTGGAAGTATCCCTGAGCACACAGGAGGAGAAGAAGCCTTAGAACACTCCAACAGGCTGATCAAGGAACTAGGACTTTGGGTTGCAACATGAAGAATTGGCTACTCTGCAAGTAGACACATCCATTTCATCCAGATTTGCGGATCATCAGTTAGATGCCTGACTTGCTCCACCAGAACTGTATTTATATATTTTTTTTTAAATATTATTTATACCTTTATACTGTGACTCTTGGATTAGAAATGATGTCAGGCTTTTAGTTTGATAAACTTAAAGATATTTTGTGAAATTTCCAGAATCTGATGTAGTCTTAGAAGTTCCTTGTCTATAGTTGTTAGGGGACATTTTGACTTTCAGTAACCAAAAGACCCCCAGATGTATCTTTGTTGATTGCTGTTAATTTATCATAATTGGCATTAAATGATAACATTTTTAAGTCAGTTTTTTGACTTTACTGGCTCATGGTATTTCTGCAGATTGTATTTGGAGAAGTTTATGGCAGCTTCAAATGTACATGACATTTCTCTTCCAGGAGAAACCTCTATCTGACACTGAGGCTTGCCTTCATCTTTTGACATCTTTTGTACTCAGATTGCACTTCTTCCCTTGATTTAGAGAAAATATTATTAGAAAATTATTGTTTTTTCTCCTCCTCTTGTCAATAGTGAGAAAGGTTGAACACATGCTCYGGTCCAGTCTTCCCCTCTGCCTCTTTAGGTTTAGAAGAGGTAGAATTTCAGCTGTGCAAAGCACTGAAAAACTGGTTGGAGTAATGGCCAAACATAACTCAAGGAAGGGAAYTGTGCACTCTGTGATTTGGAAAGCTTATGTCAGAGTTCAGAGATTATACAAAATATGGGACAAGTCTTAGGCAAGCAGCTTCTGAATAGGTCTGAGATTTTTTTTCAGAATGGAGACAGAAGTTCACAAATGCAACAAAAAATACTATACTGCTCACACTGCTGGATTTCCAATGGACTGTTCTCATATTAAAAAAGATTAATATATCACGTGAAAAGCTCAGATCCCAGATGCATGCCTTTTGGTTTCATACAGCAATGAAGAACTTAACAGAAGCTCTTAGGTCTGATTTGTAAGGAATGGAACAAGGAAAACATGCTGATGATGAAACACAGATGACACAGTGATTGCAATGGGAAAATTAAATGTTGCGCATTTAATATACAGTAAGTAATTATATTTTATCTAACTGTCTTGTAATTACTGACAACTTTTTCTTCAGTTTTTAATTTCATTGTCCATGTGTGACAAACCAATGTGTGAAGAGCAACTATGGCTACAAATTGATCATATGAGCTTTTGATGATCAAAAATGTGTTATTGATTCTCTTTCTGCTTTATATTCTTTCCTGTCCTCAAGTCTGACTGTATGAGTCACCTCAAGGGCAGCAGCAGTAGCAGCCTTATAAGAGTTTTGGTTTCAGTTTTTTTTGATCTAAGGCTTTTCCCAACAATTATCAATACTGATGCATCAGCTTTTAGGGTTAACGTCCTCATATAGTTTACAAGTGTTTTGCCACAAGCAGGCTGATTGTAAAAGACTTGGATAGGCATCCTGGAGTCTTCTAAATACAGGCCTAATCCAGCACAAAGATGACCTTACAAGGCCTTGTTGCAAGTTTTGGTCTTGAGGAGGTGTCAGTCTTTGCTATGACTTCAGTTATAGCTCTCAGGAAGGTCTGAAATGAAGGTATGTTGGAAGCAAGTTTGGAATGGGGCAGATGTGAAGAAAGCTGGGAGAAGTCCTTCCCTCCTCCAAGGTAGGAAGCACAGGTGTCTTTCTTGTTTTCAGTTTTTGAGCCACCTTCTTAGTATGCTTAGAGATATAACCTAAAATGTTAGTTATTATTTTCTTCTTAATGGAATTATTTCTTGATTTAGTTATCAGACAGATGTATTTATCTGATCTATAAAGTGCCAGTGGGAGACTGCTCACTACTTAACAAAATATCAAGTAATTTTTTTTTTGAGAAATCATCACGTTCTTTTCCGTTTCCTGTTCTCTTTATTTTAGTATATTTGTATGTATTTATTTTATTTGTAGTTGCATGCACTTCTCCCAGCTATATAACTTTGCATCTTGCCATTTCTGTTCTGAGATTTTATTTTTCTTCTCCTACTCATCCATTAATAACAAAAATTGTCAGCAAACACCCCTTGCTTTTTTGCCTACAAAAAAATGAAGATGAGAAGGTCAAAGGAAGAAGCAATCTGCTCTAGCCCAGCGAAATATGAACTGAATATGTGATCATACCATTTACTCGTAACTACAAAAAAAAGAGAAGAAAATCCAGATTGCTCTTTCCAGTCTCTTTACTGAGGCACAAGAGGGCAGTGTTTCATAAACTCTAACCTGTCTTCTGCTCACCATTACAATGAAGCCAGGACTGGCATTAATCTAACATCAGACTAACACCCAAAAGATCGGTGTTAAATGCAAATAGTTCACTGGCAGAGAATCCTAGTTACAAGAAGAAAGGCTTCAAGCCAGTAAATTAATCTATTCCAAAACTTGCAGAAATTTCTTAAAGACGGGTGATGTTACAAAGAAATAACAGCAACAATGAAAAATTCAATAAAAAATTAGCTTCAAAGCCAAAAGTAAATATTATTAATTTTCTGTTGATTAGAGAATATGGAAGGCTACACTAGGAAAGACAACAAAGCCAGCAAAAGAAAAAGGATATCAATATGAACCTTATAAAAGACATAAGAAAAAATGTGTGTATTGTGTGCGCATGTGTGTGTACATGTGTGCTTGTGTGTATACATATATACAGGAAGAAACAGAGAGTGAGATACAAGTATTGAAGAACACACAAGAATTGGAAAGTTAATGGCATAAGAAAATTAGGAGTTATTCATGCCGCCTTAATTTAGGAACCTAATCTGAATCTTTCCTTTTTCGTGTGTTAGCTAATTTATACAGTTCCTCACTGGACTGGTTTTTGGAGGTTCCTGTCATAAGTGTCAGATGCTCTCTCTGCTTCTTACTGGGAGTCTGTGCATCTGATTTAGGGCTGTTAGTTCCGCAAGAGGGAAGGATTGAAGTCAGCCACTTTTGAGGCTCCTGCTCTAAATACATGACCAATTGCTCACATTAGGAAAAAAAAAAAAAAGATAATTCTTATAAGTCATGATGAATGCAACTCTGGATATTTGTGGGCCTAAATTTGGAGCCAAAACTTTCAGATGTATTCTTGAGATCTTGATAGCTTCRTAATAGCACCTATCAGGCACGCATCCAGCTCCTGCTTAGAGGAGAACGAAGGTCCCTCCTCAACACTCATTCTAATAAATGGTTTACTGAGTCATATCTTGACCTTGGAATAAGCAGCAACTGTCTCAGTTTGTCCTAAAAGCACCTGCTTGGCTTGAAACTATGCATTTGTTCTACACAAAAATAGATATTGGTCAACCTGTTTCACTGGTCTCTTTTACTCTAGCTCCAGGAAAGCAGCTTATGTACTGCCCTTGAAGTATTAATTTTTTTAAATGGATGTCTACATGTCTTTTTTGATAATCCATTAACCTCTTTGTTTTGGCATAGATAGATTCACCGCTTAGGATGCAATATATGTCCTAGAACAAGAATCAGCATCTTCAGCTACGTCTTAATAATCAGCTACCTTGGAGTAAAATTAGTCCAGTATTATTTATTATAGCTGAAAAACTAATAGTTTTTATATAAAGCTAGCAATGGATTCTTCCTATGCTGGCCAGTTCTCTTTGCTCTCGCATAGCTAGAGGCTAAAGTAATATTTGTCTATAAATGATGTGAATTGTTTCCCAGCAAACTGTGGACCATTGTATGTGACAAGTTCCTAGATTTTCTCACCATGCAAAAACATAGTCTTAAGGCTATTTATGACACTTGAGATAGAAAGGTCAGAGAAGTGTTCAATTTCTAAGTATCTGGAAAAGCTGCAAAATGCATCCAAGTGCTTCTATCTCTGCAACTCACAGCTGTCAGTCTCTACTTCCTTCCAATGTCCAACTGCAAATTAAGAAGAGAATTCCTCTGGACAAGCACACCAAACTTCTTGGCTAACCTCTGAGTTTGTTATAAACACTTAGATGTCTTTCATTTTCCCAGAATATGAGGGGGGCATTCTTTTCTATTTTGAATTACTGTCATTGTACAAGTCTTGTGAGTGTTCTCCCTCTGCGTACAGACTGCCTCTGCTAAGCAGTGTACTTGTGGACTGGACAAGGCTACTTCCAGGGAGAAAGGAAAAGTACGCATTCACAAGTAAAGTAAGCTAAGTAATTTCCTTCTAAAGCTGTCAAGCCTAAGCCAAGGAAGCATCCGTATTTCCATACATGCCAGTAATTCTATATCTAATTTTATCCAAATAGAAACACGGATGATTGACTAAAGCTGTCCACACATGGCTTTACATATCCTCAGTTTCAAAGCATCGAGTTATTATAGTAACTCCCGTAGCTACTGTACATTATTCATATGCTTTCATACTGCTCATATTGCAGAGATAATTTTAGTAAATAGTTCTACTAATCCGCTATATGTAGTGAATCTTTTTTTTCCTTTTCTTTGAAAAAAATCCCCATTTTCAAATGTCCAGGCTGCTGAAGTATTGCAAATGAACAGTTATAAGATTGCCTTTCACGTACTTTAGTATTTCTCATTTCCTGGTTTCATACCTATGTCTGAGAAGAGAGTGATCTAGATTAGCTTGGCTTCTGCCTAGTTTAACATTTGGGGTCRTAAATTCATGAATGCCAAAGATGTATAAAATCAAGAGAAGAAGCTCTGAGATCTCAAAGTGGAAAGCTGATGTAACTTTGGTTTCAAGATATTTCAGAGAGTTATCCTCTTGATCCATAGAACCTTCTGGGCCAGCTTGTTTTTTTAGCACTGGACACTACACAACTTAAGAAAATTTTTAATGCGATTAAATACATTGGGTCATTTAAACTATTCTTGTATCACTCACTTTAAAAATATGTCTAGACAGGTAATTGGCAACTCCCACCACATTGCCAAGCACCTGATCTGCCTGTAGACTGTACCTTATCGTGTATAGAAACACAATCCTCTTTGGTGGAAGACAATCAGGTCAGAAAATACTTAAACAAACTGGACATACATAAATCCCTGAGGCCTGATGGGATGCACCCGTGAGTGCTGAGTGAGCTGGCAGATGTCATTGCAAGGCCACTCTTGATTATCTTTAAACAATCATGGCAATTGGAAGGGGTGACTGAGGACTGGAGGAAAGCAAATATCACTCCCATCGTCAAAAAGGGCAAGGAGGAGGACCCAGAAAACTACAGACTGGCCAGCTTCACCTCGATTCCTAGGAAGGTGAGGGAGCAACTAATCCTGGACACCATTTCCAGGCACATGAAGGAGAAGAAAGTCATTGCAGGAAGTCATGYTTGACCAACCTGATAACCTTCTGTAACAAAATGACTGGCTTAGTAGATGAGGGGAGAGCAGTGGATATTGTCTACCTATACTTCAGTAAGGCTTTTGACAATGTCTCTCGTAACATACTCATAGAGAAGGTGATGAAGTATGGGCTGGATGAGCAGACAGCGAGGTGGATTGAAAACTGGCTGAATGGCCAAGTCCAGAGGGTTGCGATCAGTGGTAAGAAGTCTATCTGGAGGCCAATAGCTAGTAGTGTACCCCAGGGGCCAATGCTGGGTACAGTCGTCTTCAACATCTTCCTTAATGATCTGGATGATGGGGCAGAGTGTACCCTTAGAAACTTTGCTGATGACACAAAACTTGGAAGAGTAGCTGATACACCAGAGGGTCGTCCTGCTATCCAGAGAGACCCTGACAGGCTAGAGAAATGGTCTGACAGGAACCATGTGAAGTTCAACAAGGAGAAGTGCAAAGTCCTGCACTTGGGGAGGAACAACACTGTGCACCAGTACATGCTTGGGGGATGACCAGCTGGAAAGCAGATTGGCAGAAAAGGACTTGGGGGTCCTGGTGGACACCAGGTTGAACATGAGCCAGCAAAGTGCCCCTGCAACAAAGAAGGCTAATGGGATCCTGGTCTGCATTAGGAGGACTGTTACCAGCAGGTTGAGGGAGGTGATCCTTCCCCTCTACTCAGCATTCCTGAGACCACATCTGGAGTACTGTGTCCAGTTCTGGGCTCCCCAGTGCAAGAGAGATACGGTCATACTGGGGAGAGTCCAGCAAAGGGCCATGAAGATAATTGAGGGACTGGAGCATCTCTCCTACGAGGAAAGGCTGAGAGAGTTGGGACTGTTTGGCCTAGAGAAGAGAAGGCTCAGGGGAGATCTTATCAATGTATATAAATACCCGAAGGAAGGGTGTAAAGAAGCTGGAGACAGGCTCTTTTCAGTGGTGTCCAGTGACAGGACCAGAGGCAATGGGCACAAACTGAAACACAGGAGTTTCCACCTAAACAAGAAAAAAACTTTTCTGCTGTGAGGGTGGCCAATCACTGGAACAAGTTGCCCAGAGAGGTTGTGGAGTTTCCATCCCTGGAGATATTAAAAAGATGTCTGGACATGGTCCTGGGCAACCGGCTCTAGGTGGCCCTGCTTGAGCAGGTGGGTTGGACCAGATGACCTCCAGACGTCCCTGCCAACCTCAACCATTCTGTGATTCTGTGATTCTGTGATTTTGTGATTCTGTTGCTGTATTTTATAAACCACAAATTTAAAACAGATAAATATTTCATCATTTTTTTACATACCATTGTACAACTTTCCCCCTGACACCAAGGATAATGAAAGACTATAGTTATTTGTTTGTGACTTGAAGCAGTAGGCTACTAGTTTCTGCTAATCATCTTTCATTTCAGTTATAATGGCTGGTGCCACACAGAATGATTGGCATGGTAGCATCACAGCGACTCATAAAAGAAGCACTTCACAGTGCTGAATGTTTGTCTCATGCTGTACTATTCTTTCTCATGAGTTTACTTATTGGTTATAACATATTAGGATGCCTTTGAAAGAATAATTTCAAATACCAGTAATTATCTAAATGATATCTCAAAGAAATTAGGGTTTTCTGTAATTTAGCTGATCTGCTATGTAAGGGAAAATTCAGACGTTTACAGAAAAAATCTTATGTAATCCCATAGGCTATGTTTAAATTACTATTTTTCTTTCTTATTGCAAAGAATTTGAATTTTAAAACTGTTTCACATCTTTTAGTAGTTTGTTTAAAAAAATTAATTATATACTCTACAAGATGAAGTGAGAAAAGGGTTTATTGGATTCACTGGTTCTGAAATCCTTTTCAACCTGTGACTATGCTCCAAGGCTACATCCTGCTCCATAGTTACTCTGATCACTAGTGGCACAGAAATACTGAATCTAGTTTTTAATTAGTTCAGATAACTGCAGTGATTTGTGAATGGGATTAATCTTACCCAACTCAACAATCTGAAAGTTAAAATTTGGTCCAAGTTTAGGCATCCTCAACAATGAGGACAGAGAGAGATATTTCCAGGGGACAAGTCATGCTACTTTTTCTAGAGGCAAAACTTGTGAAGATGTATCGCTCATCCCTTCCTTTGATGACAGAAGGAACCTAAGAGGCCGGTTTCCTCTCTATGCCTAACTTTCAGAGAGCGTATAAGCAGAAATGAATTCCATCCCAAAATTCATTGCAGTATATTTGAACTAATCAGCTAAAGGGTTGATTCAGTAATTTTGTATGAGCTGCAATCTCATGAGCTAATTCCCAGAATACAGAGTAAGATAAACCCCATCCTAGAACAGCAAAAAATCTCAGTAAGAGCTAATTACCAGCTTAGTGATTTATTAGTCATTTTTTGCAACCTGCTCCGGGCTCTCTGGTTAACATGGCTACCGGCTGTAAAGGTAAGAGGGATTCATCCACCGCTCTGGGCTCTAGCAGCAGGACTATTTATCACATTCAGCATATGTCCCAAAGCTCTTCTACTTTCCTGTTCTACAGTACTTTATTTTTCCATTGCTTCTGTCATTGTCCAGTTTATCTGACAGAATCAGGAAGTCTACGTTGAAGTTTTCAACMCAATATTTTTAGGAGTGATTTACGTGAGTATTCTTTGCCAAGAATACACAACAAAACCTTTCATATCATTAGCTGGTTTTGTTTTGCTTTTTTGTTGTTGTAAAAACATAATAAATTAGCATTCTATATATGTTTGTGGGGATTATATTGCTTTGGGAAAGGGTGCCTTACTAAAGACAAGAAAACTCTGAAGAAACACAGTGGCTCAACAATTTTCAACTAAAACCTGAGCACTTATTGGCACACACTCAAGTGCAAAGCTTTTCAAATATATAGATGATTAGTATGAATGGTGCCCATTTCACCAGTACGTGCTGTCCTCCAAGGTAAGGTGACTCCCTTGTGTTAATAATCTTTTACCTACAGAAAGATGAAGCACTTCTTCAGAGCTGCATTCTCATTAGGCTACTTGTTTTGGGGAGCACAGTGTGTCCTGACCTACACTATGCTTGTTTTTTCTGTGTGTAACATACACAGTTATCACAAGGCTCACCAAACAGAAGTGATCACATAGGTCAATTTTACGCTGAGAACAGAAATATCTTAAACATATTTTTTGAGATAATTTACATTGCTTTCTCATATGTGAGGATATAACTTGCCAAGTCAGGTCTGTTGTGTCCAGATATCTAACTGAGCATTGAATGAGTTTTAAACGTATCCAAGGAAGAAGGAAGGGAGGGAGGGAAAGAAAGAACAAAAAAAAAAAAAACAGAGAAGAGAAAAAAAGAGAAGGGAAGGAAAGGGAAGGGGAGGGGACAGGACGGTAGGGACAGAAGGAGACCTAAAATGATGAGGACCTAATCAATGCCAGAGCATCCATGGCTAAGGCATTATCCATGGCAATTTCAAGATTTCAGTATGAACTGTCATACTGGCCTTAACTCAATAAATGCTGATCATTTTCACAGTGATAAAAAAGGACTGAACAGTATATGAGAGACACATTCATGGTGGTTGAGAGCAGAGTGCCTTTCAGTCACATTGCCTTTCAGTAATCCCGTGGTGAACTAGGAATGCAGTGCTAAGTATCAAGTTAGAGACCAAAAGTTCCAAAATTACAATGAAATGGTGACAAATGGATATTACATGCTGCTGGCAGACGTGACCAAGGGCTTATGGGATAATCATGCCCTTCTGAAGCCCAGCTGTACGCCTGGGATATCCCAAATGCCACTACATACCTGTGTTTTGGCAACTGAACTGAGTGCTTAATGCCACCGTTAAACAACAAGCACATATAAAATCTTTAATAGCTATAAAAATTAAAATGATGCTACACTTTGTTTCTTTGAATTTCAGCACCCCAGGAGCTAAGTATTAATCTTCATAAATCTCAGTTTAACACCTTTTTTGCAGTGTTCCAAAGAAACTTTTTGTTTTCCAGCTGGTCTGTCACATAATACTATGTCCCAGATGATTTTGAACAGTAAACTATGCTGATTTTACATCGCCTTTTCATCTGTCTACTGGGAATTGGGCACATCATATCCTCAGCTGAGGCCCCTTTACACTTTGCATTTTTCTTCAAGTACAGAGCAAAATTTTCAAACTCATGTAAGACAATGGGTGCCACTAGAAAAACAATTGAGTTGCCTGTTGGTTTGTTTGTTTTCCTTTTTTTATAATCTACGGCCTAAAGGGAATGAGGTGAGAACTTCTGAAAAACTGATGATAATATTGAACAAAAGCTGAAGACTGTTTATGCAACTCTAATATTTTAAAAAGGTAAAAAGAAACAACTAGGAAGTTATAAATAATTTAGGGTGACCTAAAAGCTGAATATCTAATGGGGTGTTTAATTTAGGACTCAAAAAAGTAAAAGTCTAATTTGCTCTAGGCATTAGAGTTTCTTGGGAAGTTGATCTCCTTAAACAAACTCAATGGTGTTTTTAGAGACTAGCTGAAAGTGATGATAGTTATGATTAAAGACACAAGGATTTCTTCAAAGCTTTTGACATGCATTTTGATTAAAAGACATACATAGGTGGAATTCACAAGCTGACTGGACTAGAAACAATTGACAAATTTTGAAATGTGAGATATACGAATGAATAAAGTTATTCAAGTAGGATCTTTTAGAGACCAATTCTCTATTTGGCCCTACTTAGTTTCTTTGTTATCTGTTCAGATGGTGATATCAAATACTTCCTGGAGAAGTCTGCAGACAGCATACAGACTAGGAGTTATGGTACATAATAGCTATATTACAGAGTCATGGAGTGATGTGAATTACTTGGTTAAATGATCGCCAATGTGTTTGTATACTAGCCAGAGACAAGGAAGCAGAGAAGGCAGATTAAAACTACTGAAATTCAAGAATCACTTCCAAGGGGGAGACACACAGAGGACTATGACGTAAGTATAGATAATTGTCTAAGGATAAGTTCTCAGCACAATTTTGTGGCCAGAATGCTACTGTATTCATAAAAAGAAGAATATCACAGAGCAGATGGAAACTGAGGTTTGCATCTGCACATTACACTGATGAACCAACTGCTAAAATATTTTGTCCCCTTCTGGGATCCATACGTGGAGAAGAGTGTTGAAATCATAAAGACATTTCAAATTAGTGTTCCAAAAATATATGTGTAGCTGAAAAACAAGCCTTTAAGAGCTCATCTGATCAAGGAGTTGTGTGAAATGTTTCTGAATCCCTATGGAAACCTGCCTATGCACAGGAAAAAAAAATCAGATAATGGAGTACTTTTCAATTTTGCCGATCAAAGTGTAACAGGATCTAATAGTTGGAAGTTGATGTTAGACAAAATCAACCTTGAAATTAGAAGCAATTTCCTGGCTGTAAGGGCAATTAAACAGTTTCCAGGGAAAATGGTAGACTAACCACCCCTTAGTGTGTTTTGGATGAGACCAGGTTTTTTCCCCTAAATAATATAGTTTAATACAGATTCTGGGAGAAATTCCAGGCCCATAGGAGTGTTTGAGTTACTTGACTGGGATTATTCTTTTCAAGCATAAAGCTGTGAATTTATGTGTTGGTTTATTAATTTCCTTCTTTGCTGAACTTTAAGAAAAGAATATTGCCCCGAGGCTTCAGCTACTCACCCACAGGGGTTAGGAAGAACAGTATTCCTAGAGGCACAACTGATCAGATGTGTTCTTGATTGCAGTTGGTTTTTCCTTCKTTCTCTGAAACATCACTCAGTAGTATAGCGATGACTAGATGTAAGAGTATGAAGATTTTTTTTCCCCAAAATTCAGGGGGTAAAGGGGAAGGGGAGGGGAAGGGAGAGAAGGAGGAAAAGTTGACTTTCTTTTAAGCTTGGATGGGAACTTGACAGTTTCATCTGCTTGGGCCATATGTATGCTTATGACAGCCACTGAGTGGAGGCCCTGCCATTGTRGAGACCTCTGGGCATTGTCAGTATTTTGATCTCTGCTGTTCCTTCTCTATAGAATGTGGTTCAGTGTTGCACTGTAACCAGAAACTGCATATTTAACATAGACATATCTGGAAGACATATCTGGATGTATACAGCTGTGTTACACCAGAGGTCTTAATGGACGATATAATGAGCCTTTTGGCATTAATTATTTTTATTTTGTTTAGTTTTCCTCTCATAATTTGTCAGTCTACCAGTCCACCAAGAATACAGTCATGGTAATCACCTTATCTGTGCCACTCCTTGAACCTAATGACTCCTCACTGGTTTATATGGCTTCACTGGCACAATTTTACATTAGCACTGAAGCTGTGTCAAAAGCTGGCCCTTGTGTCCCTTTTAAAGAAATTGAGTCACTGCTTTGCCTAAAAGTCTGGGCATAGAGTTGCTGAAGTTCACTTATCAGTGAAGGCCTAAAAACTCAGAATGAAGTGTGAGAAGCAGATCTCTCTATAGCAATAAGCTGGCAGTGATTTTTGGTAGCAAAAAAGCCAGAGGAAACAGGAAAAAAAAAAGAATATTTCTATGTTTCTTTCAAAAGCTTAAATGTAAACACAATAGTGGAAAAATTTGAAAAAAGAAGCTCTAAGGAATGTTTGCCCTTAGAGAAGTAGAAAGGGAAGAACAACTACAGTTTACCTATATTTAGACATACACAATCTGCATAGTTTTTCAGTCATTATGTCCTATCTTAGTTCTGTGGCAGATAACATCAAAGATGCCTAAATGACCGTAAAGAAACCAAGTGTCATACATTGTCTGTGATTTCTGATTCGAACATTCTGCTCCTCAAGGCCCTTATCAAAAGTAAAAGCTTTTCATCTTATGACCTCACAGTCATTCCAATTCACTGGAATGACTTCTGACAACAGTGTTTGGTTTTTTGCTTTAAAATTATGAGTCTTTGGTGGAAGTCAGCTTTTTCACTTTTAAGCTGGAGAAATATTCATTATGATCAGACTATAGCTTAAAAATGAATTAAAACAGTGAATARATGAATTAAAAAATGAATTAAAATCTAGTGAACAGACTTCAGGAAAGCTGTGGAAAATATAGTAAAGGCATTTTCACAAATTATTGACTGTAAATAAATCTTACAAGTATAAAAATAGACCAGTGGAGTACAAATTACATTAGGAATACCTTGACATTTTTGACTGCACATGAAGGACATTGGTAACAGTAAAAAACTATATCAAAGGCTATCAAACAATTCAGATCACAGCAAAGAAATTATGAAGAGGAGATAAGCCATTGGCATATATGTTTTTTATGTATATATATATCTATATATATCTCTCAGCAAAGACAAAAGGATCTCCCAGACAGGGTGTTTCATTTTCTGCCGCTTCAGCCCTTTTTTTTCCTTTGTAGCTTTTCATTTCATGGTTTCAAAAATAGCCAGTACTGTCCCTCAGAGCAGCTTATTAGCGTTGTTTCAAGGTTTTTTCCGCCTTTGAGATATGGTTGAAGGGAGCTAGCTGACCCCTAATATGGAAAAAAACAGCTCTGTAAGACAGGAACTAATTGTTAAACAAGCGTAATGGACTGAAACTGAGATGGTGTACCAGTAAAGAGACAATCTGGGTAAATTGTTTCACAAGTGATGGACAGCATGTACCACAGCGTACACCTGAACTACTATATTGGACAATACCTTCAGGAATAAGTTGAGGGTACATGAACGAAAAAAAAATAAACAGCCACTTAAGAGATTTTTCAGGATTAATATATCATAAGCTGAGTAGATTTGCAAAACCTAATTAAAGCAGGAAAAGTAGGATGCTAATTCCTCCCTACCTGCCTGCCTGCCTGTCTGTGTGCCTGCCTTCCTTTCTTCCTTCCTGTCTTCCCACTTCCCTCTTTCCATATCTAATGTTGTTAGAGTGAAAGTCTTGGGAAAAAATTAAGGTGATTATTAGACAATTTGGACTTGTTTTTCAAAACGTCCTCACTTTCTCCTTTCTGCCATTCTCACTCATTTGCCTTTTGTGTAAAATTTAAATGGAGACCTCCTTTGGCATAGGAACCAGATATACCTGGTGTTCATGTGGGACTTCTCTAACACTTTGGCTGTTTCTCATTAATCTTGTAATTGCTGTTATATCAAAATTAGAGTTTAATATCAGGCTTTAAAGAAGAATTGCATGCACAAAGGAAATGCAAAACTCTAAGATTCCTAAGACTAATAACTCAGACACTCATTCTAATTTAGTAGAAAAATAATTTGCTACTGGAATTAAAGCAACGTTATATGAAGATGCTGTTAGACTAAGGATTGTTCTATTCACTCATATGTAATCAAAACCTGCCATTAATGGATGAGAAAAGATTTCCTATCCTTAGACCCATACAAATGTTATCAATCCAGAAAAAAATCAAAGGCTTCCCATATTTTAATTCACCACTTTTTAAAACTATTTGATTGCTAGAAGTTATATTTCTAAAATATTTTTATTTCTTTTAAATGCATGTTTCCCTGAAATGCTGAGCACTCATAAAACCCATTGACCCAGCTTTCTACTAAGCAGAAATGATCCATCTGTCTYGTGATTGGATCCTCCTGAGCATCTGAAGACAGCAGACTAAAACAGTGAGTACAATGACAGATAAATTTGATAGTAAAACTCCCTTTGACTACAATGGAATGAACTTCCTTACCAAAATGTTTATTTCAAACTAAATCATACACAATGTCTTTTTTTCACTTAAGTTAATTTACATATCTCCAGGCCCAAATGGACAGTTATGTCCATGTGGTGATTACCAGGGTAAGATCTTGCAGACATTCACTGACTCGAAGCTTTCACAGGCTGGTCTGGCCATATGCTGTTACTGAACACTCATTGTTAACTACAGGTTTGAAGAGTTTTTCTAAGGATTTTTTTTCCAAGGAAAATGACAATTTTAGGAATGTTGTCTCTCTTCTGGAGACTACTAATTGAAGATTAACTCATGCATGCTCCAGACACTTATGCTTTTCTTCTCCAAATAAAAATGTTAAATGAGGCTTTCTAAATAAAACATAAACATTTATAACTGTTTTAAATAACTGCCAAACAATAAATTCTGCTCTGCCCTTCAGGCACAGTAAAAACTGCAACATGATACAGTTTAGCAGCCACTAATACCCAGGTTTGTAAAATGAAAAGATGTTATGTAAAATGAACTTTGCCATCACAATAAAGGAAACAGCATTGTTTTAAACTAAAATAATTGCTATCACCTTTGTTTTGCCACTTTTAATCAATTGAAGTTTTGGCATTTTTTAAAAATCTTGGGGGGAGGAGAGAAAATGCATTTCAGAATGTTAAATGCAAACTTTTCAGCACCTGTCATTGCTTTACTTTAGCATTACCTTGAGCACATGTTGTGCAGGTAACATGAAATCTGTGACTGCATTTTATTCCAAGACTGAAAGACWTTGTTAGATGGTTTGCATTCTTCCCAATTCATTTTTCTTGAATGCACCCAGAATTTTTTAGCTGTCTTCTATTTCCAGTCATCATAAGACAAAGTAAGCAATTATCATCTGACCCTATTTCATCAAATCATGCAAAATGTTAAGCTGTCAAGCTTGCTCTGAAATTCTGCAGGGTCTCCAAGAGAAGAGCTCTCAGGCTCTCTACTCAGTTTCCTCTAGCACCAGTTTGCACACTAAAAACTGTGTGTAGAGCTTTGCTGTTTTAACACAGTGCAACAAACAGCAGCCCTTTGGGTTAACAGGGCCTGGGTGAAGCTGGGGGGGTATCTTTTAAACTTTGGCCAGGAAGCAATGGGGAGGAAGCAGACTTTGATTATAGAAACAAGCAGTGCAAGCACATCCCAAGACCCCAAGATAAATCAGCTGCTGGATTCTCTCTAGAAGGTCTCCCATATCAAAATTGTCCAGGAGAAAAAAAAGATGGAATTCATTTTCAGCTGACACTTGGGTAGCCCTTACATTGCTCTGGGAAGCAGTTACCAAGCATTCCATTCCAGTGCAAGTATAGCCCACACCTCCTTGCTCAGAAGAATCTGATAGTGCACAGGAAAAAGTATAAATTCAGAGCACATTCAACTGAGAAAAAACAATATCTCACATGTCTCATGCAGGATCTCATTAAGAATCTGAATTTGTACTATGATGAAACAGTCACAACTTTGAAAGCAGAGAGCATGTGCTTGCATGAAAAAGCACAGAAAAAGCAAATTTTCTAGACCAGTAAATTTTAGAGATGGGGAGAATTCTTCAGAGAACATAGAGATTATTTCTAGCCATGTGAAAATTTACCTTTTAAAAATACAGAATCAAATCCAATTGAATTCAGGTAAATCTTACTGTAAAGTTTATCATTGAAAAATGTGATATCAAATCTCACATAGTTAGGATGAAGGACGGAGTTGGGTTTACCCGATAAGAGCATCATTATGTTATGCTGCTCACTATATTGAGGAGTTTGCAGATACATCCACCATGAGTGTGCTCTGTGATTGTGAGATATCTGAGCATTTTGAACTGGAGTACCTACCATCCTTCTTTTTGCAAACAGGTCATCATGACACCATGCAAATTACAGGCAAGCAGAAAGAAGTAATGAAACACTAACTTATTTATGTAATCCAGTCTCTACTGGACTCAGTAGTGAGTCTCCATTCTGCAAATTAATTCCTTTTTAAGATTTTGAACTTGAAGATTTATACTTTTTCCAATTAATATCTAATGTAAATGCATAACATAAATGTGTAATCACTCCTGGAAACAGAGCCCTCAGCCCAGATGGCCCCAAAAATACAAATCATGAAAACAAACACAAAAAACCCAAACAAAACATAACAACCCTTCCTCCATCAAAACCTTTGACATTTTAATAGAAAAGTCCTAATGGCAATTTTTTTGTCAAAAGTGTTTATTTAACATTATTAAAATAATTTCAGATCTGGGGCATTTTAAAAACCTTAAAATTTCACTGGATTAAGTCAATTATTAGATTTCATTTAGTGAACTGCTGCTAGTAAAGAACCTTGTTTGTCATTTTAACACTTCTAACGCTGCTGATTGATACTTCATCTGTAAATACGCATAGCCCACTATCATGCGCACGAGTTAAGTACTTAAGAATATGAAGCTGAGGTCACTCATGGGTCAGTGAGTCCAATCTCTTGAAATTACAGGAAAATATAATCCCCTTGTAAATGCTCAAACTGTGTCTTCCATAGCCCAGTAAACATGATTTTTGYTATTACCAGGAGAAGGCGCCAGGCTTTGCACTGACCTGGCAGTGCAGAGACTCAGCACTTGCCTCTGCTCACCTTGGCCTGAGCTGGTTTTATCTTGGTTTAACAGTTGTGCAGTGATCAGTTTTAGCTTGAGCGCTGGGAACAGCCTGGGTGGTAAAGCTGCAGGGAACCACAGTGCCACAAACAACAGTCACTTGGGGTAACAGGGGCTGGGGGAGGCTGGGGGCAACTTTCAAGGAAGAAGACTGTGTTAAGAAAATATATAAAAAAAMCCACAGGTAGAACAAGACTGAGATGAAGAAGATGAACATCATGCTTCTCCTGCTGAAGATCTCAGAACACCAACAACAAATCGTAACTTTTCCTCACTCTTCTGAGAAAGACTGAAATTTTCAGTCTTAGGACCCAGAGGAGTATTAATAGGGTGAGTACAACACCAGAGAAGAGGGAATGATACTAGCAAGGTTATTTTATATAATAATTTTAACTGTAATATTAATGAGCCTTTTCTGTATTCATTAGATAATTTGGACTATTAATCCATTAAAACATTCTCTGGACTAAGAGTAAATTCTTAGCATATATGATGTGTTTATCTTTGGCCATAAAAATATTTTGACTGTAACTCTTGGAGGCCTTCTCCTCCTTTATATTTGGAAAGTTGTTCTGCAGCTTTCTTACTCTCATGATTAAAAGCCTTCCCAAGGTTTCAAATTATCATCATTGTTATTTTATTTCCAGCTATTCTGGTGCCAGCATTACTCTATTGCTTTCATAACTGTTTTATCCCATGTTTCATTTATGTTTGCTATCTTAAATTGTCTTTCCTTCAAAATGTATTCTGAAGTTTGCAGTATCCCAGCTGTGTGATATAAATCTGTATAAGGTCTGGTAAAAAAGAAAAAGTGAGCAGATTCAGCAATGCGTATTGTCCCATGCAGAGCCTTCCTCAAATAGATTTTTTAGTATTTTTTTTTAAAACAAATTCAGTACTAGGGGTAAATTTAGGCTTAGCAGCACCTACTGGTGGATATAAAGCATGAACAAAAACTTCAGACCAAAGACAAATTATTACTCTGTTCCTTCACGTATATGTAATACCATTTTTAAGTAATCAAAAGTTTCAATATTCCAAATGTGTGCCCCATGTGATGGTACAACTAAGATAAACACCATGGCTCTAGCAAAGCCTTGGAACTGAAAAAAGTAACCTAAAAACCTCCACAGAAATTTAGGGAATGAATCTGTGTATGCTGTGCTAATGACGAATTATAAAAGTTACAAAAGAGAAGCGTTAAAGGGAAAGGTGAAATGTAGGAAAATAGCAAGATACTATATTTGGGAGTAAAGTTAGCTTTCTTAATAAAGGAATCACACTGGCTATTTGCACCCTGTTGGGGATAAAAAATTGAACYGCGTGCAAAAGCTTTTTCAGTCCTATAAAAAAGGTAGAATCGCTAGCACAGAAATATAAGAGGAACAGAGTGAGACTGAAAACTGAAATCTTTAGAAGATTTCATCACTTTATTAACTTCACAGCTTCTCCAAGCAGAGTAAAAGTTAATATAAACAGCACCTGTCTAAAATATAATAGAGGGAGAARTCTCAAAATACCATCAGACATGTGGGCTCCTTTTGTAAGACCAGAAAATTCTTAATTGTATGGTCTTTAAGTTGACAAAATACAGTGTTGAGAARACGTGACTGAGGCATTTTAAGAGAGAGAGGTCAATAACAGCCATACCGAGCCATACCAAGGCTTCACTTCAACTTCACTGACTTTCAGTGATTCCTTTTTCACAGTGGGGCTGAAAGGATGGGAGAAGCTTTTCGGTGTAGAGATAGGGCATTTAGATTGTTACTATTTCGATCGTTGGTCTTTCCCCATCTGAATACATAATTCTTCTGGTCCAGCTTCGTCCTTTTTTGGCACTCTCATAAGGCTTGTGGAAGTTGGCCAAAGGGGCTTTGGTTACCTTGGTAGACTGGGATAAGTAGGTATGTGCTGTGTGTATGTTCAGATCCTATTCTGCCAATATAAAAACATGCTTCTGTGGGACAATATATTATCCTGCATAATTAAGTATTGCTAGTCCTTACTGATTAGAACAGAGCAGGAGGGCACACATCAGTATGCATAACATACGCTCTTAGGAAAYGGGAATAATTTGCTAAATCAGGCAGAGCAACTTGATAGATCCCAACCTTATCTATGAGATTAGATATTCTGAGAGGTAACTACAGCAACAAAAATATGAGATAGGACCATTCAAAACTTTTTCCACCTTATGCATATATTATCAATAGTCTCAACATTTCTCTGCTCACTTTTGTCTGCCTCCTGCTCCTCAAGTTTTTCACTGTGATGTTCCCTGTGAAAATATCCAATAATGGAATCTTAGTCCTGTAGAGAGTAAAATAATTTTTCTTTATGAATATTTTCATCATGTTGACCTGGAAGTCTGGATTTGATTCACCAGTTCCCAAATCTCTAACAGTCCGTCAGTCTGAACTTCCCTGAAAATTACAACAAAGCAAGCTGAATAAATGTAGACTAATGACTACAGTTTTCAGAAGGTGAAAACTGATCAAACTAAACCAAAATACAGTCATGTTACATCAATGGGCCAAAGCATAATTGTGCAGTTATATAAGAAAAAGTATCAAAACTCTTCTTAATAGATCACCTCTGAAAGACTTCTGATTCACYAATATATTGGATAAAAAACCCCCAAGTTTTTTTGCACAACACAGAATTACAAGAAAAACCATTCTTTTTCAAAATAAAAACGGATTAAGAAGTAACAGCATGTTAATGACTTACAGCCATAGTATAATTTTGTGTGAAACAAACAAGCTGAAGGATGCAAGTATTGCCTGAGTCTAAAAAGCTGCTAGGAAGAAAAAAGGACAGCTGAGAATTATTAGAAGTGCAAACACAGTAATAAGGGTATGTCTACATGTCACATTGCAACACCCGCATCTGAAAGGACAGAACTATGTCTGTCAATTTTCACTGCAATATCACGGAACAGAGTGCTACTTACTTTACCTACAGCATGTATTATTGCAGGAAGGTGCTACTCTCTGATTAGCTCAAGTAGCTCCACATAGCCCTGTAACATGCAGTGTARGCAGAGAAGCAGAGGCTCTGATTTGAAACTGATAACTGAACTATGCTGCAGTTTCCTGCTGTAGTTTAATGTTCTTTTGGAAAATCCTGCTTGCTATTTGTGCCCCTCCTGATCACATACATGGATGTCAGTATGAGGTCTGTCATGTTTAGTGGGTTGAGCCAAGTACTTTGCTGCCCTATTCTGAAATATTGATTCATCAAAATTAACAGTGTTTATAGATGAGAATTKTGTGTCCACTTGCCCATTGTTTGTGAAAAGAAAAAACCTTTCTTAAAAGTCAAAACTAATTTTGCATAGAAATCATTTAAAATCCAAGCCAAAACAAGTTAACAAGCAGATGAAAATAGGAATAAAAGTAGCAAAATAAAGCTATGCTTGTGAAGACAAGCCTTAATGTGAAATAAAAATAGTTCTGACAAACGGAACTGAAGGGCTTGACTGAGGATGAATTTCATCCTGAAAAGGTTGATAATGCTTTTAAGATAAGAAGTTGAAACATTCAATAAATAAGAGGCAAGAGAATTACTGATAGCATGATTTGCACTTAGCAATAGCTTAAAAATAAAACTCAGCGATCCCAATACAAGCAAAAAAGAAAATATTGCTTTCAGAAAAAAATAACATAATGTTTTAAGTCAACCTAGTTCTCTAAGCAGCAGTTTTTACTATGTTTTATCATGACTGTCTTAAGAATTCTGGAGGTACTATACATTGTCTAAAAGCATGTTTATGTTCTGTCCATATGCAGAGTGCTCTATATCCCATGCATAGTAAGAGATATGTGGGTTCAAGCTTATGAAATCACTATGCCAATAAGGCACAAATCCTGTAAAATAACTTTACATCCCACACAGTCTATCACTAAACTCAATCTGGCTGTTTGAGTCATCAGACTTGCAAGGTCTAAGATACAATGCTGGAAATAATAAAAACTAGTGCTCAACTGCTTATCAGCCTAGAAATTTTAGAGCAAGTGCATTGTCTGTAACAGCCTGAAACATTTTAATTACATCTCATATATTCTATGTTGCAACTTGAAAAGGTTTAAAAATTGTACATTGAGTAAAAAGCCAAAGGTTTCTAAAAATTAAATGAACAGTTTTACCCTGTAGGAGATATCATTCCATGGAAGAATATGAATAGAAGTAGAATAATAACTGTAAMAGAAAGCAAATACAAGTTTCATGGGATTCGAAATTTTGAGGATAATAAACAGTTTGAATTTTAGTAGTTTACTGAAAAATAATGATGGCTGACTGCCATCGTAGTAAGAATTTAGCTTCTTCAAACATTTAGAATTATTTTTGTGATGTTCTGGTTTGTTTCCATACACAGCCAGGTGACATCCTCTCTCCTCCAACCCACCTCCAGTGGCATAATGCCACTCTCATAATGCTGTGGCACCAGGTATCTCAGTTCATTCACTTGTTGCTCATGTGCAGCACACTAAGAGATAAGCTCTCTGAGAGCAGAAGAATTTGCATTTTATATTGTAGATATGGTGGCTAAATGTGTACTTAGTGGAATTGTTAGGTTTAAAAGACTTTTTATGACACTCATCTGAAAAAGATCTGATCAATTCACTCTAGTCAGTGCAGTTAATCCAACATTTAAAACAAAAGGCATTATAAGCTGGAAAGTCACTCTACTCTCTACGTAACATTACTTCTCATACTAATCATCTTATTTTCCTTTTATCAGGCAAAAAGGTTAGATTGGAAGTTCGGGAAAATGTACCCATGATTTTCCTTTTCCTTAAACACTTGGCTTACAGTAATTTGTAGGTCATTTTTACTCTCGTGCTTTGTGTTTCAAATTAGCAAATATTTAGTTTTCAAAACCTTTGTAAGAATATGAAGGTGGTTCATTCAGTCTTAATTTGTCTTTGCCATATAAGGGCATGATACTTTATAAATGTATGATTGTACATCCTTTTTCTGTTGGCCCTCTAGTGCGTTTAGCGCAGATGATGCCTATTTGTATACCAGTAGTACGCTATGCATCAGTAACAACTCTGTGCGACTCACCTCCACCTGAAAGTGCACCATTTCACAAAAAACTCAGTGACAACTACACTATTTGGAAGTGAAAGGCAGAATCTTTGAGCAGAGATCTCAGTGAGTGCCCTAATCATTGAGTATAGCTAAAAAAGGGTGCAACTGGTACCACCTTCCCTAGCAGACAACTGCCTTTTTTGAGAAATATTTGCCATTTCAGATGCCTCAGCCATTTCAAAGCCTTAGAGTCCAGCATGATGAACTGCAACATAGCAGCATCCCACAGGCTGAGTTGAGCTTCATCTCTGATACTCCTTATTCCTTGCAGTCCTGCCTCTTTCCCTTAACCTGTTGCTATTTTTTTCCTTCACCTTGTTCTTAGAAGTAGCTTAAAAGTTTTGGCTGAATCACCAGGATGGGGAAAAGCAAGTCAGCCTGAGGCAGATACCTGGCATGAAGAAGGTCAGGGAAAATTGTTGAAAGTTTGGCGAAGTTATGTCCAAATTAAAACAGGCTCTTAAAGGGCAAAATGCCTGGAAAACTTAAAACTACTTTTTCCTCCTATATACAGGGTTATCCAAGGGCTGTATGCTGCTTTTGTCTGCATGGCTATAGGGATGCCACTAACACTGGGCCTTCTTAAAATTCCAGGAGAAGTAAAGAGCACGGACATTTTCTGTACAGGTACGAACCTGAGCTCCACAAAGACCTTTTACATGTTTTCACACAGAAAGCAGAAAATGAAAAGACACTAACAAGGAGTGGGACAATACACAAAATCAAAATAGATTCTAATATTATATTCAGTGGCTGCCCCTGTAGGGCGCTATTGTGTTAAAGACCGTATAAACTCATATGAAGACACATTCCTTTCAGTTCCTCAGCCTTTCTGTGAATGTGTAGCCTTCATGGAAAGCCTCTACAGTTCCACTCTACTATTAATTGTTTAAAAGGGAATCTTCCTTCCCCTTTCACACATTTGCCCATTACCAGGACAAACATTTAAAACACATAGGTCAGAGACATGGAGGGATGAACACCCTAGAATTAAGTAGAGGGTATGTTAAAAGTTCTTAAGCAGATCTGAAACTGGTCTTGGAATAAATTACTTTGCCTTTACAGATGCTATTTTCATTTTTTAAAATAATTTCAGGATGGCAGATTTCTGGTGTATGGTGTTCTGAAAGTATGTTAAAAATCTAAGAGTTTCCAAGGTTTTCTTTTGAATGTAGGCAGAGTAGGTCCTCAGGTTTTATTGTTCCCTGCCTTCTGTTTTAATTGTGCAGTTATTGAATGGGAGAGAATAATTTTTAAAAAGAAAATAAACTTTTCTTCTTTTTGTTTCTTCCCATCTTTACATGAAAGTGACATGCAAATTATATTTTTAGAGAGGAGAGTTTAAAAAAAACTGTAAGAAAGCCAGTAGCCATCCCATGTGTTTGGAAATTCAAACTGTTACCTTAGAGAACAGATAGATTCATCAAACACATGGCGAGAAGGGGAAGAACAAGATAACCAAGAAGTGAACACATTTAGTGTAATAAGCAGTAGTTACAGTAGAAGAACATCAATTAGTGAGGCCTTTCTAAACGTTTTGTAGTAGACATAACTTTTTGTGAGGCATTTAAAGAGGGGTAATGACTGTTATTATGGATTGCCATGCAAAAATGACTGTGTAGGATAAAAAACAAAGATGTGTGCACCAAAATTGAAATAGTAGGACATAAAGAAAGACTGGCATCACTGGTGCCATGATGATAAGGGGGGTGGCTTTGTGGCTTGTTAGAGCTAATAGTTCAGAAAAATAAAATAATGTTGGATTTCAATCACACAATCTTAAAAAAAAAACATGACAGAAAGGCAATTTTTGCTTGCAGCTTTTTTGTTAGTCTGTACTGTAGCTTAAGTATGACCAGACTGAATATAAACATATACAAAGGACTACAAAATCTAAATTAATCTCCTCTTCCATCATGTCAATCTCCTCCTACGACAGCACATTTCATGTATTTCCTTCCATAAATATATAAAACAGCATTTTGAAAGGAGTCAGGTAATTTTGGCCCTTCTAGTATTGGAAAACTTTTCAGAACTTCACTGCCCTAGTGCTTAGGAATCATTCTCCAAATTCCCAGATGTATTCACAGTCCTATTTCTTCTTGCAATAATATTCTATCATAACTTAGGTAACTCTTGCCCTTCCGTGGTATTTTTGGAGACCAGAGTCATAATCCCACACTGCCTGAATTTTGCTTAACCAAAACAACAGATTCTAGATGCCTCTACCTATGCTTATGAGTAACTTTTCTCTACAGCTATATCTACCTGGAGTCACCTTTTTCTGGGCTAGATGCCCAACTACAGACACTGTAGGCAACCAAAACCATCTCAGTGGTGCCTGGTAATAATGGCAATACTATTTATTTCCATTGGATTCCAACAGAGCCATTTCTCTGTGATTCATTTAGCCCCTCTGACACTATAGGCTGCTGTAGAGATGACTTTCCAATTTATGTTTATAACCTACTTGGGGCTCTTCGGTTTCATAACCTTCAATGTGGTTGATGTTACTGATAGCCACAGCTGCTCCTTCACACTCCTTGTATCTGCTTCTGAATATATTTTCTTTCTGTGGCATGTCGGTTTAAAGATATGATTTAGTGAATGGTGAAATTCAACTCTAAGGCTTTTGCGTATAAAGAAGAGATTTAAAGTATTTTACAGGATACACATCTAAACCAGCCACTTCTTGACGTATCTGTCCTCAAGCAATGGTCCAACCTGGTGAACRTGTCCTGTCATCCTAACAGATGGCCATTGGTCTAGACAGCTGAGGGACATGAATTCACATTCGAGTGATGGGAATTCATTCATCCGGGTGTTAAGTGCATGATACACAGCCAAAAAATTCAAAACAGTTGTCTTTCTTGAGGCTTTGCACCTTTAGTTAAGGAACTGAGAAGTTTTAATCTGTTTGTATCATTAGCAAACCATTCATGTATGTTGATCTAGTTGATCTAGTCTTCTAGATGTGCTCATAAACTGAAATATGTAATGAAAAGTAGATTCATTAATGCTTTTTCTGTAACATCAGAGCACATTAACTAAATCTCTTGGAATTCATTTGTTTATGCCTGCAGTAAAATTGACAAAATGGAGGATAATATGAAACAATTCTGTTGAACTCAGTCCAAGACCAAACAGATAAGTAGTTGCATATGATTTAGGATTTCCCTGTGTATTAAGTCTATCTATGCTCTGYGCTGACTGTGGCAGAAAAAGAGTGGGATTTGCTAACTCAGTTACATACTGACAGTCTCCAATCATGATTATGGCCTTGGATCAAGAACATCTCTTCAATGTGCTATACAACCTGCACGAAGTGAAAAGTATCATACATTTTCCCTATTTAAGGATCTGTTGTAATATTTCTCTTAAGAAAGACTGAATTTTCTTTTTGTAAGAAATAAAAGTGTATGGCTGCACACCTGTTTACCCTACTGAAAGGAAATCCACTGCTTTCAGAATGTTGAGACATGACAAATTCATTGTGTTTCAATCCACAGAAGGACCCCTGTGTCATCCCTTCTGGCAGCCTACACAACAGAGGAGTGAAGTGTCATGTCAGTATGCCTACATCAAGGCAAATAACTGTATTTGAAAATTATAGAACCTTATGGAAAGTTATACAAACATCTGGCTTTCCTCCTTCCTGCATAAAAAGATCAGCATTGTCTATGCTACCACAAAAGGAGCCATAAATCACAGTGCAATTTCCACTACAACTCCAAGTATAATCTCAACAGGCAAAATGCAAGTTYACCAGTAAACTGAATTTTGTGGGACATGGACACTGAAATGTTCCAATATCAAAATTAATTATCTAAGTACATTTAACCCTCAAAAAAAAGTTTCAAACCAAAACAATATTGTGAAAACATTTTTCATAACAGAATAACTGAAATAAGAGTTAAAAAATAAAAAAAYTAAAGCTGACCCAAAAGATTCTGTTTGGTTCAACCTTGAATTATTTATTCATTTTTTTCCAAAACAAATATATTTTTCAGTTTGACTCAGAATATTTCTTTTCTGGTTTTCCAGTTCACTTATAGAACCAGAAAGTCTAATTTTAAATATCACAGTATACTATATTGCTACATTATGACTTTTTGGAAAAAACTAGTACATTTAGCCAGTTTCTGGAAAGTAATGATTGTATTTAAGTGCAGAATGTCATTCTCTTAAAAACAAAAATAACCACATGAGCTAAAACTGGAATATGAAGATGACTTGTCAGCCCAAAGAATGTCTATTATTTTTTCCAACTACACTTGTTGGGCTAATGAAAATGTTGTCTCTATTTACAAYGCTTGTTTTGCATTATTATTCATTATTTGAAAACTTCTTTAATATTTTAGTGCCTCATTAGCACACTGTGTTAAAAGAAATGGTGTGGAAATTAACTTGTCTAGCACTCCCTTTACAGTTAAAAACACTAACAAACCAGATTTCTTCATTTGAGAATACTTTAATGGTGGACTACTGAAATCTCTGATGAGGTGTCCTGGTTTCAGCTGGGATAGAGTTAATTTTCTTCCTAGTGCTGTGTTTTGGATTTAGTATGAGAAGACTGTTGATAACACACTGATGTTTTTAGTTGTTGTTAAGTAGTCTACCAGTCAAGGACTTTTCAACTTCCCATGCTCTGCCAGGTGCACAAGAAGCTGGGAGGGAGCAYAGCCGGGACAGCTAGCCCAACTGGCCAATGGGGTATTCCATACCATGTGATGTCATGCTCAGTATATAAATAGGAGGCATGGTCCAGGAAGTAGCGATCGCTGCTTGGGTATTGCTCAGCGGGTGGTGAGCAATTGCATTGTGCATCACTCATTTTGTATATTCTACCATCATTATTATCATTATCATTATTATTATTATTATTATTATTATTTCCCCTTCCTTTTCTGTTCTTTTAAACTGTCTTTACCTCAATCCACAAGTTTTACTTTTTTTTTCCCCCTGATTCTCTCCCCCATCTTACTGTGGGGGAGGGGAGTGAGCGAGCGGCTGTGTGGTGTTTGGCTGCCTGCCAGGTTAAAACCACAACATGAGGATTTTTGTATGTTTGTTTTTTTTGTTTTGGCTGCYGACCACTTAGTGTAAGTAATACATATGTAATTAGCTGCAACTTGAAGAGACTAAACAATCACATTTAATAACTGTTGTGGTTTAACCCCAGCCAGCAACTAAGCCCCACACAGCTGCCCGCTCACTCCCCCCACGGTGGGATGGGGGAGAGAATCGGAAGGGTAAAAGTGAGAAAACTCATGGGTTGAGGTTAAGACAGTTTAATAGGGAAAGCAAAAGYCGCGCATGCAAGCAAAGCAAAACAAGGAATTCATTCACTACTTCCCATCGGCAGGCAGGTGTTCAGCCATCGCCAGGAAAGCAGGGCTCCATCACGTGTAACGGTTACTTGGGAAGACAAAYGCCATCACTCCAAACATGCCCCCCTTCCTTCTTCCCCCAGCTTTATATACTGAGCATGACATCACATGGTATGGAATACCCCATTGGCCAGTTGGGCTAGCTGTCCTGGCTATGCTCCCTCCTGGCTTCTTGTGCACCTGGCAGAGCATGGGAAGCTGAAAAGTCCTTGACTAGTAGACTACTTAGCAACAACTAAAMCATCAGTGTGTTATCAACATTGTTCTCATACTAAWTCCAAAACACAGCACTATACCAACTACTAGCAAGAAAATTAACTCTATCCCAGCTGAAACCAGGACAATAACAAAAAAAAAAGTGCATGGGTGTGTTTGTCTCCAATGATTACAAAACATTTCCCGCCCCCAAAAAATAGTATATTGGCCAGGACAGAGTATAAATAAACAAAAAACATGCTTATGTCAGCATAAGCAAACCAAAAGAAATGTTACATGATATTTAGAATAGCTAGTAACAGAAATATGATGGCTCTTGTTTTTATGTTTTAATTGTTTGCTTTTGTTGCTTGTATTATGTTAGATATTAACTGAATCGTAAGTCTTCTGTAAGCCTATTCATCATTTCGCTTAATAAAAGAATTGAGTTAGTTCCTGTTTTACATCATGTTATTGACTGATGAGATTTCTAGCAATTCATATTGGATAAAATYTATCTTTCAAATAATGTATTCAATATTCTGTTTTTAAAAAAGGGACCTAGTGAAGCAGATTCCCAGCCCATATAAATTCTCATTAGGCATTTTGGTTTGCCAACAGACTCTGCAAACTGTACTAAAAGATGGGGTCTTAATTAAATGTAAAATTCACACTGATAGACAATTGTTCAGATTGTTTTATCTGCTGTAAATCTCTAACCCAGAAGTCACTYAGACATTGTCATGAAATTTCAGACCACCATGCTGTTATAGGAAACCTGTTCCCACAACTGAGTATCAATGAAAGGAAACATTACATTTCTGTATAATGGCACTAGTACCAATAAACAACGCAGTCAGAAGAAATAAATGCTGACGGCAATGAGTTTACATAGTTGTGCTGGGCATGTATTTCAGGAATCTTATCTCAGTTGCCACCCTATTTTTATTACTGCTAGTCTGTTTTGCAGCCATTATCATTATAAATCATACCCAGAAATGACAAGAAGATAAAAAAGTTTCTGATATTTAATAAAAACATATGCTAGGAAAACACTTAGATCTTGACTATACAGCTCTTGCTTTTTTTTTGGTGCATTTTTAACATATATACAACATCCCTGACAGGTGTGTAGGGAGTAAAAAGGTTTGAATCAATCCATATGGGGCAGAGCCACTTTTCTTTTAAGGCAGAGCCTTTTCTGAATGATGGATATGTAGAAGGTTTGACTGATGCGTGGAACATTGTTTTATGGTTATAAGCCTTCTGACACAAGGCTTGCCTACAGTCCTCACTAAGATTAAGAGTCCTTGCCCACTCCCCCTATTCCAGAGCCCAGGAATCAGCAGTTGAAAAAAATCATGGATTTAGCATCTTTGTTTGAAAAGAAAGGAAGGTTTAAAAAACAAAGCCAGAAAACCCACAAATAAACTACCAAGCAATGCCTTTTCAAGCACCCATGTAAAAACTGCAGAATATTTATTATAGGCAGATGCAAAATACCTCAGTTGCCTAGTGATTAAAGCACTTGCTGCCAAAGCAGGGCACTGAAGCATTGGGCTTTGTGTCAAAGACTGTTTATGTATTATAAAAAGAATAGCTAGAAAGCTTTCAGGAAGGCCATACCAGAAAGCGTGGAGATTTGGGATTTACCTCACAGGAGGATCACAAACTATTTGAATCTCTTGCACTTTTCCTGAGAATATGCAGCTCCAGAGTGAGTGCAAGTCTCAGTAGCATAAGGAAATTTGAATTTTTCTGCCTTGGAGATTAGAGATTGGGTCAAATCCCTTTTGTGACAGAAAGAAGAAGGGAAAGACACATGAATAGTCTATCTTCTATGTACACCTTTCAGATAGAGCACTGAAACCTAAAAAAAAGTATCATCAGCCAGTCCACTACAATTCCATTTAACAAATGATCTATTTATGACTTTATATCTGCAGCTCTGAGTTTTAAAAATCTTGCTAAGCTATCTGTCTCAAAAAGAGAAGACGATTACTATGGTCATTTTACTGAAAAAAAAGACAATCTTAGGTACGGCTATCTGAATAAATCTGTGCCACTGGGGGGTTGCTATGTTAACCTGGAGAGCAGGAGTCTGAAATGGTTTCAGTTACTACTAATAAAGTATGAAATTTGCAAAGTGTTTAATTTTTTTCAAGTTCCAAAATGTGTTATTCTGCTGGACTGCCACTGATCATTTAGTGAATTTACACTGAGACAGCGTTTTAGAAATTTCTTGAATCCCCTTGAATGTAGTACATAGTAATTTAGAAAACTATCAACATACATTGCTACACTATAAGTTGTCAGGGCTCCCTGAGAGTGTATCTGAATCTTCATCAGTAACAACACCAGGTTGGCTTTTTTGCTTTGTCCAAGATGTGAGATAAATATTGTCACAACATTTTTGTGAGATACAAAGAAAGCAAAGAAGGGGAAAAAAAAACCCTTTCTGTTAAACCGCATCCATTTATTCTGCTTCAGTGAAAGATTAAGTTTGCAGATAGTACGCTGCTGATCTCTCAGATTTCTTTATGTTGGGTTTATCTTCAGTCATAATTATCTCAACAGCCATGCAGCATACAATTTGGATCAAATTGGGCTATGACTATTTTCAACTGTGAAAATGTCAGTTACAACTTTTAACGAAATCATACTGGCTAAAGACCACATTTCCTCACACAATATAATGTTTCTAGCCATCCCTAACCTGTGGCTGCTGGTCGTATCTACTGATGGCTTGCAGGAGGTTAGTGTCAGCAACAGKCTGATGACAATTCTTATATCAAGTATCCCCCTTCAGAGAAAGAGCAAAAGAGGCAAATTATAAGAATTTAAAAGTAGTATTGAGGAGGGAGGAATGGATATTTTGGGGTGGGTGTGTTCTGATTTTGGTGATTGCACATCTTTCCTGGCCTTGATGGAGAAATAATCTGCCAATGGATCCYGTTCTGTGGAAGGGGAGGTACTCTTAATGACCTAATGGAATTCTACTATATGATATAATGAGGATTGATTTCATGTTTAAAGATCTAGGCCAAGGTCTCAAAAGATGAGGATTCATTTCATGACTGTTCCACAGATTCAGCTCTACTTTCCATTGGTAAACAGAATAACACTTTCTACTTCACTGGGGTAAAACATTACTGATGTTTTTCAGTATATATACTGTCTACTTCTGAGCACCACAGCATTTCTAAACTTCTATTTTTTTGTTTTGAAATTTGTACTTCTGTGTATCTTAGCTAGTGTTTTATGTTTCAGTATTCTTTCCTGCCACTAACATTTGGCTTGCTGTTTCACTGAAGTGTTCATACATGCCAAATTATTTTTGTGTTATAGTTCAAATAATAACAGTCTAGTAAAAGATAAAGGTCTATTTGCTGCATCCAACTGATTACCTCAAAACTAAGAATAACTGTAGGCCATTTAGGTCAGAAAGCGAAGTTTCTAAAATATTTACAATGTGACATGTTAATTCTGACCTAGATAAAAGAAAATGCACAGACTACAGAGGAGTGTGGGTTTCACTATCGGTCAAGTCAAGGATAAACTGAAAATGAACTTCAGAGTGCAAGTGTAGTGTAGGGACTTGACTTTGGACAGTCCTTTTAAGAAAAGAACCAAGGAAATTAAAGCTTTAGAGCCAAGTTTAGGATGAGAGTTTTTACTCATCCTAAAATTTGAAAAACCTTAGACCTTTATGTAAATCATTTTGTAAAACAGTAGAAAAATCAGCTTTTTCATACTTCTCTGTGTTAATACTTTATCACATCTTTAGATTTTTTTTTCTGTGGTATAAATTCTAGCTTTTAGAGGTAGGTTAATCAGCATGGGGGAAAAAAAGAAGCAGGCTAGAATTTCACGTCCAAACACCACACGTTAATAGGTTCCCCACCATAACCAAAAGAGTCAGAAGAGTTAGAAGACTGAAGAGTCAGAAAGCTCAAGAGCAGAATATCTGGACAAAAATTGTTCTGTAACATTTGAGAACTCTGTGTGACAATTTCCTGTTCTTAAACTCAAACTGATAATATTTAGGTCTTTAAAATAAGTTTGAAAGCCTTTATAGAAAGGGTTATGCAAATACTGATTACTATGCTTTTTACCATCCATTAGACATCTTGTTCATAGTTATTTCAGAATTCATGCTGAGGACTCTGAAAGGCGGGCAGTTTTTCTGGCATTTTCAAACCTTTTCTGCAGTGGGCCTTCAAAGACACTCAAATGCATTGCAAGTGTTTTTCACTTTAAACTAGGCAAGCACTAGCATTATAAAAGCATATTATATGTATATATTTATATAGAGAGAGTGATACATACGTGTGTGTGTATATAAAAACTAATTCCTTTGAAATTGCCTGAATTGTGTATAGCCACTGATCAATTGTTAGGTGTACGATTTCATATAGGACACTATGGACAGTGAGGGTCAAATACTTCTTCCAGCTTCAATCTCAGTGTTAGAAGTCCTGTTTGTTACTAGTCTATCACACTACTCGGGAGTCTTTGCGCAATTACTAGTTCATGTTTTACTTCTATGTGTGAATTGTCTTCATTTGCAAGCTAGACTTATTGCTGGATAAAGAAGGGTAATTCCTTAGTTATTACTAAAGTCACTCCTGGGTGTTGAGTTGACTGGTAATTAAAAGGTACTTCTTAGCCTCAAGTTTTCTATGAGAAATAGGTTGTCCCTACAGTTGCTGTTTGTCAGCGCCTCTGCCCCAACCTCTTCGAGTCCTTTTTCTACAAAATAAGACCCACATTGACATTTATATGGCAATGCATAGAAGATACATGACTTTGCAATCTCTCCTCTGATCCCCCTCCTGAAGTCTCTCACTGCTTTCAGTTTTAATTCCTTTATTGCCTCTAGAGCTTATTGCTCCATAATATGYATGCAATCTCCAAGGAGTAAAGAATACAAGTGCTCCTGATCTGAGAGTTCACAACTGGAGGAGTGAGCCAAGTTATCCCAGATTTAACTATTCAGACAGTATATGCTTCAAGGACATGGACAAGAGAGTCCACAGAAAGAGTGACATAAGACTTCTTTTGCCTACCCAGAGGTAGGCACACCTGAATGTCAGTAGGCAAAATATCTTTCTTCTAGTTATTGTCTAGCTGGCCAGTGACAGCTGCATCTGCATTATATACCTCCCTGTGCCTCCCTAGAAGACTCTAAATCACAATACAGATAATAATAAAGTACATTCAGTTGCTCTACAAAATAAATGCAAAATYTAAAAAATAGAAAAGATAGTTCCCTCATACCCATAGGGGAGGCTTTCAAAACTCTGCAGACTGCAACAGCAATTCATTTAGAGTCCTACGGGCCATTTATTACTGTGTTAGAAAGGTTGCTTGGCAGATGGATCTGAGCACAGCTATGGTAAAGAAAGGGCAGTAACTGTTTGTAGCATGAGTAGTGGCACTTGGCTAATAAGTTTCTGAATCAACTGTTCTGGAAGATGTTGCTGTTCTTGAAACCACCTGATTAACTGATCCTTAGGAGATCTGATTACTTCTCAATGTACTTGTTGCTCTTGGGCTATGCTAGTGTTGAGCCTGCTACTGTTCTCCTATCCATTTTAATACATCTTCCATTCTCTTCTCTCTGGAGAGTCACTACTTCGTTCCTAATAATCAAAAGAGCAAAGATGTTGAGTTTCTTTTGAAATAAGAAATGGAACAACTAATGAAAGCATGGGTGTCTATGCACTAGAAAAATAATTTAAAAGAGAGGGAGTGTTTGTGAATATAGAGTAGATGGTRACAAAACTGGCCTTCCAGAAAAACAATTTATTCACTGAAGCATGTAGTTTTAAGGCTGTTCAAACTATTTGCTATATAATTCTAATAAACGGAGAGGAAAATATTTAGGAAAATAGCATAAAAATATGCTGTTGCTGACAGAGTTTCAAAGGAAAGTGTCTCAAGCTTTCATTTGAACCATAATCCCCTTTTTAAATTTTAAATTCAGTTATTCACATAACGCTTGGTGGCACACAAACATAGCAGCCTCGAGAATATTCAGTTGATATCTGCCTTCTAGGYCTGCAATGGAAAGGAAGACTGAGATTTATCCTAACTTAAGCAAGCCTTATCTTTGAATGTTTAGTAATAGTAGTAAGAATTTGCATAATCAGAACACAAAGCAGACTGTTCTCTTGTGTAAGATTAGTTTTTCACCTGTCTGTTTCTCAAAAGTATCAGAGCTTAGACGATCCTAAACAATCGTTTATACCTTTCAGTTTTTTGTGAAGTTTGAAGTTAAACAGAGTCACTGTACCAACCACAAAACAGGGATATAGCTAATAACTCGAGTGTGGAAACATRTTTGCAAAGTGTTAATATACTGCACAACAGCTATTTCACAATCATCACTGAGTTGACTAGAAAATTAGGACGGTATTTTCAATGTGCATTATGTAGTTAATTATATTGCATTATAAACTGCAATATTTCAGAGATAATATGAAAGAAAAAAGGATGCTGTCACAAAATAAGAATTTTCAGGGTAAGATAAATATCAAGAAAGCCTAATCATTCATTTTAAAGCTAGAGGCATTGATTCTGTTACAATTCTTCATTAAAATAACTTTATTCAACTACAAGTGATGGATAGAAACATAATTTTCTTGTCCCATAGATGATGGTGAAGTAGCACAGTATTTTCTCAATGGGTCATTTTTATAAAGACACATTTTATTGGTCTGCAGGGTGAATGGCACTGAAATGCAAGTGTTTGAAAGACTCTCCATGGCAATTGACTGTTTTATTTCTCCAAGGTACACATCATATTTTCTTGTGACGAAGCTCTGAACAAATTCACTGTTCAGCAGACA
Source organism: Phoebastria nigripes (assembly GCA_035582835.1). Lineage (NCBI taxonomy): Eukaryota > Metazoa > Chordata > Aves > Procellariiformes > Diomedeidae > Phoebastria > Phoebastria nigripes. Next base: position 18,702 of record JAYKAV010000474.1, on the reverse strand, counting down.
TATCTATGACACTCCCCCACCTCGCCTCAGTAATCACTCTGAATGGCTAGAACAAGTTCCATCTTTTTATCTAAGCATTATCTGTATTTTTTTTTTATTAGATAACCTCCAAATTAAGTACATTAAAAAGTTCCAACTAGCAGTGCAATAGTTCTCAGAGAATTTCTTAATTTGTCATGGCTTTTGCAGGGGAGGGAAAGCTTTGAATTAGTGTTATGTTCAAATAGCATTTGCTAGTTGCAAAATGCTCTCTTGTCACATGATTCAACTATTTGCCAGTGCTGTTTAAGTGTTTGGGAAGGATACTCAGCCACATGCCCTGAAAAACAGACTGTGGTCTCATCATAACTATATGACATGTAATTACAYGACATGACATTTCATGCCATTACTTTTTTTATCAGCCCTCAAGCAATCAAAATAGACTGTGTGACTGCTTCTCATGCACTTCCGTGAAAATCCAACAGGGTGGACACAAATCAGAGTTTTAAGTTAACGGGGCTAATTTTGCAGTGGAGTGATGAGGACCACTCATACAATTTGTTCTGCTGGCTTTAATGAAAAGGTAATAAAAACATCTGGGGTAAGCCACATATCAATTCTCATCTTGCTGGTGAAGATGCTGTTACTCTTTTCTATGTGCAGTATGTACAGGGTACTGAGTCACCACAGCTGTATAAGCCCTAAGGTGAGCACTTCTTAACTCTGAATGAGAAGATGAATCAATTACTTCTGTTTCAGTGCTGTCAGGGAACACAGTGAAAACTGACTAAAAAAGCTATCTGAAGTAAATATTTCATTTCTATTGCCAAATCAACATATGTTTAATAAGTTTTTTGATAACATATGTTAAGAGCTTTGGATATTTACAGCAATATCAAACTGTATTACATCAGATTTGCTGTACTATAACTTAATATAATTTGAAATAATGTAATGAAAATTAGTTAATTTGCTAGATCTCTTCCATTAAGTCAATAATTACTAAAATATCGAGGTTTAAAGTTTGATGCACCAAAAAGTGATGACTATTTGAGATTAGAAACTACGTAGATGGAAGATGGCTATTTTCTTATGTCCAAGACAAACAAGACCAAACACAAGTGCTCTTTGAAACATTGCATCTAGAACCATACCTGATAAGGCAACCCTTGAATTAACTAATAATAGTCATTTTCTGCACATTAAATATGTTCAGCTAATCAAAATGTGAGCTGCCCCTCTCGATTGTACTCTGGCAAAGGCAGTACTAGGCACTGCAGGTTAGACTTGGACAACATGCCTTTGTGATTCAACATGCCTTCAATTTCCTACTGATTGGCTTTGTTGCTCTCAATCTCCTGTGTCAGCCAGCAAGTAATTGTACAAATACAGACTTCACTGGCAGTTAAACTGGTTAAATTTGTGTTTCAAAGCTTAGCAAGAATTAAAATTCCTTTGCTGTGGGTGTACMATCTATATTCTTAATTATTTAACAATGGGGCCTGTTGTACAGGGCTTGAATTCATCCAACCGTTTGCCTCAGGACTGCACAGATTATTTAAATTTTGATTGTAAACAATTTATCTTCATGTTTAATTTTATGTTCATGAAGAAGGTATTCTCTTCTGACTTGAATGTTTCTGATTATGAAAAACTTCAATAATCACACAAGATCTCCAGATATTTGGTTTGTGGAAGTGTACCAGCTGTTCCAAAAGAAAATACCACCACTCCTCCCTGATTTTACTGCTCTCTTGATTCCTTTAGATCTTTAATCCATGACTACAACATGATATGCTAGGACTCTGGAAAAAAAAAATCCYGTTGAACAGAATGAAAGGTTTAGTGGAATAAGAGAACTCCTCTGTGAAGATATTAAATAAATATTACAACCAGCTCATTTTTATAATCCAGCTAAGACTGTTCCTGAGCTCCTGGACTGTTATATTCACTTTTATTTTACTCCACATGAGTCATCTTACTGCGATTTAAGCTTCCTTAGTTATCTCAGTAGACGTTCCCTTGGACTGAAATTCAGATCAATAAAATTCTTCCATTTATGGTGTAAATATTTTTTTCCCTTCAATCAATTCTGATTTACTTCTGTTGTGTTCAATTCCCTCCCTTTTCCCTTTGATTCTCCCCTCTGAACTAGACTGAAATTTCCAAAGTGGGCTTACACTTTGTTTTGTCTTTTCATATCAATAATAAATTCCCTTGCATATTCCCCACCCTGTTTGAGTATTTTCTCAATGTCTTTTTTCTATTTACACATAGAATAGTATCTGATCAGTTGTTAAATGCATGTTGGAATTTCATAACATCTATTTTTCACATAGCAGCAACTGGATAATCAACAGTACTTGTGAATCAACTTTAGTCAGTATAGATGTTAATAGAATATTTTCATTTGCAAAATCTTCTCAGGTTGTATTAATGTTGACAAGTAGTGTTTTGGGCTGAAATTTAGCAATCAGGTTTCTAGAAGAAACGAGAAAGCTATTTTAAGAATAAAACTATTGAAAAACTTGAAAAAGATTGTGTAAGGAGTGAAGGGCAAAAATGCAGTCCTTATTTTACTTTTCTTTGGTATTTTTTTGTATTCTTGTGACATAAAATGGCTTTGATCTTCTTTGAACAAAAGTTGTTGCACAGGTCTTTTGTTGCTGAGTGGTCTACAGGGGGTATTCTCAGGGGGCAAACATTTGCAGTTTTAAAACTGTCAACAATTTATTTGTTCTTGGGTGAAACCAATTGCATGAATATAAACAAAGAACACCAGTAAATACACTGTACTTGCTACATACTGCTTATAACATTTCACAGCAATAGTATTCTATGACAGTATCTCCACCAAATTGTGAAATAGATGTACATGTAAAGACAGTAGGTAGTTAGTCCAAATCTCCAGTGGAGCTTCATAAATAATTTATATAAGGGCTAAATTGGTTGATGCAATTTAGGAAAGTGAGTCTCATGCATTCATAGACAATAATCACTGCTGACAAAAATGTCATGGGGCTTTTTAGTACACAGAGTTTTAGAACATTTGAGAGTTTGTAGATTAAGTGTTCTATAATTTTTGGTACAATAGATCATAATAGCTGCTTTTGAAGGAAAAAAAATGAGTATCTGGGGTAAAAGAGAACTTTCAATGCATGGAATTTTGATGGGGGAGGGAATTTTTTGTGGCATACTGTTGAGCAACCCTAAAACCACTTCAAACAAGTCTGCCAATGTATCCCAGTTAAGATAGTTACTGCGTTTTCTAGACAAAATGAAGAAGGAAATTAGCCAATCAATCTTATTCATGTTTATTTGTTAATGCAGTTGTTTAGGGAGTTCTAACACAATGTTTCGGGAAAAAAAAGGAAGGAATGTTATGAAGGCATTTTTTTCCCTGTTCAGATGGATGATTTCCCTTTGAATTTCAGTTATTACCTTTATGGATACTTTTCTTTTGCATGGGAATGTTCATTACCCAAACTTTTTTCCATTTTTTGCTGTATTCTGTCTGTATAATACTAAAGATGAGTAATTCAACATATAGATTACAAAGCATTTCACATTTCAATTTTTTCTCTGAGTCTCTCCTGCACCAATCCTTGCTGATTCTAATGGGGAGGGGAAAGGGTCACATTAGGAACTACAGTTCACACTTTGTACTATTTAAGATATTATAAGCTTCTGGAAGCACTATACAAAAACAGAATCACCTTTCTATCATCAGAAATTATATGTCTCCAGTCTGGCCTCTAACTTACAGTAAATCTGGCCTTCTACTGATATAATTCAGAGCAGACCAACTGTGAATAATGGAGCCATGCTGGTATATGCCACCTGACAATATTTGTTACCTCCAAAACTATCTTTTTATAGCTACTGGAATGCAAAAACTCTTGTACCATTAGGAAGCATATCTGCACACTATATGAATTCATGTTGAGTTTAAGAAAATRTTTCTGGTTTTGTGTTGTCTCTTGCTTTGCAGGAGAAGCAGTTGTCTTGAATGTCTTGCCAATTACCCTTAATACTTGAGAAACAAATAAAGCACTACAATTGCTATTAAAATGTGAGGTTTATTTTTAAATTGTGATATTTGGTTTCACGTCTGGTTTCAGTCAACCTAAGCCTGTCTTGCTGCCAGAAGCACAGTCCAGCCTTTCCACCCCTATCTGGATATTCTTGTCACCTGCTTGTCCTGGCATGCCTGCTCCTGTGGTTGCACTGTCAGCTGTGGGAGGGAACAGATCCACAGAAAAACCAGCAGTAAAACAAAATTATTTTCAGACGGGTGTGATTCTAATCCTGATGACTAAACTGCCACAGAGTGCTAGCAAAAAAAGCATCAAGAACCTGTGATGAGGATGGTGACCAGTGAGAAACTGTCTCTTTGGCAATACCTTGAAATATATTTGGCTTCTCTGATTATGGAATCGTATACTTGAGTCTACTTTTCAAGGTTTTCTCCCTAAGAGCTATCTTGATAGGTAAACTTGGTGGAGGCAAAGGTACAGCACAGCCAGAGCATGTAGGTATAAATTAATAAATAAATACAATTTACACTGAAGGCTGCATATCAGGCTACATCACACTACATATCAGGCCCTAAATTTTGTAAAGTACTTGCATATGTATTTAAGTCCACCTATACTCTATAGCATCCACATGTGGTTCATATTTGGTATTTATTTACATCTCCTTAAAAGAGTAGGAATTAAACATGTGCTTAAGGGGGTTTTCAGAACTGGGACACCTTCCTGAATGATGGTTAAATGACCCTTTTGTGTGTACTATTGCCCTTGTTTGTACTATGATTGCTTATACAATAGCAAATTGCAATTGTTCCCTGTAGAGAACCCCTAGAAAACTTTTGGCATAATACTAACTCCTCAGTTGGGTTTAAACAGGTCTGTTTCACTCAATGTCTCCCAAACCACTCCAAAAATCTTAATCAGGAGCTAAAATTTTTGTTTCATTAAGTACTGGACCCAGTAGGAATTTTGTTACTAATTTCAGTAGAATGAAGATGCATTGTTTACTATCTACAATACTTGCAGAAGCGATCAGCTCCGGTGCAGGTGCATCCCGCAGTGGAGCCGGGGATCGCGGCGTACAGGGGGTTTCCTGAGCTAGGGAAACCCCAGGGGAGTGCAGAGACCCACCAGGAGCCAGCAGCTCTCATGCGAGTGGCTGACGAGGCCTCGGTGGGGCCAGGAGTAACGGCGGCCAGCACCCGCTCCCACAAAAGGCAGCCCTGGGGAGCGCTGGCGACCAGGAGCGCTGCCAACTGGATGGGCAAACAAGGCCTGGCATGGCAGTTTGCGTGAGAGGGCACACAGGGAGGGCGCCTCTTCAAAGGAGGGGCGTTCCACTGGCCGAGCAGGAGACTTGAAGTACACATAACCCAGCAACCGGGCACCATTCTGTGACCATCTGCACAGGTCAAGGGCACTCATCCCACCTCACCCTCAGGGCAGAATGGTGGGCACTTGTCTGAGAGCAAAGGCTGCAGCTCTGCCTGGGGGGACTGCACCATCTACCCCAGCGGTGGCCAATGCCTCCACCCAGACAGAGCTGCTGAAGGGAGAGGCTGCAGCGCAGACCTCAGACTGCAAGAAGTGCCTAGACCTTTCTCTTGGGGCCAGGACAGGCGGCAGACCTGCCTGCAAAAGCTGTGCCCAGGTGGAGGACCTCCTGGAGCAGGTGGCTCAGCTGCAGGACGTGGTGAGAAGGCTGCATAACATCAGGAAGGCTGAGGAGTTAGATAGCTGGTTCCAAGCGCAGTCTGTAGCGGACCCACAGCCCACGGCCAAACAGCCAAAAACTCCCCCACTGGCACACACAGAAGGGAGGGGGGGCCAATAATGCAGAAGAATGGTCGGTTGCAATGGCAAGGACCAGCAGGAGCAAGAGACTTCCCACAAAGCCTGAGGTGCCCTTGCAGAGCCGCTTCACCACTCTGCAGGCTGAAGAGGAAAGACTTATCACAACAGGAGAGACACTGGAGCTGAGTAAGGCAGCCTAATCTGCCTCCCGTATAACAACCAGTGCAACTAAGAAAAGGCAACAGGTGACAGTAATAGGTGACTCTCTTCTGAGAGGTATGGAGGCACCCATTTGCCGATCTGACGCACTCTCTAGAGAGGTGTGCTGCTTACCGAGGGCTCGCATCAGGGATGTCACCAAGAGGCTACCAAGCCTCRTACAGTCCGCTGACTATTATCCGCTGCTGTTGTTTCACATGGTCACCAGTGATACAGCCAGGAGCAGTCTGAGGACTATCAAGAAGAATTACAGAGCCCTGGGAGCAGCGGTAAGGGACTCTGGAGCGCAGGCAGTTTTTTCATCAATCCTCCCGGTCAAAGGGAAGGGGTTTGAAAGGGCCAGTCAAATCTGGCAAATCAACAAATGGTTACAGGACTGGTGGCACAGCTAGGGGTTCGGCTACTTAGACCATGGGTCTCGCTTTGAGAAACCTGGTCTACTGGGGGCTGATGAATTCCATCTGTCAGAGAAGGGGAAAAGCATCTTCGGTCATAGGCTTGCCAAGCTGGTGAAGAGGACTTTAATCTAAAGTTGCTAGGGGAGAGGAACCTCAATCCGTCCCACTCCTACCAGTTTGATGCCAGTGTCAGCATTAGATGCCCAGAGCCTGGGGAAGGATCACAGGTCAGCAGCAGAGCGCCTGAAGAGCAGCACAAAGGAATTCCAGCCACTCCAGCCAGTAAATCAGCTTCAGCGGGGTGCCCAACTTAAATGCCTCTATGCAAATGCACGTAGCATGGGGAATAAACATGAGGAGTTAGAGACGTGCGCACGCCTGCAGGGCTACGATCTTATTGGCATCACGGAGATGTGGTGGGATGGCTCTTATGACTGGAGTGTTGGGATGGAGGCATACAGGCTCTTTAGGAAGGACAGGCAGGGGAGACGAGGAGGGGGTGTCACTCTCTATGTCAATGACCAGCTGGAGTGCATGGAGCTCCGACTGGGGATGGATGAGGAGCCGACCCAGAGCTTATGGGTCAGGATTAAAGGGAAGGCAGGGACAGGTGACACTATTGTGGGGGTCTGCTACAGGTCACACAACCAGGAAGACTGAGCGGATGAGGCCCTCTATAGACAGATAGGAGCAGCCTCATGTTCACAAGCCCTGGTCCTCATGGGGGTCTTCAACCACCCCAATATCTGTTGGAGGGACAGCACAGCAGGGCATAAGCAATCCGGGAGGTTCCTGGAACGTGTTGATRATGACTTCCTTCTCCAAGTGATAGAGGAGCCAATGAGGAGAGGTGCTGTGCTGGACTTTGTTCTTACCAACAAGGAGGGGCTGGTGGGGAATGTGAAGCTCAAGGGCAGCCTTGGCTGCAGTGACCATGAAATGGTGGAGTTCAAGATCCTTAGGGCACCAAGGAGGGCGCACAGCAAGCTCACTACCCTGGACTTCAGGAGAGCCTCTTCAGGTCAAAGTACTAGGTATCCAGGTAGAGTACCATGGGATAAAGCCCTGGAGGGAAGAGGAGCCCAAGAAAGCTGGTTAATATTCAAGGATCACCTCCTCCAAGCTCAGGAGCGGTCACAAAGAGGAAGTCAGGCAAAAACACCAGGAGGCCTCCATAGATGAACAAGGAGCTCCTGGACAAACTCAAACACAAAAGGGAAGCCTACAGAGGGTGGAAGCAAGGACAGGTAGCCTGGGAGGAATACAGACAAATTGTCTGAGCAGTCAGGGATCAGGTTAGGAAAGTTAAAGCCCTGATAGAATTAAATCTGGCCAGGGACGTCAAAGGCAACAAGAAAAGATTTTAAAGGTACATGGGTGATAAAAGGAAGATTAGGGAAAATGTGGGCCCTCTGCAGAAGGAAATGGGAGACCTGGTTACCTGGGATATGGGAAAGGCTGAGGTACTCAACAACTTTTTTGCTTCAGTCTTCACCAGCAAGTGCTCAAGCCACACCGCCCAAGTCGCAGAAGGCAAAGGCAGGGACTGGGAGAATGAAGAACCGCCCACTGTAGGAGAAGGTCAGTTCAAGACCATCTAAGGAGCCTGAAGGTGCACAAGTCCATGGGACCTGATGAGATGCATCTGTGGGTCCTGAGGGTGGATGAAGTTGCTAAGCCACTATCCATCATATTTGAGAAGTCGTGGCAGTCCGGTGAAGTTCCCACTGACTGGAAAAGGGGAAACATAACATAACCCCCATTTTTAAAAAGGGAAGAAAGGAAGACCCAGGGAACTACAGCCCAGTCAGTCTCACCTCTGTGCCCAGCAAGATCAAGGAGCAGATCCTCCTGGAAACTATGCTAAGGCACATGGAAAATAAGGAGGTAATTGGTGACAGCCAACATGGCTTCACTAAGGGCAAATCATGCCTGACAAATTTGGTGGGCTTCTACGATGGGATTACAGCGTTGGTGGATAAGGGAAGAGCAACTGACGTCATCCACCTGGACTTGTGCAAAGCGTTTGACACTGTCCTGCATGACATCCTTGTCTCTAAATTGGAGAGACATGGATTTGACGGATGGACCACTCAGCGGATAAGTAATCAGCTGGATGGTCGCACTCAAAGAGTTGCAGTCAATGGCTCGATGTCCAAGTGGAGACCAGTGACGAGTGGTGTTCCTCAGGGGTCGGTATTGGGACTGGCGCCGTTTAACATCTTTGTCGGTGACATGGACAGTGGGATTGAGTGCACCCTCAGCAAGTTTGCCAATGACACCAAGCTGTGTGGTGCAGTCAACACGGTGGAGGGAAGGGATGCCATCCAGAGGGACCTTGATAGGCTTGAGAGGTGGGCCCTCATGAAGTTCAAGGGCAGGTGCGAGGTCCTGCACATGGATCGGGGCAATCCCAAGCACAAATACAGGCTGGGCGGAGAATGGATTGAGAGCAGCCCTGAGGAGAAGGACTTGGGGGTGTTGGTTGATGAGAAGCTCAATATGACCCGGCAAAGTGTTCTTGCAGCCCAGAAAGCCAGTCGTATCCTGGGGTGCATCAAAAGAAGTGTGACCAGCAGGTCAAGGGAGGTGATTCTCCCCCTCTACTCTGTTCTCGTGAGAACCCACCTGGAGTACTGCATTCAGCTCTGGGGCCCCCAACATAAGAGGACATGGACCTGTTGGAGTGAGTCCAGAGGAGGGCCATGAAGATGATCAGAGGGCTGGAACACCTCTCCTATAAAGACAGGCTGAGAGAGTTGGGGTTGTTCAGCCTGGAGAAGAGAAGGCTCTGGGGAGACCTTATAGCAGCCTTCCGGTACCTGAAGGGGGCCTACAAGAAATCTGGAGAGGGACTTTTTACCAAGGCACGTAGTGATAGCACAAGGGGTAATGGCTTTAAACTGAAAGAGGGTAGATTTAGATTAGATATAAGGAAGAAATTCTTCACTACGAGGGTGGTGAGGCACTGGAACAGGCTGCCCAGAGAAGTTGCGGATGCCCCACCCCTGGAAGTGTTCAAGGCCAGGTTGGATGGGGCTTTGAGCAACCTGGTCTAGTGGAAGGTGTACCTGCCTATGGCAGGGGGGTTGGAACTAGATGATCTTTAAGGTCCCTTCCAACCCAAACCATTCTATGGTTCTATGATTATGTTGAGAACTAATGCTTGGGCTTCAAGTAGAGCAATTTATATTAATGTCCTTATTTTTGTCTAGGCAACAGGGCCTAGAGACATTCTAGCTGTTCATGTGCTTTTGGTACACACTGTCTCCTTTACTGGCTTAGTCAGGTGCTTCTGGAGAATGGAGAAGCAGAGGAGAGTTGATCAAAAGTATTCAAGAGTAAGCGGAAGCAGAAAAAGGATCGTTTCAGAAATAGAGTCTACCTTGTAGTCTCGGCTCTCCAGAAGGCAGGTTTTCCCTAGGAGAGAAAGCCTATTAATATGAAGCTACAGATTGGCAGGGGGGGAACCACAATTGGTAGTAAGTGTCTGTTAAATTTTCCTCCTAGGCTTTTCCTTGCGCTTCTTTTAGTTTTGCAAGCTATTCCCTGGTGGAGCATCTAATTTTGTCTCCATCTATCAGTCAACTGTCACTTATGAAAACATTGCCTTGAGTCAAATCCTGCAATTCTGTTTGGACAATACTCCCCAAACAACTCAAAGGGGATAGTTTTGATGGAGATAGTACAAGACTCGGCCCTTGGTTTATAATCTTCAACCTCATTTGGTTTTTTCCTTGACATCAGCCTGGTTTTCGTCACTACAATACAACAGCACCAAATCCTTCGTAGTACAGTCCTGTTCTTAACAATTAAGATCATTGCAAAAGACTGACTGTAGCAGTACTTCTGTTTTGATACGTCTGCTTTTATTTCCTTCTTTCTTTGAAGTGTTTAAATTATGTTTTTCTTCTTCATTAATAAAGAAACCCACTTCCTTAATTTGCTCTAAGCAAACTGAACTATATGAAACAGTAATGACATGACCTAAGACCGAAAGTCTGATAAGATTTCTTCAGCTAAGTCTGAGGTATGCTTCAAGTAAAGCAAGAATATGAATGTAGTAATTAGCACACCTCAATGGGAACTTGATTTCCTTTAAAGCTTCTCTATGTTCAACCTTTATTCACCACTGAAGCAGGTTTAATTATTTTTTACCATTTGTACACAGTTTACAGCTGCTGCTCTAGCAATTATGAAAAGCAATTAACTGCTTGCTTTGCTATTTAGGAACTTGAAAAGTGGTGGGGAAAATGGGTGTCAACCATCCTGACACTTGGTTTTATTGAGAAGAACATGCTGCCGTATGGGTCAATCTAACTGTGCAACTGTAACATGCTATCATGCTGAGGATTCAAATTAGGATCTTAATCTTCAACTGGTAGGGACAGAAAAAAAGACAGAAAAAAGAAGCAAATGCAGGGAAGGAGTGTCTAATGTCCAGTGATATTTCAAACCAAACAAAAACCCCACTAAATCACTAATCTGAGATTGACTGTCAAGTTATGGAGTAAAAGATACAGACATTTAGAAATTCAGACGATGATAAAATTTGGAGAACTATTTTCTATTCCTTCACTTTAGACTAAGAAGAAAGAACAACGTACTGGGCAACGGATTCCTGACATACTTTTGGAACAGACACAACATTGTATCATTGCTTATACTGGATTTAGAAAGGCTGTCCACACAAATTTGCAACAAAAAATATTAATTGGTGTTTCTCAATGCTATTTTTAAGGCAACTTTCAGTCTCTGTTAGCAGAGGCAGAAGTAGATTACAGAGAGCAGATATAAAAGTATTTCGTATCAGAGCAGATATTTACACATCGGTTGGTGCTGAAGAAAGTTAAGACATAGGAGATCACCAAAGCTATACCCCTAAAACTTAGATCTATTCTGATTGCTAGTCTGAGACACAGTTTTTCAGTTCTGTTTTAAGTAGTATAATAAATGCAGATTGAAGTAGATAGTCATTACTAAAAAACTCTTTTTGTTCTCTGAGCAAAGGACAAAGTGTCCCACTGACACTTTATAGTAAATACTAAAGAAGCTTTCCACCTAAAGTTATTTCCATGGGGAAGTACACACTACTCATTTAAAGAGTTGGTTGCTATAAAAACTTCAGTGTTTGGAACCTTGAATCTTTCTATTCTTATTTTTCCTGCAACTATTCTAATACTCAGCAGTCTCACAGCTACACAGCTTCTCTAGGAATAGGAATAGGATTTCCCTAGGAATGCAGGAAGAGGTGGTAGCCATCTTTTACATGAGTCAGGTACTACACTCACTTCCAGTCATATGAGATGATTCTAGTTCCTAAATGGAATCATATTATTGGGATGGCTTCATATAGCAAGACCGCAAAATATATGGACAGAGTATGGGATAGGATGCACCATACATAAATACATGGACATACTTTCAGACATTATGAAATAGTTTTGAAGGAGTAAAAGACCATAGTGCTATGCAGACACTGAGATGATCTGATTTTCCACTGTGGTGGTGGGTATGCAGGAAAGAGGATTAACTAGGGGAAGGGGGAAAGGCAAGGAAAGTTAAAGTCCCCTTAGACCTTTCCATAAAGCTGCAGTTGAAGTTATCCCTCCTAGAAACAGAAAGAGGAAAACAGATGGTTTTTATGTGTTCTCCTATTTTATGCAGAACAGGTTTTAGAAAGTTACATACGTCCTATGACACAAAGCAACCTTTGTAGAATATAAGATTCTTACTCAAGTGGCCTACAATTTCAAAGCCTTTACAAAAGGTTAAGTTTTGAGTGTACATAGTTAGTCCAGCTAACTGAGATCAAAGGTCAGAAGATAACAGAACCTCTGATAACCATCAAAACAATATACTCAGAAATAATTATGATAATCTGTATTTTTGTTTGAATACCCTGTCCTGCAGAAATGCATCCTAAGAAACCACTCATGGAGTTGCTAGCTCAATAAACATCTAAAACACCTTCTTTAGCTTAATTACTATTCTGAGGAAATGACAGACAACAACAAATAGAGAAACTCAGTTATGGCTGATATCATAGAACAGACCAGGTTGGAAGGGACCTTGAAAGATCATCTGGTCAAATCTTTCATGGAAAAGGGATCCTAGATGAAATTATTTAGCACCCTGTCCAGTCGTGTCTTGAAAACCTCCAGCGATGGAGACTCCACSACGTCCCTGGGGAGGTTTTTCTAGTGATCAGTTGTTCTCACTGTGAAAAATTTCTTTCTTATATCAAGATGAAAAGTCTCCTGATGCAACTTGCACTTGTTGCCCCTTGTCCTCTCCGTGTGGCTCCTTGTGAAGAGAGAGGCTCTGTCCTCTTTGTAGTCACCCTTTAGGTACTGGAAAACTGTGATGAGGTCCCCCCTGAGCCTTCTCTTTTCCAGGGTGAAAAGATCTAATTCCTTCAGTCTCTCCTCACAGTGCAGGTTCTCCAGCCCTTTGATCATCTTTGTGGCACTCCTTTGGACCCTCTAAAGTCTGTCTGATATTTAAAGCAGCTCTTTGTTTTGACAACTTGTTACATGAGAAGAGTATGACAAGAAGGCAAATGGAAGCTTATTCATGACTTCCTCAAAGAAAATGTTCTTTATCCCTCTGGGATTCATTTTCATTGACAATAGGACCAAGATTATCTCACAAACTTTGGCTTTTAACTGTGACACGTTGCAAATGAGTGGTTTAGAGGCTGCTTAAAGAATCGCCGTCAAAGGTACTAGCAGAAAGAGATTTTAATAGAGATTTATAAAAGCGTGACTTAACAGAGTTCGATGGCAAGGTTCACTCTATCACTTACTACATGGATGACGTATACAAAGGAAAATCATGTTCTAATTGGGCTGGAATGATTAGTACAGAGACCAAGGATGAAAAGGGTAAGGGAGACCCTCCTGTTGAGTCACGAGGTTCAGAGAAGACCCCCTTGCTTTCCAAACTCCGTCTCAGAGAGGAGTCTAAGTGTGGCTGGATCAACTCCTAGTCTCAGACTTGGACAACAGTTTATGTCTGGTACAAAGGGTAAGGGATTACATGTGTTTAGCAGMAGTCTAAGGTTCATTCACAGTTAAGGTGGATCACAAGATTTTAGCAGCACTTAATCATTAACTAATTCAACATTTACAAAGTAAGTTAGTAGTCTACTACAATCACGACTTAATTACAAATTATGCTTACTATTAGTTCACACACACACACACACACACACAGAAATATATATATAAATGTACAAAAGGTACCTGTTAAAAATTCCCCTCGAGTTCCACGAAGGAATATTCACATAAAATGTCTCGGCATTTTTCTCAACGGGCAAGGGTTGAGCTTCAAGGCGTGAAGGGGGTTGAGCCAAGGTCCCATCATCAGCCTTCAGCGATGRTCCTCTGAATATTACAGACTCGAAAGGTCGCAAGCTCTGAGAGGCATCCCACTCAGAGGGAGATGCTGGGCACAGCCCACTGCGGTCCAGGAGAGCTCAAAGGGTCTCACTTAGGACCACCATTTATAGGTTTGCAAGATGATTGGCTTTAGTCATCTGTAAATTTCCATCCTGGCCACAGTCCAAGGTGGTAGTTACTGAAACCTTCAGAATTTTAATATTGTTTCACTTGAGCTAAGACCCAGATAAGGGTATCAGGAGGTGACACCTGGGCCAGGCAGTGGGAGTACATTCCCAGCCTCAGCTATGCAGATTTTGATACAGTCAAGGAGCGCTCAACTGCCAGACTCAGTACACCAAGGCCAAGGTTCCACAGGAATTTCTGAGACCAACAAGCAGCCCAGGAGAAGGTGGGGAAGGAATGCACCACCACACACCCAAGTTGAAAGTGTTCAATCTGTCAGGAGTCAATGCAGGTCTAGTTGGAGACTAGTGTTTATAGCCATTACAAAGCTTTTAGTCAACCAAGAAGGTCTCTCTGCTATTGGAGCTGTTGCCAGTAGATGCACTATCTACACAAGAAGGGGCTAACAGTGTCAGGAGAATGGTACAACAGGTGTGCTGCCAAAAGAGAGGAGGGGAGGGAAATTTAGTAAGTACATTATACCTAATGTAAGACCTTATGGTGGGAATGAAATCTGAACATCCTGTTCAGGACACATGTGGAATCTAATACACATTTACTTTGAATACTGTAGAGAAAAGAGTCTGAAACCATGTAAATTTTGTGTTGTACTAGGGAATATGATGCTATGTCATGATGGTAACTGGAGTTAATACCTCATCAAAGGGAGCTTGTTATAGCTCTGCAGGCTACAAACCTGAAAGAGACTGTCACTGAGCTGAGCTCATTCTTCATAAGGCAAAAATAACACTGGTGTTTCCAGACTGCAGCTACTCTGGCACTGTCATATCCAGGGTTACAACTCTAACACACATGTTATCAGCAGACAATGACTACGGCTAGAGCAAATTGTCAACAGACAATTTTTGAAAAAAACACTTTTCTCATAGAAAAAGCCTTGTATTGGAAAATTTCTCACTTCAGGGAAAAATGTAAAAGATCTGGCTCAATACTTCTTACCTATTTTGTCTTTTCAAAATGTTAATTGTAGTAACTCCCATACAAATGAAAAGGTTCAATTTATAAAAATTGTTCTGAAGTTGTTGAAGCATAATTTTGTTAAGTCAAAATACACTTCTAACTGGAGAAGAGGAATATTAGCTATTGAAAATTTTGAGACTTTGACTTTTCATCCCACTTCAGAATAATGTTCTTAAATCTCAGTAGTTTTCTGATGGGGGAAAATGATTTGTATTCTGTTTAAATATGAAAAAGAATAGTAAGGTTGACAGATTTTYGAAACAAGTTCTTTGATAGTAGTAACCACTGAAATTGGTCATTGCTGAATTAGGTTCATTGAGACTGATTCCATCATTAACAAGTAAAGAATTACATTGATTCTATCCCCAAACAGTTTCAGACGTTATGTAATTTTGTATGGAAACCAATCCAAGTTTAATAGTAAAATAATAATATCAATGTGCTGATACTTACATTCTTAATGAGCTTCCCATAACGCTTTCAGTGATCAAAGTTATAAACTCTTTACAATGCCAAGAAAAGGGATGAAAACAGTCCATTTTGATTAGCCAAGTCATTTTGATTTGCAGTCATTTTGATAAGCCAAGTCCAGAAGAGCTTCTGAGAAACTTTAGAGGGACCCTGTGAGGCAGGTGAATCATAGAATCATAGAATCATAGAATCATTAAGGTTGGAAAAGACCTCTAA